>JABXJD010000776.1:60000-87500 GCA_013375575.1 Percina caprodes | reverse complement strand
GCAGAGGGGACTCTTGGTCTTCCTTTCCTGGGGGTCCTCATGTGATGAACTTATCCTCAGCAGCAGAGGGGACTCTTGGTCTTCCTTTCCTGGGGGTCCTCATGTGATGAACTTATCCTCAGCAGCAGAGGGGACTCTGGGTCTTCCTTTCCTGGGGGGTCCTCATGTGATGAACTTATCCTCAGCAGCAGAGGGGACTCTTGGTCTTCCTTTCCTGGGGGTCCTCATGTGAGCCAGTTTCGTTGTAGGCCTTGATGTTTTTTGCGACTCCACTTGGGGACACATTCAAGGTTTTCCCAATCTTTCCGGACCGACTGCCCTTCATTTCTTAAAGTAATGATGGCCGCTCGTTTCTCTTCTCTTAGCTGATTGGTTCTTGCCATAATATGAATTCTACCAGTCGTCCAATAGGCTGTCGGCTGTGTATCAACCTGACTTCTGATGGTCCCAACTCTTCAGGGACTACCTCATGAAGATCATTGAAAGAACACCAAGGGTTTGCAGCGCTATCAAAAAAGCAAAGGGGGGGGGGGGTACCCTGAAGAAACTAGAATATAAGACATGTTTTCAGTTATTTCTACTTTGTTGTTAAGTCCATAATTCCACATGAGTTCATTCATAGTTCTGATGCTTCATGATAATCTACAATGGAAATAGTCATGAAAATAAAAACAATGCATTGAATGAGAAGGTGGGTCCAAACTGTATCTGTGTGTGTGTGTGTGTGTGTGTGTATATTCTGATGGTGTGTGTCTCTTCCTGTATCCACAGTCTGATATTAAGTCATCTTCTTCATCTCTCTGAAGAGGAGATCTCAACATGTCAGGAGGACCAGGAGACCTGAAGATGGACGTGGTTCTGAGAGGAAGCCGGACCGGAGACCTGTATGACCTGATGAACATGACTGAGTTCAGAAGGGTGCAGGAGAGAAGAGATGACGCCAGAGCACGATATAATGCTGGAGTGGTAGGAGCAGTAGCAGGAGGAGTAGGAGCAGCAGTAGTAATAGTAGTCCTGTTCCTTACGTCTTTCTTCACTGGGGGGGGTATAGCAACAGGAGCGTTAGCAGTCGTAGCAGGAGGATGGGCAGGGAGAGCTGTAGTAGCAGGAGCAGTAGCAGCAGATCAAGCAGTAGCAGGAGGAGTAGCAGGAGGAGTAGGAGCTATAGTAGGAATAGCACTCAAGGCACTCCTGGTCCTTGCAGCTCCATACACGGGGGTGGGAGGGGGATTTAACAGCAGTAGGAGCGTCAGTAGTAGCAGCAGGAGCTGTAGCAGGAATGTTAGCATTAGCCACAGGAAGATGAGCTGTAAAGCAATAAAAACAACGAAGGATAACAGGGTAGCACTTTACATTCAGTAATAAGATGTAATAGTGGGGTAACAGTGGGATAATAAAGAGGTAATATATAGGTAATAACATGTAATTACCAAGGTAATAACTAGGAATGGTTTGATAACATTTGTATATCTGGGTAGTTGTACATTCAAAGAAGATAATCTGTAAAATAACAGAAAACGTACTTCATCACCCGGACTTTCTACCATAATTAAAAAACAGAACATTTTCTTTATTTAATGGTGTTATACAGTAAAAACAGAACATTTTCTTTATTTAATGGTGTTATACAGTAAAAACAGAACATTTTCTTTATTTAATGGTGTTATACAGTAAAAACAGAACATTTTCTTTATTTAATGGTGTTATACAGTAAAAACAGAACATTTTCTGTGAATCTTAAATCTGTAAAATAACAGCCAATGTACTGACAGCTCGTTACCTGGACTTTGTCCTGTAATTAAAAGGTTTAACTATAGTAAATAAGGAAGCATATTTTTGTCACTACTTACAGAAATACAAATGTAACTTTTCTTTTACTTGATGCTGTACTTTATTTTGGTAAAACAAATCTGTGATGACATTTTTTTTTTTTATTTAACTCATCTTTCAAAATTCTTTAAAAATACAAAAAGGACTAAAACATTACCCAAAGAGAAATAAAAAAATGAAATAACTTTAACAGCATTAACACAATTGGTTACACTAAACACAAGGTGTGTGTGATGAACACGGGATGTGTTCTGATAATAAAATGTCCTTTAACACGTTCCCCCCCCCCCATCTCGTAAGATACGGACGTTTGGTCAGGTGTTACCGACGCTAAAAGTCTCCTTCAGTAAAGTCTTACTAGTGTTAGTAAAGTCTCCTTTAGTGTCATTAAAGTCTCCTTTAGTGTCATTAAAGTCTCCTTTAGTGTCATTAAAGTCTCCTTTAGTGTCATTAAAGTCTCCTTTAGTGTCAGTAAAGTCTTACTAGTGTTAGTAAAGTCTCCTTTAGTGTCATTAAAGTCTCCTTTAGTGTCATTAAAGTCTCCTTTAGTGTCAGTAAAGTCTCCTTTAGCGTCAGTAAAGTCTCCTTTAGTGTCAGTAAAGTCTCCTTTAGTGTCAGTAAAGTCTCCTTTAGTGTCAGTAAAGTCTCCTTTAGTGTCAGTAAAGTCTCCTTTAGTGTCAGTAAAGTCTCCTTTAGTGTCAGTAACGTCTCCTTTAGCGTCAGTAAAGTCTCCTTTAGGGTCAGTAAAGTCTCCTTTAGCGTCAGTAAAGTCTCCTTTAGCGTCAGTAAAGTCTCCTTTAGCGTCAGTAAAGTCTCCTTTAGCGTCAGTAAAGTCTCCTTTAGCGTCAGTAAAGTCTCCTTTAGCGTCAGTAAAGTCTCCTTTAGTGTCAGTAAAGTCTCCTTTAGTGTCAGTAAAGTCTCCTTTAGTGTCAGTAAAGTCTCCTTTAGTGTCAGTAAAGTCTCCTTTAGTGTCAGTAAAGTCTCCTTTAGCGTCAGTAAAGTCTCCTTTAGTGTCAGTAAAGTCTCCTTTAGTGTCAGTAAAGTCTCCTTTAGTGTCAGTAAAGTCTCCTTTAGTGTCAGTAAAGTCTCCTTTAGTGTCAGTAAAGTCTCCTTTAGTGTCAGTAAAGTCTCCTTTAGTGTCAGTAACGTCTCCTTTAGCGTCAGTAAAGTCTCCTTTAGCGTCAGTAAAGTCTCCTTTAGCGTCAGTAAAGTCTCCTTTAGCGTCAGTAAAGTCTCCTTTAGCGTCAGTAAAGTCTCCTTTAGCGTCAGTAAAGTCTCCTTTAGCGTCAGTAAAGTCTCCTTTAGCGTCAGTAAAGTCTCCTTTAGCGTCAGTAAAGTCTCCTTTAGTGTCAGTAAAGTCTCCTTTAGTGTCAGTAAAGTCTCCTTTAGTGTCAGTAACGTCTCCTTTAGCGTCAGTAAAGTCTCCTTTAGCGTCAGTAAAGTCTCCTTTAGTGTCAGTAAAGTCTCCTTTAGTGTCAGTAACGTCTCCTTTAGCGTCAGTAAAGTCTCCTTTAGTGTCAGTAAAGTCTCCTTTAGCGTCAGTAAAGTCTCCTTTAGCGTCAGTAAAGTCTCCTTTAGTGTCAGTAAAGTCTCCTTTAGTGTCAGTAAAGTCTCCTTTAGTGTCAGTAACGTCTCCTTTAGCGTCAGTAAAGTCTCCTTTAGCGTCAGTAAAGTCTCCTTTAGCGTCAGTAAAGTCTCCTTTAGCGTCAGTAACGTCTCCTTTAGCGTCAGTAAAGTCTCCTTTAGCGTCAGTAAAGTCTCCTTTAGCGTCAGTAAAGTCTCCTTTAGTGTCAGTAAAGTCTCCTTTAGCGTCAGTAAAGTCTCCTTTATGTGTCATATACTGTAACACACGCTCCTCCTCTGCTTCTTACAGTGCAGACGCTTTGCTGCTTGCTCCTGCCTCTGCTTGCATATTTTTGCTGATAATCTTGCATTTCCTCTGAGAGAAACTATGAGCAGCGGCTCTTGGATACCTATAAATCACTGGACTATACATTTTTTGTAGACATAGTAGGCTATTGTCCAAATACTTGTGGTCTGGACTGTATATGCCTTTTTTGGACCAGTTTTAAAAACTTACCCATTGCTTCCACTTTTCTTCTTCTGTGAGGGCCTCTTCACCAACCTTGTTCCTGGACTCAGATCTACAACAGTAGCAGACCAACATTGGCACCCGTTAGTTAGTGAACTCTCAGTTCAAATTAATATTCAGGGTTCATGTGTAATTAAATGCTGACAGTAAAACATAACTACCATAATCTGACAAGTGGCTGCTAGGACATTAAATATTTACTGTGATATTCATCTTAAAAGTGTAACAAACTGTAAAGAAACAGGATGACATGGTGACCAGTAATGTAATTCATGCACTTGAGATTGAAGTAGTACTAAGTAGTAGTAATAAGTTGGAGAAAACGCTGGCAGGGTCCTTCGTAAAAAGGCAGTTTTTTGGTGAATTTTCTAATAAACATCATTTAACTCACCATCTCCATCTGAACTCCCACCTCTTTTGAATATGTGGTTCTACAGTTGAGATTGTCCCCTCAAGCAATATTTCTAAATATCTATAGGCCACCTAAATATTGTGCAACCTTTATTGATGACTTCACTGAACAGCTGTCTATAATCTGCATTAACTTTGATTGTGTAATCATTGTGGGTGATTTTAACATTCATGTTGACAACCCCCAGGACAGGGGGACCAAAGAACTGGGTTGTGTTTTTGAGAACTATGGACTGACTCAGCATGTGACAGAGCCCACGCACAATAAGGGGCACACGCTGGACTTGATTGTCTCCAAGGGTCTGAACATTTCCAAGGTTGTGGTGACTGATGTTGCTCTGTCTGATCATTCCTGTGTTTTCTTTAACGGCTCTATCTCTGTGCCCAAAAGTGTCCAAACAAAGATAATCAGAAAACGGTATATCACTGAAAACACCAGTGAAAAATTTACTCAGCTTTTCTCCTCCACACCCGCCCCCCCTGGGCTCTCAGTCACTGAGCTTGTAGATCATTTCAACTGTAAAATTACAAATGTTATTGATGCCATTGCTCCCACTAAGGTCAAAGTTGTCTCTGGTAAGAAAAGGTCTCCATGGAGAAATGTCCTACTGGTGTCAAAAAGCTGAACAAAGGTGGCGAAAAACAAATCTCCTGGTCCATTATAACACCTATAAAGAGAGACTTCGCATTTATAATTTGGAACTGAGGAATGCAAGGCGGTCCTTCTTCTCTGATATTATCTCTAGAAACAATAATAATTCACGTGCTTTGTTTGCTACTGTCGATAGGTTAACAAACCCTCCAGTACCAGTAGCATCTGGACTTTTATCTTCCAAGGCCTGCAATGACTTTTCCTCCTTCTTCAAAGAAAAAATTCAAAAGATTAGACAAACAGTTAGTACCTCCATATCAAGTACAGGATGTGTGTTGTCACAGTGTTCAAGCAGAACTAGTTCCAATATGACAGAGTTTCATGCGATCAACCATAAAAACCTGGAGGACATTATACAACATCTGAAAACTTCCTCCTGTTGCCTTGATATTCTACCAACGGGTGTTTTCAAAAATGTCTTGAATTGTTTGTCTTCTGATCTTCTACAGATTGTGAACACATCTCTTCTTTCAGGAATCTTTCCACAGGCCTTGAAAACTGCAGTAATCAAGCCACTCTTAAAAAGAACAATCTAGACACATCCCTAATGAGCAACTATAGGCCAATATCAAACCTTCCGTTCTTAACCCTCCTAGCCCTAAGGCCATTTTTACAGTTCATTGTCCGTCTGGATTTATTTTATAAAAAAGCTTGTAAAACACCAACCCTGTTGTCTACAGTCAAGATATGAACATCATTTTTTTCAGGACAAACTGGGTTATTAGAATATTTGGGCTGCAGTGAGCTCACCTGCATGTTAAAAATGGTTGTAGGACCTTAAAGACAAATAAATAAACAAAACGGAACATGAATCTTCCAGATATGTATTGATATCACACACAGATCAATAAAACCTAAGCCATTTTACTCTCTAAAACACTTCTCATATGTCTTGGGAGTCACATTGTGAAGAAATAATCATTATAACTTATACAGTTGACAAAATACATGCATTTTTTCAAAGAAAGTCAAGGCGCTTTTGCCCTCATGACATTTACTTATGCCAATAATCAACATAATAATGTCATATTTATTGATATTACACCCACAGCAATGCTACACAAGCAATTGTGTGTCTAAAACAGTTCGCCTATTGGCCTTCCATACAGCCTTTTGGCCTTCCATACACTTTGGGTGACGTTGTCTCCCATATATGGGCATGCACCCCATATATGGAGTCCTTGACTTCCGTACACAAAGGACGGACGGCGCTAGCGGCAGAATTGAGCGAAAACGCGATGAATTATGGACAAAAAGTGGATAAATCTTGGATGTAAAGGTATGGATTTAATGCTCAACGAACCCCAAAAAAGGCAGAAGTTCCAGGCTGGATAGAAAATCACCTGTAGAGGCTAGAAGGACCCGGAAAAGACCTCCGTAACCACTAACTCGTTAGCTTTTAGCCACAATTTTCGGCGAGTTTCTATGTGTTATGGATGGTTAATGATTGAACTATGAATCAGAGGTGCTTTTTAGGCTCGTGGGCGAGTCTCTCGGGTTCAGAGGGTTAAGTAAAATCATTGAAAAAGCAGTTTTTCAACAACTCAATTATTTCTTGTCACTAAACAACAGCTTTGATACCTTTCAGTCGGGCTTCCGACCACACCACAGCACTGAGACGGCTCTCGTTAAGGTCTTTAATGACATCCACCTTAACACAGATAATGGCAAAATTTCAGTCTTAGTATTACTTGATCTCAGTGCTGCATTTGACACGGTCGACCACGACATATTACTAGACCGATTGGAAAACTGGGTTGGTCTTTCTGGCTCAGTACTAAACTGGTTTGAATCTTACTTACAGAATAGGGATTACTTTGTGTCAATAGGTAATTATACATCTGAGCGTACAAATATGACGTGTGGAGTTCCCCAAGGCTCCATTCTGGGGCCTCTTCTGTTTAACATCTACATGCTTCCACTGGCTCAGATTATGGAAAACAACAAAATAAGTTACCATAGTTATGCGGATGACACACAAATTTACATAACCTTATCGCCAGGGGACTATATTCCAATACAAAAACTGACTAAGTGTATTGAACAAATTAACGGCTGGATGTGCCAGAACTTTCTGAAATTAAATGAGGGAAAAACTGAGGTGGTTGTTTTGGAGCAAAAGAGGAAAGATTAAAAGTTTGCGCTCAGCTTCAAACAACAATGTTAAAAACAACAGACAAAGCCAGAAATCTTGGTGTAATCATGGACTCTGACCTGAATTTTAACAGCCATATAAAGACAATTACAAAGTCAGCCTATTATCACCTTAAGAATATATCAAGGGTTAAAGGACTTATGTGTCAACAGGATTTGGAAAAACTTGTCCATGCTTTCATCTTCAGTAGACTTGACTACTGTAACGGGGTCTTTACAGGTCTCCCTAAAAAATCAATCAGACAGCTGCAGCTGATTCAGAACGCTGCTGCTCGAGTCCTCACTAAGACCAAGAGACTGGATCACATCACTCCAGTCCTCACTAAGACCAAGAGACTGGATCACATCACTCCAGTTCTGAAGTCCTTACACTGGCTTCCTGTGCCCCAAAGAATTGATTTCAAAGTTCTTTTGCTAGTTTATAAATCACTAAACGGTTTAGGGCCAAAATACATTTCTGATCTGCTAGTACACTATGACCCCCCCAGACCTCTAAGGTCATCTGGGACAGGTCTACTGTCTGTTCCTAGAGTCAGAACTAAACAGGGGGAAGCAGCGTTCAGTTTCTATGCTCCTCATATCTGGAACAGACTCCCAGAAACCTGCAGGTCTGCTGCTACTCTCAGTTCTTTTAAATCAATGCTGAAGACCTTTCTTTTCGATGTTGCCTTTCTTTAAATTATGTTCATTTCTTTCTTTTATACTGCACTGTAACTATTATTCTTGTGTTTTATTTGTTTTTATATATATATATATATATATTTTTTTTTTTTTTTTTAAACTGTTTCTTCTGTGTTTTATCGGTTTTATTTTCTTTTAACTGTTTTTGTGTAAAGCACTTTGAATTGCCCTGTTGCTGAAATGTGCTATATAAATAAAGCTGCCTTGCCTTGCCTTGCCTCCACTGAGTCCTGGGACACTGAATGTGGACTAGAGCTGCAACCAACAATTATCTTTATTGATTCATCTGTCTCTCATTGAAAGATGAAAATAGTGGAAGATTTTAATTATAACACAAAGCTATTCATTTTACTGTTATATAAAAGAGAAAGTCATTCTCACATTTAAGAATGTAGAACTAGAAAAGGTAGAACTAGCAAAGGCATTGGTGGTTAGAAATTAAATATGAATTAGTTATTGAAATAGTAGTACAGATAATCGACTACTGCAGCTCTAATATAGACAGATATAAAATAGATTGTTTTTACTTTTAGAGACATACCTTCATCCACCTCTTTAACTTTTTTCCTTTCCCTCTGTGGGACACTCTCAGTCGATTTGGGACTTTTACCTTTGACAAATAACCAAGGTTAGTGCTCGACATTCAACAGATCCTAGTACAAAGACCTATGTTAATTAAAGAGAGCTCGTACAAATACTACTTTAAATCTACTCATGTGCTGAACTGATACCTTACACTGTTCACCATATCATGCCGTCCCAAAACCAGAACTGAACCAGAGCTCCATCTTTGAGCTCCATGTGCTTTCTCTGTAAATGCCATCGCAGCGTTTGATTGGCCACAGTAGAGGAAATTGTGCCTTTTGTCCCATGCACGTTTGTTGTCTTCTCTTTTTTTTTTTTACAGTAACTTTCTCTTTTTTGGTCCTCTTTTGTTCTTTATTTTGTATTTTTGCATACGTTTTTGTGTTACTTTTTCCATAATGGTCAACTTGCCTCCTTGCTGATCTTCTTCTTCACTTGCATTTGTGTCTGGACCTTTGAGATCTTCTTTACTCGACAAATTCTTAGCTTTGCCTTTTCAAATCTTCCTCATCACTGGATGATGCATTCAGAGGTGGATTGGAATCTGGGTCCAAACCTGTTTGGCTGCATGATTCAGACCCAGAGGAACCCCTCCCTGACTCCTCAAAGTCACAGTCCCACTGTAAGGAAAAGCACAATCATGAGAAAGAATCACATTCACTTTCAAGTCCAACTTTACAGAGCCACGCTACCATCATCTTCTTAAAACTGGACTGTACCACTGACATCAAGTTCATCTTTAACAAAGATTTAAGAAAATTTAAAAAGGATTTGTTTGGAAAGGGCAGATGTCACGCATACTGTTTATGGATGTACTGTATGTCAAATGTTAGAAGTGTGTGTTCACCCACAGTCAGACGGAAGAAACCACGGCGACGTGTGTGTTCACCCACAGTCAGACGGAAGTAACCACGGCGACGTGTGTGTTCACCCACAGTCAGAAGACATTACTGAACACCATCAACACTTCAACAATGGGTCTTCACATCTGTAAATAAGCTACATAAACATATAATAAGCGTGCTATTTTTATTTAGTACTAATTCACACACACACACACAGTGAAACTGCTCTGTAATTGTATTAATTTGGCTGTATGAATAAGTGAAACTATCCCCTCAAATATTACCATAAAATTGACTTATGACCTCTATTGTTGGACCTGTTTTACAGGCTGCAGGGTTAGAAATCCCAACTATCACTGCAAAATAAGAGCTTTAACATTAAAGTCTCGCTCTTCAAAGTCAAGTTTAATCATATATATTATTTTATGAGTGGCTGAAGAAGTACATCTTTCAATATAAAACCATCCATTTAGTGCTACAGCTTAAAGTGAAACAACATAAAGAAGAATAAAGGTTAGTGAAACTGGGATGCTTTACATACAATAATGAATCAACAGCTTGTAGTTTCTATGCCTAACTCATGTTTCATCCTTTCAATTTATATGTTTTATTTCTCTCTGTTCACTGTCTATTTATCAATTTAGTTTCACTTTTCACCTTATTGGAACTTGAAGATTTTGTCTCCTTTTTAATTTCTCCATATTGGACACATGCTGGTTCTCGGTGTTATAGTTTTGAGGTGTTAGTTATGTATAATTGCTGTAGACGATTGATATGCAGCAACAACACAACATATAGTATAACTTTTTAAAGTGTTCTTTATGTCCACAGCTTTGGAATTAATCAGGGTTCATGTCCCTGAGGGAGACTAGTTTTGGGGGACGTGGATCAGTGAGGACACTGATTTACTGATGTAACTTGTACTTTGTGATGTTGCTCCATGGGTGTGCGAAGAGGAGGGGTTCCCTCTTATGGGAGGGGGTGTCACGTCCCGTGTTGTGCTTTGTGTGATTCTCTGCAGGTGTGTGTGATTCTCTGCAGGTGTGTGTGAGTCTCTGCAGGTGTGTGTGATTCTCTGCAGGTGTGTGTGATTCTCTGCAGGTGTGTGTGAGTCTCTGCAGGTGTGTGTGATTCTCTGCAGGTGTGTGATTCTCTGCAGGTGTGTGTGATTCTCTGCAGGTGTGTGTGATTCTCTGCAGGTGTGTGTGTGATTCTCTGCAGGTGTGTGCTGCTGATGACAGCCCAGCACCTGAGGCTGATCAGCTGATCAGTGCCCCACAGCATAAGAGAGGGCAGCATGGCTGTGTGCAGAAGAGAGAGGCTTCTGTGGAAGCCAGCCTACAGAGGTGCTAGGACCTCCTGCCCCGAGACCCGCCTCCCTGAGACCCGCCGCCCCCTGAGACCCGCCGCCCCCCTGAGCCCCGCCCCCTGAGCCCCGCCGCCCCCCGAGACCCGCCGCCCTCTGAGACCAAACCGTACGGTACCTGCACCTTTTGTCGTCTTCCTTTTGCAGACTGGTTTTAGTCGCCTCTTGTTTTGCGGCACAATAAATTGCCTTAGTTACGGTTTGTTTTCTGTCCCCAGTTTATCATTTCAAACTGTTTGCGTCCT
Organism: Percina caprodes; assembly: GCA_013375575.1. NCBI lineage: Eukaryota > Metazoa > Chordata > Actinopteri > Perciformes > Percidae > Percina > Percina caprodes. Next base: position 76,639 of record JABXJD010000776.1, on the reverse strand, counting down.
CCACCCCTAGACTACTTTGGGGAGTACCAGTTGTTGGGGGCTCGTCTGGGGTCTTTTGTACGGTTTTCATTGTCTGTTGCGGTAAGTTGTTGTTGATATTTCTATAGCCCTGTGTGCGTCTCCGTGGCTTTGCTGGTGTGTGATGGTGAAACTGCTTCCTCAGTCTAGTTAGGGGGGTGTCCAGCTGGGCCTCATCAGCCTTTCCTTCGGACACTAGTTTATTGCCTTTTTTGTTTTGGGAGTCAATCCTAGGCGGAGACTGCGTTCTCCAAAGGGGGCTGGCCTTTCAGGGTTTCGGCCGCTGATGTGTTGTCTGTAAGTTGCCTCGAGCCTAGCACGGCTTCAGAAGATATTCAGGGTTCAGTATTGGTTAGGCAGGTTCTGGGGAAGATTTGTTTCTGTGAGTGCGAGGTTGGAGGCTTATTGTGTGGGCATATTAATAATCTGGACCATTAAACTGAGCGTGTTGAGCGTGATTGTGTAACTACTAGAGCGCAGGCTCGTCAGCAGCTCAAGAGGTTAGTTTGTCTGACTCCTTGTTGGCTTCTGTACTTTCTGGGGAAAGTGGGACCTCTGATGGTTTGGTAAGCTGGACTTCAGGCGAGTCTGGGGAAAAGGCTCCAGTTTTGGGGCCTGACGCTGCTGCCCCCTTGCCACTTACTCGGGAGGCTCTCATTAGAGCTCAGAGAACCGATCCCTGGCTGGATAAGTGTTGCTTAGTCAGTGGTCAACAGGACAGAGTGGAATGGCCGACTGCCATTCTTTGTGGAGAATGGTGTGTTGATGCGTAGGTGGGTCTCAGGGACAGGATGGGTGGGGGGTTCTTCAGGTAGTGATCCCTGTGGACTGTCGGCAGCATGTTTTAGCGCTGGCTCACGAGCACCTATGGTCAGGTCACCTGGGCATCAGCAAAACCTCTGATCCTGTTCTCAGGCAGTTCTTTTGATATAATATAAATATAATATAAATATATCAATAACTTAAATTAACAGACTTTCAATCAGTTACATGGACACACTTTAAAGTATTTTACCTCAAGGCCAAGTAATTTAGGAAGTATTTTATATTTTTTTACACACTGAAAGTCTGCTGAAGGAACTAATAATAATAATCACTTTTTCACACAGGGCCATGATGGTTTGGATTTCTTTTCACCTTTAATAATAAACACCTTCATTTACAAATTGCATTTTGTGTTTACTTGTGTTGTCCTTGACTATTGTTTAAATTGGTTTGATGTTCCGAAACACTTAAGTGTGACAAACATGCAAAGGAACAGGAAATGAGGAAGGGGGCAAACACTTTTTCACACCACTGTAAATGGTGATTAGGTGGCCGTGGTCCTGCCCTGAGATCAACACTATATAACTGCAGTTATAATAGAACTGAACTGACTCTGCTGACTAAATGAGATTATACAAGCTCTCCTGACGAGCCTCGGAGGATCAACCGGACGTGCTGCCATCTGTTGATGCTGCGGCGAGGGGCAACCAACGATGGTCTACAACGGTATAGCCTGCGGGGCCAGAAGGCCTCCAGGACCTGAGACTCTTCAGGGTTCTAACAGCCAGGTGTTATTTTATTGTTCCATCAGTATAATGTTTTAATTTGACTAGTCAACTAGTAACTTTGCTTCATTTTGACTTCTACTCTAGCGGCCTCCCAGAAAACCGGTTCCCGCGCTGGGCGAGCGCTGAAGTTATCCTCACAGACGGTGAATTGGAGTTCTTCTATATAATGTTCATAATGTTACTGATGATAATCAAACTATCAATATTTGATCAGAAAAAACAGGGTTGATAGTAAGAAATGTGTCTTCAGTCTTAGTACGACATATCAAACTGAGAAGGACTGAGCCTTCAAATCCATGGAGGTGCTGCTGGGCTATTTGAGAGGGAGGCTTCAGTTAGTTGGGGGAGCCAGGTGAATTGGAATTGGAGCTGAAAGGCAATCAGAGACACCCCCCCCCCCCCACCACCTGGCAAAATCTACCTACAACATTTTATATTCAGAGGAAATACAACAGTGTTTTAGTGTGTTTAGTTTGAAGGATCATTCATTTGGGGACGGACACACACACACACACACACACACACACACACACTAAATACAAGATATAAAAACTATATCCAGAAGAGGAAATAGTGTTTTAGAAAGAAAAACACACTTAAATGAGCTTTTATTTTGAAAGATCCTTTATGCTGAAATTGTCTAAATTTTAAACTATTTCAATATGAAGAAAATGAAATCTTAAGCTTTGGACATTTCTTCTGTTGTAAAATATATATATCAAATGATCCTTCAAAATAAAAGCTTTTAGTTTGTTTTTCCTTTTAACCTCTTAAGAAATCACTTCAAAATATATGTTTTTCTCGCCTAAATTTTTTCCCCAAAAAAATTGCTACAGTTCCCCCGTCCTTTGGCCCTCTGGGAGGGTCCCGAGGTCATTGGGAAGCTAACACTCTGGAGGGTCCCGAGGTCATTGGGAAGCTAACACTCTGGAGGGTCCCGAGGTCATTGGGGAGCTAACACTCTGGAGGGTCCCGAGGTCATTGGGAAGCTAACACTCTGGAGGGTCCCGAGGTCATTGGGAAGCTAACACTCTGGAGGGTCCCGAGGTCATTGGGAAGCTAACACTCTGGAGGGTCCCGAGGTCGAGGTCATTGGGAAGCTAACACTCTGGAGGGTCCCGAGGTCATTGGGAAGCTAACACTCTGGAGGGTCCCGAGGTCATTGGGAAGCTAACACTCTGGAGGGTCCCGAGGTCATTGGGAAGCTAACACTCTGGAGGGTCCCGAGGTCATTGGGAAGCTAACACTCTGGAGGGTCCCGAGGTCATTGGGGAGCTAACACTCTGGAGGGTCCCGAGGTCATTGGGGAGCTAACACTCTGAGAGGGTCCCGAGGTCATTGGGAAGCTAACACTCTGGAGGGTCCCGAGGTCATTGGGAAGCTAACACTCTGGAGGGTCCCGAGGTCATTGGGAAGCTAACACTCTGGAGGGTCCGAGGTCATTGGGAAGCTAACACTCTGGAGGGTCCCGAGGTCATTGGGAAGCTAACACTCTGGAGGGTCCCGAGGTCATTGGGAAGCTAACACTCTGGAGGGTCCCGAGGTCATTGGGAAGCTAACACTCTGGAGGGTCCCGAGGTCATTGGGAAGCTAACACTCTGGAGGGTCCCGAGGTCATTGGGAAGCTAACACTCTGGAGGGTCCCGAGGTCATTGGGAAGCTAACACTCTGGAGGGTCCCGAGGTCATTGGGAAGCTAACACTCTGGAGGGTCCCGAGGTCATTGGGAAGCTAACACTCTGGAGGGTCCCGAGGTCATTGGGAAGCTAACACTCTGGAGGGTCCCGAGGTCATTGGGGAGCTAACACTCTGGAGGGTCCCGAGGTCATTGGGGAGCTAACACTCTGGGAGGGTCCCGAGGTCATTGGGGAGCTAACACTCTGGAGGGTCCCGAGGTCATTGGGGAGCTAACACTCTGGAGGGTCCCGAGGTCATTGGGGAGCTAACACTCTGGAGGGTCCCGAGGTCATTGGGGAGCTAACACTCTGGAGGGTCCCGAGGTCATTGGGAAGCTAACACTCTGGAGGGTCCCGAGGTCATTGGGAAGCTAACACTCTGGAGGGTCCCGAGGTCATTGGGAAGCTAACACTCTCAGTGTGTTGTTTCTTGTGTCAGTGTGACTCTAGGTCTTACTGACACAGAGCTGAAGAGGTTAGAATAGAGAATTTCTATTTCCGTCCAAGTAAATCATCTGTAAAATTATTAAAAAACACTACTGTAAGCATATTACATGGGCTAGATACAAAAATAGTACCCTTGTACCCCTAGTACCCCTAGTACCCCTGTACCCCTAGTACCCCTAGTACCCCTGTACCCCTAGTACCCCTAGTACCCCTAGTACCCCTAGTACCCCTGTACCCCTGTACCCCTAGTACCCCTAGTACCCCTGTACCCCTAGTACCCCTAGTACCCCTGTACCCCTAGTACCCCTGTACCCCTGTACCACCAGTACCCCTGTACCCCTAGTACCCCTAGTACCCCTGTACCCCTAGTACCCCTGTACCCCTGTACCACCAGTACCCCTGTACCCCTGTACCCCTGTACCCCTAGTACCCTAGTACCCCTGTACCCCTGTACCCCTAGTACCCTTGTACCCCTGTACCCCTGTACCCCTAGTACCCTTGTACCCCTGTACCCCTGTACCCCTAGTACCCTTGTACCCCTGTACCCCTGTACCCCTAGTACCCTTGTACCCCTGTACCCCTGTACCCCTAGTACCCCTAGTACCCTACTACCCCAGCCACATGTCTGAACTTAATACAGAAAAAATCCAGAAGAAAATGACTCAGAAAATGGCTATTTTATGAAGTTATTTCTACAGATATGTCTGTGCGTTTTTCTTATTTCCTCTCAGAAAAAAAGCCCAAAAAGTGCAAAATAAAAACTTCTCAAATTAAAAAACACATCCCCATCACTCACACACACTCACACACACACTCACACACACACACACACACACACACACACACACACACATACCTAAAATAACTACATGCATACATTTATAGAAATAAGTCATTATAATTTGATGAAATGGTGAAATGCAATAACTAAGGCCTTATTTTTGCTTTGACACAGCTGGAGCCATCACAAGGTTAAAGTTTTCTGGTCATGTTTGGTATCAATCAACTCGTCTTCTTATTGGCTACACAGGGAGGCTGTTTTCATAACTATTGCTTTTGATTGGTTGGAGTAGATGTCAGTCTTTCCCACTTTGCCCTCTGTAAATCGTGCGACTTGATTGGCTTCCATAAGGGATAACTCAGGTTAGAGTAGACGGATTGGCTGAAACGACCTGTCAATCAAACTGTAGAGTCAACCAAACTTGCTAAATAGGTTGATACGTTGCAGCGTTATTAGAGCTGACAGCAGGAGCGATTAAAGTCCATAATTGATGGACTTTTCAGCTTTGTTTGCGAGGAAACACGGCCAGAATCTACCAGATTGTGAGGGGACCAGCTCGTTCTGGATTAAAAGGATTGGATGTACTTATTCTTTGAACTGTTGGCAAAGCAGGAAAAAAAAGGTTTCTGGAGATCTTTCACCGCTGTGAAGACATGAGGAGAAAGGTAAGGACTCATGTCTGAATTTAGACACTATCGGTGCAGAATCCGTCTGTTTCTTTACTTTAAACATGATTATAACCGCTGTAAGTCACCTTATGCTTATATGTGTGTGGGCTCAATGAATCAGGAGACTTTAAGCTTTCTAATGATGATGCATGACCGTGTTCATGAAGAGATAAGCTTGCAATGTGAGTTAAGAAAACGTTTTCTCCTAATAATGGAGAAAACGTCCCGCTGACGGGACAGTGCTGTCCAAGAACCTAAACACTTATTCTTCTGAATATAGTTTTTATATAATTTATATTAACATTTAGGCTCAATAATCTCCAACTGAGACTTTTTTGTTCTGAAATGTAATTTAACATTTTTGAATATTTTAAAATATGAAATAAGTTCCATCTTTTTAAGATTGAAATATTTCTGAATATTTGTACACTTTCAGATGATTAAGTGAGTCTTTTTTTAAATGAATTATGGTTTTTAGAGAAGTTACTAAATCTTAATCAGAAGAACTCAGATTATTTTAATGTTTTACAGGATTGAAAAAGGCTGAAAATAATATTTCCAATTATATTTTGGGTTTTCAGACAATTAAATTAAATTAAATTAAATTAGAGTATTACTATGTTTTCAAAGGATAAAGAAGTATTTTTAGGTATTACTATGTTTTCAGGTATTACTGTGTTTTCAGAGGATAAAGAAGTATTTTTAGGATTAATAAAGTTCCGAGTACTACTATGTCTTCAGAGGATAACGAAGTATTTTTAGGTATTACTGTGTTTTCAGAGGATAAAGAAGTATTTTTAGGTATTACTATGTTTTCAGAGGATGAAGAAGTATTTTTAGGTATTACTGTGTTTTCAGAGGATAAAAAAGTATTTTTAGGATTAATAAAGTTCCCAGTATTACTATGTCTTCAGAGGATAACGAAGTATTTTTAGGTATTACTGTGTTTTCAGAGGATAAAGAAGTATTTTTAGGATTAATAAAGTTCCGAGTAATACTATGTCTTCAGAGGATAACAAAGTATTTTTAGGTATTACTATGTTTTCAGAGGATAAAGAAGTATTTTTAGGTATTACTGTGTTTTCAGAGGATAAAGAAGTATTTTTAGGATTAATAAAGTTCCGAGTAATACTATGTCTTCAGAGGATAACAAAGTATTTTTAGGTATTACTATGTTTTCAGAGGATAACAAAGTATTTTTAGGTATTACTATGTTTTCAGAGGATAAAGAAGTATTTTTAGGTATTACTGTGTTTTCAGAGGATAAAGAAGTATTTTTAGGATTAATAAAGTTCCGAGTAATACTATGTCTTCAGAGGATAACAAAGTATTTTTAGGTATTACTATGTTTTCAGAGGATAACAAAGTATTTTTAGGTATTACTATGTTTTCAGAGGATAAAGAAGTATTTTTAGGTATTACTGTGTTTTCAGAGGATAAAGAAGTATTTTTAGGATTAATAAAGTTCTGAGTATTACTATGTCTTCAGAGGATAACAAAGTATTTTTAGGTATTACTGTGTTTTCAGAGGATAAAGAAGTATTTTTAGGTATTACTGTGTTTTCAGAGGATAAAGAAGTATTTTTAGGTATTACTATGTTTTCAGAGGATAAAGAAGTATTTTAAGGTATTACTGTGTTTTCAGAGGATAAAGAATTATTTTTAGGTATTACTATGTTTTCAGAGGATAACGAAGTATTTTTAGGTATTACTGTGTTTTCAGAGGATAAAGAAGTATTTTCAGGTATTACTGTGTTTTCAGAGGATAAAGAAGTATTTTTAGGTATTACTATGTTTTCAGAGGATAAAGAAGTATTTTTAGGTATTACTGTGTTTTCAGAGGATAAAGAAGTATTTTTAGGTATTACTGTGTTTACAGAGGATAAAGAAGTATTTTTAGGTATTACTGTGTTTTCAGAGGATAAAGAAGTATTTTTAGGTATTACTGTGTTTTCAGAGGATAAAGAAGTATTTTTAGGTATTACTGTGTTTTCAGAGGATGAAGAAGTATTTTTAGGTATTACTGTGTTTTCAGAGGATAAAGAAGTATTTTTAGGTATTACTGTGTTTTCTGAGGATAAAGAAGTATTTTTAGGTATTACTGTGTTTTCAGAGGATAAAGAAGTATTTTTAGGTATTACTGTGTTTTCAGAGGATAACGAAGTATTTTTAGGTATTACTGTGTTTTCAGAGGATAAAGAAGTATTTTTAGGTATTACTGTGTTTTCAGAGGATAAAGAAGTATTTTTAGGTATTACTATGTTTTCAGAGGATAAAGAAGTATTTTAAGGTATTACTGTGTTTTCAGAGGATAAAGAATTATTTTTAGGTATTACTATGTTTTCAGAGGATAACGAAGTATTTTTAGGTATTACTGTGTTTTCAGAGGATAAAGAAGTATTTTCAGGTATTACTGTGTTTTCAGAGGATAAAGAAGTATTTTTAGGTATTACTATGTTTTCAGAGGATAAAGAAGTATTTTTAGGTATTACTGTGTTTTCAGAGGATAAAGAAGTATTTTTAGGTATTACTGTGTTTACAGAGGATAAAGAAGTATTTTTAGGTATTACTGTGTTTTCAGAGGATAAAGAAGTATTTTTAGGTATTACTGTGTTTTCAGAGGATAAAGAAGTATTTTTAGGTATTACTGTGTTTTCAGAGGATGAAGAAGTATTTTTAGGTATTACTGTGTTTTCAGAGGATAAAGAAGTATTTTTAGGTATTACTGTGTTTTCTGAGGATAAAGAAGTATTTTTAGGTATTACTGTGTTTTCAGAGGATAAAGAAGTATTTTTAGGTATTACTGTGTTTTCAGAGGATAACGAAGTATTTTTAGGTATTACTGTGTTTTCAGAGGATAAAGAAGTATTTTTAGGTATTACTGTGTTTTCAGAGGATAAAGAAGTATTTTCAGGTATTACTGTGTTTTCAGAGGATAAAGAAGTATTTTCAGGTATTACTGTGTTTTCAGAGGATAAAGAAGTATTTAGAGTCCCAGGACCAGCGGACTTACGGGGCGAGCAGGCGAACCGCGCGGCGTCCCTCCAGTGCGCGCTCTGCATGACCCCGGGCCAGAAGATGGGGGTCCGGCCCGGCAGCTCCGCCAGGGGCTTCGGGTACCGGGCCACACTGGCGGCCACCCCCGGGCTGTACTTCAGCCCGGGGTGGGCTGAGGCTGCTGAACCGCCGACTTTTGCTTTGTTACCTCTGCAAGAACTCCCATGTTGCTCCTTGGGCTGCTGGGTAAGAGATATCAGGTCTGGTGGATATGTGGTCCGGTCCACATGCAGCATGCAGTACTCTGCTGCCAAAGGAGAACTTCCTGTTGGAAACATAAAAGACAGGGATCTGTATTTTTGTGCTCAAAGACCATAAAGTCCAGTAATTATTCAATAAGTTTCAAAGTTAAATTAGATTGAACTAAAGCAGACAAAACACATAAAAAACATCCATCACCCAACTGGTAGGAGTAGAACCACCAGATACTACGATATTATCTTACATATGCAGTATAACTGGGTACAGCTCCAAACCCCAACGGGTCATTTGGAAATAGGGTTTGTTGTAGTTTTTAAAAGAATCCAACTGAAACAAATCCTACCCCCTTTCATCAGTCCTCCGACAACGCCAACCCCCCAAAACACATGTTCATGGGCCAATAATTGCATTCAGGCTGGTTTCAGTCTGACACAAACACCGGATGGTTTTCATGTTTGTGTCAGAGCATCAGCTCTCATTATGTAAGCAATAAAGTCCAAAATCTAATAACCCTTTTATGAAATTTCAGATTTTTACAGGACTGTCTCTTTATCCCCTAGAAGGATCATGGTTTATTCCTAATATTTTTTATATATATATTATATACATTATTTTTTATGACGAATGAATACTAAAGCTATGAAAGAAATAAATATATACTGTAATTGTAAGTAAACGTACAATAGGCCTCTGAGTGGTGGAGGAGGAGAAGAATAAAGTAGGAAAAATAGAAATACTATTAAAAGTACCTTACAATTGGGACACAGATGTTCAGCTCGTCTTATTCTCTGGTTGAGTTACAGCCCCCCCCCCCCAGCTGGACCAGGCTGGGTCCAGGCTCTGCTGTGATTGGCTCCTCCATCATGTGATTCCTGAGAAACTGCTCTGAAAAACAGGAAGCTGAGAGAGACTGGTCAGCTGCAGACAGAAAGGTAAGAAAGAGCTGATTCTACCCGGAGAGGAGACCCCGTCATGTTAGAGGGTTAGTTAAAGTTAGTTAAAGTTAGTTAAAGTTAGTTAAAGTTAGTTAAAGTTAGTTAAAGTTAGTTAAAGTTAGTTAAAGTTAAAGTTAAAGTTAGTTAAAGTTAGAGAAAGTTCGATGACGTTACACTTCTCTGCCCTTCTATTTCAGCAGTTACCCCCACTTCCTGCACTACGTACTGACCTGCATAGTGCGTACATTTCAACAGAGGAGTGTTGTCTCAAATCGCGCACGGCCACGTGCACTTCCTGGAAATTACAATCACATTTCATCCCTTCTTCTTCTTCTTCTTCTTCTTCTTCTTCTTCTTCTTCTTCTGTAATATTGTGAATTTCACGAAGGGTTAAAATAATTCCTGCTTTGTTTTTGATACTTTTTTTATTTGCTCCGTGTCACGCCAGGATGACGATTGCAACGCCGCCGTCATGCCCCCATTAGCTGAAAACAGTACACACAACTGTATTGTATAATATTCGTTCTGGTTACTGCACTCTTAATCCATTAATTATACCTTTTCTTTGCAGACCACTCTGTTATGTATACACTTATGTTTCTGCTCTAAAAATAAGTAACGTTAATATATTACTATATTAATATATTACTATATTAATATATTATTATATTAATATATTACTATATTAATATATTATTATATTAATATATTACTATATTAATATATTACTATATTAATATATTACTATATTAATATCAACGGTTTCATGACGACATCCTTGTGGCCCAGAGATACGACATCACCCTTACAACTTATAACAGACAACACATCATTTATATAAGTTGTATTTTTGTTTGAGTGCACCACCCGGGTACTCTAGGTGCACCACCCGGGTACTCTAGGTGCACCACCCGGGTACTCTAGGTGCACCACCCGGGTACTCTAGGTGCACCACCCGGGTACTCTAAGTGCACCCCTCTAAGTTTATGTGTGTGTGTGTGTGTGTGTGTGTGTGTGTCTCTCCCTGTCTCTACAGTTTACCTGTAGAGACAGTACCTGAAGATGGGGGCTACATGGTCAAAACCATCACCAGATACCATGGAGGCTACAGGGTCAAAACCATCACCAGATACCATGGAGGCTACAGGGTCAAAACCATCACCAGATACCATGGAGGCTACAGGGTCAAAACCAAGAAGAAGAAGGAGCATAGATAAACCTCCTGATCTCTCTGAGTTGATGGATCATTCAGCTTCCTTCATCAGAGAGTTTGACAGCAGAGAACACAGGATGAGACAGATTGTTGGAGAGATTGAAGAGATCAGAATGTTACGAGATCAGATGACGGCGTCCTCCTCAGGAGGAGCAGCGTCTGCTGGGACTGTAGAGAAAGTAGAAGAAGAGGAAACAATGAAAGAAAACAGAAGATTAAAGAAAGTAGAAGAGCTGGGGAAAGAGTTCCTGGAGATGGTTGAACCGCTGAAGAAGGACCTGGAAGGAATCAGGACAAGTGAGACGGAGCAAAGATCAGCTGATTTTCATGCTGAAAAGACTCTGAAACACATGGAGATCTGTCAGTTTCTTTTGAGAGAAGTTCCTGAAGATGGAGACATCTTCATGTTGTCTTATCGGTGCAGGAGGGTGGTTGATGACTGTAAAAAGGTGAAGGAAATACTCAGAGACGACACAGAGAAGTAAAGATACTGCTGCAGTGTTTATTCATCATGTTTCTGCAGTTTAAAATATATAACTAAAATACGGGACATATATTCCTCTGGTCCTCATTATTATCAAAACCAGCTGTGTGAACCCTGATGTAGCTGGACTCAGACCAGGGGGAGTTATATGTGTATGATCTGGACCAGGACCCTGACTGGACATGTTACGCTGCACCATCTCAGACCAATGTGATGGATCTTATATCTGTGTACTTTATGTTTTAATACATTCACAATATATTCACAATATATACATCTTAAAGGGAATATGTTAGTGAAACTGAGATGTTTGGGACTGATTAATATGAATCCTGGAGGAGGAGGAGCGGCAGTAAATCAACGAGTGTCACGATGATCCGTCTCGTTATTTCATAACTGCAGCAGCAACATAAATAAACTGGTTTTAAACAAAGTTGAAACCATTTGTCTCACAAAATGCGGTTGAAAAATAGTTTGTCCTTCAGGAGTCCAGTTGTGGATGGACCAGACCAGTTGTGGATGGACCAGACCAGTTGTGGATGGACCAGACCAGTTGTGGATGGGCCTTAGATTAAAACATGATATCAAATCCCCGTTTAACCTAATATAAATGACTAATACACTGATGTATTATCTGTGCTAACATAATAGAGATTTCAATAGCTTGATGCTTTAAATCTGTTGGTCAAACGTCGGGGTGTGTAGGACGGCCATCACTCCATCACGCCTGGCTGGGCTATACCGCATCTCTCTATAGACCTCAGGCCTGTAGACCGGGACAGGGGTCAGGGATCTAAAATCTCCCAGAACATACTTTAGTTCTGCTCATACAACAGTTCACCGTTCTGTTTAATGGTTTTAAGTTTCCATGGAGACAGATCAACACGACAGTTTCATTCAACACTCGGCACGTCATCGGTCGAGTAAAACAAGACTCGAGTTATTTCCTAGAGACAAACTGCTACTTCAGTGTGATTCATGTTGGAAACATATTTATCAAAAGGAAATTAATCCCATTAACAACAGACACAGCGCCGTAACCAAGGAAACCCATGAGGGGAACAACAGGAACAAGCTGCTATAGAAATAGAAATGCACCTGTAGGTTAGTAACGGTTATGAATCGATTATTTTAATATATCTCATTTAACGATATAATACACAGAGTAGCCTCCACACACCTTACTGTTACCCCCTTTGGTGCAAACAATGAACCTCGCTGACCTAGGCCGAGAAGAAGAGAACACAGTCTAGACCACTCTATAATTTACAGATAGAGCAGGTCTAGACCGCTCTATAATTTACAGATAGAGCAGGTCTAGACCACACTATAATCTACAGATAAGGCAGGTCTAGACCGCTCTATAATTTACAGATAGAGCAGGTCTAGACCACTCTATAATTTACAGATAGAGCAGGTCTAGACCACTCTATAATCTACAGATAAGGCAGGTCTAGACCGCTCTATAATTTACAGATAGAGCAGGTCTAGACCGCTCTATAATCTACAGATAGAGCAGGTCTAGACCACTCTATAATCTACAGATAAGGCAGGTCTAGACCGCTCTATAATTTACAGATAGAGCAGGTCTAGACCACTCTATAATTTACAGCTAGAGCAGGTCTAGACCACTCTATAATTTACAGATAGAGCAGGTCTAGACCGCTCTATAATTTACAGATAGAGCAGGTCTAGACCACACTATAATCTACAGATAAGGCAGGTCTAGACCGCTCTATAATTTACAGATAGAGCAGGTCTAGACCACTCTATAATTTACAGATAGAGCAGGTCTAGACCACTCTATAATCTACAGATAAGGCAGGTCTAGACCGCTCTATAATTTACAGATAGAGCAGGTCTAGACCGCTCTATAATCTACAGATAGAGCAGGTCTAGACCACTCTATAATCTACAGATAAGGCAGGTCTAGACCGCTCTATAATTTACAGATAGAGCAGGTCTAGACCACTCTATAATTTACAGCTAGAGCAGGTCTAGACCACTCTATAATCTACAGATAGAGCAGGTCTAGACCACTCTATAATCTACAGATAAGGCAGGTCTAGACCGCTCTATAATTTACAGATAGAGCAGGTCTAGACCACTGTATAATTTACAGCTAGAGCAGGTCTAGACCACTCTATAATCTACAGATAGAGCAGGTCTAGACCACTCTATAATCTACAGATAGAGCAGGTCTAGACCGCTCTATAATTTACAGATAGAGCAGGTCTAGACCGCTCTATAATTTACAGATAGAGCAGGTCTAGACCGCTCTATAATCTACAGATAGAGCAGGTCTAGACCACTCTATAATATACAGATAGAGCAGGTCTAGACCGCTCTATAATATACAGATAGAGCAGGTCTAGACCACTCTATAATATACAGATAGAGCAGGTCTAGACCGCTCTATAATCTACAGATAGAGCAGGTCTAGACCGCTCTATAATATACAGATAGAGCAGGTCTAGACCGCTCTATAATATACAGATAGAGCAGGTCTAGACCGCTCTATAATCTACAGACATTAAATTAGGGTACTATATCTGCCTGAGACTTAGCATTTAAAATCCTAAAATATATATTTCATATATATTAACATCATGTTACACATTGTTGAACTTCTTGTGTTCATTAAATAAAGTTTTTATAAAGATTAGTGGTGGTTGTTACACGCTCCCGTCACAAGATGGCGGCGGGCGCCTTTAAGCTCCGGTGTGTAGCCCGCCCTTAAAGAAGGTGAAGAAGAGGAGGAAGAGGAAGAGGGGGGGGCAGTCAGCTGGTAAACAGACAGGAAACTTTCTCCACATGTTGAGCAACCTGCACACGGCTTCATGACTGCGAAGGTGAGTTCAGGATGAAACACCAACACGTTGTTTGGCGCCAGAGTCCGTTGACGTTCCCGCTTACTTTAACAGCGCGGTGCGCGTCCACGAGCGCGACCTGCGTCTCCAGCTGGAGGAAACAAACGACCGGAAAAGGTGGTGCGCGAGGGTCAGGTGGCAGAAATATGGGCGCCGAATTGAAGCCGTGATTATGATTTAATGATATGAGCAAGTGCACCTTTGTTCAGAGAAATATTAAGTTGGTAAAAAGTAAGAAATGTTTAAAATGGAAGACTTTGGTACAGAGAGTCGCTGCAGCGGGTGTAGCATGTCTGAGTCCCTCGTGACAGACACGAGGAGGCGGTCCTGGACCTTTGACCCAGACCGTGTTGTGCAGGAGAACCGTGTCCCCTCCACTAGGACCGGGTGTTTCGGTTTAACTGGTTTTTGAGTTAACTGCTGATATGTGTTGCAGGCGGGGCTGCGTGGCTGCAGTAAACTCTTCTAATCAATTCGCCTCTTTCTCCCATTAATTAGTCGGGGTCTTGTGAAACATTACGGGAGGAACGGGTTTCTGGGACAGTTTTGGACCCGATCAGACTTGCATGAATCGAGATCTGTTTATACTTCAAACAGCCTGTAAATGAAACATAAGCTATATGAGGTTTTACTCAGCTGTCTGCTGAATGGGATCCGCTCACATTAACTTGTGAGAGGCGACATCTATAGGCAAGTAAAATAGAAAGGTATTGTATTTCTGTAGGCTACGTAGATGTGTTAAGTTAAAAGCTACTGGCTCAACACAACATTATTTAATATTCATTATGCCTACTCATCCATCCAGATGAGACCAGTGCATATATTGCATCGTGGGTCGGAGAGAAACATATTTTAATTGTTCTGTATGTCTGACACATATTGTAGAACCGACCAATAAAGCTGACTTGACTTGAAGTGGCAGGTTCCAGTGTGTGTTCAATAAAGTCAACCTTATGTTATTAAATGTCTGAATATCTGCAATATAATTATTAGGAAACACTACAAGTTCAGATATCTACAATCAGTTGTTAATAGTTGTCTTAATTTCAGAGATCCATAATGAAGAATAAAAAAATCATTCCAGATATACGTGTAGTTTGACGTCACTCTGCCCAGAAAAGATGTCGAAGTCAGAGTCCAAATTCTTTATTTTGTTGACAGATTTGATTCAATGTGTTTTACAGGGGGGGGGGGGTTATTTTAGATGTATGTTTTTATCACTGCATTAATCCGAACATGGTGTCAACAGCCATGAAAGAATCAATTTTGGCCACGTTTTAGGTATAAAATGTTCCATAAATTAGGCTATGTATGACATCTGAACATGTCACACATCCGCCTCCAGCACATCCGCCTCCACCACATCCGCCTCCACCACATCCGCCTCCAGCACATCCGCCTCCAGCACATCCTCCTCCAGCACATCCGCCTCCAGCACATCCGCCTCCAGCACATCCGCCTCCACCACATCCTCCTCCAGCACATCCGCCTCCAGCACATCCGCCTCCACCACATCCGCCTCCACCACATCCTCCTCCAGCACATCCGCCTCCACCACATCCGCCTCCACCACATCCGCCTCCAGCACATCCTCCTCCAGCACATCCTCCTCCACCACATCCGCCTCCACCACATCCGCCTCCAGCACATCCTCCTCCAGCACATCCGCCTCCACCACATCCGCCTCCACCACATCCTCCTCCAGCACATCCGCCTCCACCACATCCGCCTCCACCACATCCGCCTCCAGCACATCCGCCTCCAGCACATCCGCCTCCACCACATCCGCCTCCAGCACATCCGCCTCCACCACATCCTCCTCCAGCACATCCGCCTCCACCACATCCTCCTCCAGCACATCCGCCTCCAGCACATCCGCCTCCAGCACATCCTCCTCCACCACATCCTCCTCCAGCACATCCGCCTCCACCACATCCTCCTCCAGCACATCCGCCTCCAGCACATCCGCCTCCACCACATCCGCCTCCACCACATCCTCCTCCAGCACATCCGCCTCCAGCACATCCGCCTCCAGCACATCCTCCTCCAGCACATCCGCCTCCACCACATCCGCCTCCAGCACATCCGCCTCCAGCACATCCGCCTCCAGCACATCCTCCTCCACCACATCCTCCTCCACCACATCCGCCTCCACCACATCCTCCTCCAGCACATCCGCCTCCAGCACATCCGCCTCCAGCACATCCTCCTCCAGCACATCCGCCTCCACCACATCCTCCTCCACCACATCCTCCTCCACCACATCCGCCTCCAGCACATCCTCCTCCAGCACATCCGCCTCCAGCACATCCGCCTCCAGCACATCCTCCTCCAGCACATCCGCCTCCAGCACATCCTCCTCCAGCACATCCGCCTCCACCACATCCGCCTCCAGCACATCCGCCTCCAGCACATCCGCCTCCAGCACATCCTCCTCCACCACATCCTCCTCCACCACATCCGCCTCCAGCACATCCTCCTCCAGCACATCCGCCTCCAGCACATCCGCCTCCAGCACATCCTCCTCCAGCACATCCGCCTCCAGCACATCCTCCTCCAGCACATCCTCCTCCAGCACATCCGCCTCCAGCACATCCTCCTCCAGCACATCCTCCTCCAGCACATCCTCCTCCAGCACATCCGCCTCCAGCACATCCGCCTCCATCACCCGTTCACTCAAAAACCAGTGAAACCCAAACACATAGACTGCCATATTATTATATTAATAATAGACTGT
>JABXJD010000776.1:40000-57500 GCA_013375575.1 Percina caprodes | reverse complement strand
CCAGCACTGCATCACTCAGCTGAAGGTTCGACTCCCCATCTGGAAGAAGGTAACACACACACACACACACACACACAGTACACACACACAGTACACACACACAGTACACACACAGTACACACACACACACAGTACACAGACACACTATACATACACACAGTACACACACACACACACTATACAGACACACAGTACACACACACACTATACATACACACAGTACACACACACACACACACACACACACACACACACAGTACACGCACGCACGCACACACACACACACACACACACAGGGCGTGGGGGGGCTGCACATGCTCAGGTCCGCTACATGCACTAATGCAGTGTTGTTGTTGTTGTTATTATTATTATTGTTGCTGGTGGTGTTATTCATGTTATTGATGTTGATGTTTTTGTTGTTGTTGACAGGAAGTGTACGACACAGAGGAGTCGAGCTGGAAGGAGAACGCTGAGTGTTGGTGGGCCGCGCACAACAAACTTCCTCCAGACACACAACACTAGACACACAACACAGACACACAACACAGACACACACCATACAGACACACAACACTAGACACACACAACATACAGACACACAACTCTGGATTATTAACACCTAGAGCTGCAACCACCCTTCATCTTCATGCTGGATTACTGAAGGTGTGTGTGTGTGTGTGTGTGTGTGTGTGTGTGTGTGTGTGTGTGTGTGTGTGTGTGTGTGTGTGTGTGTGTGTGTGTGTGTGTGTGTGTGTGTGTGTGTGTGTCTGTGTAATCTGTAATCAGTATGATGAGGAACTATTTCTCATGGAACATCAGATAATAAATAATTACCTGTTCCTCTGACTCACCTGTGTGGGCGGAGCTTATCAGGTGATGTCATTAAATAGTTCCTGAACAACAACTTCCCACTCAACTTCTCACACGTAGCTAATTGAATCATGTGTAAGATCCACACTCATTAATGACTTTAAATTGTACTTTGAGTCCATTTTAGAGTGTATTAAGTGAAACATAAAGCCAATAAACTAGTGTGTAAAATGTTTTTGTATAATCTTTATTTATAAAACTCTTGAAGAAAATAAAATTCTTGCCTTTACTTTCTTTCCTAGTTTAACATGAAACAGCCCCGAAATCATCATCACCAAACCCACCAGACTCCATGTAAATAATCACTACTTTTAGTGTGTATAGAGCAGCATATCTCCACCAGACTCCATGTAAATAATCACTACTTTTAGTGTGTATAGAGCAGCATATCTCCACCAGACTCCATGTAAATAATCACTACTTTTAGCGTGTATAGAGCAGCATATCTCCACCAGACTCCATGTAAATAATCACTACTTTTAGCGTGTATAGAGCAGCATATCTCCACCAGACTCCATGTAAATAATCACTACTTTTAGTGTGTATAGAGCAGCATATCTCCACCAGACTCCATG
This sequence comes from Percina caprodes, assembly GCA_013375575.1. Taxonomy (NCBI): domain Eukaryota; kingdom Metazoa; phylum Chordata; class Actinopteri; order Perciformes; family Percidae; genus Percina; species Percina caprodes. The sequence goes on along the minus strand of JABXJD010000776.1, from coordinate 56,055 downwards.
TAAATAATCACTACTTTTAGCGTGTATAGAGCAGCATATCTCCACCAGACTCCATGTAAATAATCACTACTTTTAGCGTGTATAGAGCACCATATCTCCACATGTAAATGGGTGAATTAAGAGTTTATTCCAACCAGACCAGAGTGGTGATTGGTGGAACAGTGGAAAGATGAACCAAGACGGCTTTTGGTAGTTTTATTTAGTTTCTGTCCAATTTGAATGAAGGTGTGTTTTTATGACGATAAAAGTAGTGATTATTTACATGGTGTCTTAATCTAATGTAATCCATTTAGCGTGCAGCTGTTTTTATTAAACTATGCCAACCCCAAACATCCAGTTTAACCACAGACGTGTGTTTGTATTTACAGTCTAGGAGTTTTTTACGGTGGCCGACAGGGGCAAATGCCCTGCAACTTCAGAAAACACATGCAAATAGGCAAAACACAAGCAAATTAAGAAAACAACTTCATTAATTTGACAACACATGCGCAACATTCAGCAAACGCGCTGCATATACACACAACACAACCTAATACACAAACGCGCTGCATATACACAAAACAACCAAATACACAAACGCGATGCAAATAAAAACCGATGCAAACAGAAAAGCACACAAACCACGAAAACAAATGCAAGTACAAAACGCGCTGCATAAAGAATCCACAACGGAAGTGCTCCAGGCCTGTAGAGGGAGCAGCTGAGCGGAACAGCTGATTTTAGACCCCACGGAACGAGAGAGAGAGAGAGCAAGCGAGCTGATGAGCGGTTTGTTTTGAAACGGGACCAAAAGTGAAGATAGCGACGACATAACAAGGTTAGTATTCATTTTAACATTTGGCCCTCCTCTTTACAGTATTTTAACAGAGCAACAGGTTTACGTAGCTAGCTGCTGTGTTGAGACTGACTTCTACAATAGTTTGCTAGTGACAACATTGTGTGTCTGATCTTTCATCGCTAACGTTAGTCCGCAGTGGTGAGGATAACTAACTGCTTAACTGGGCACCTGAGTGTTTGGATTGCATTAACGTTAGTTTCCTCTTCTCTGAATCGTCTCTACATATGATAGAATATGTGTTGATCTGCGAGGTAACTTTGCATAAGAGGAAGGAGCATTAGATATGCTCAAGAAGAAATAAAGATCAGGGAAAGGTGACAAGGAAAGAGAGGTGAAATAATTAAACAAAACACAGGGTAAACAGTAATATACAGAGAGATATAAGATCAGCAGACATTTCATTCCTCTGATGTAACCTTTCTCTTTATTTAGTGATGATATGTATGCTATACGTAATGTTTGTTTTTTAGTTGATTCATCATATCAATGTCAATATTTCAGACTTCCATGTTTTGTCCCTTCTGTGGCCAACACCAGAGCACTGTTCAAGTGCTCATGTGGAAAAATTTACAGTTTTTGGCACAAGCTGAAGACAACACAAGTAGACGCAAAATAAAAGGGTTCACCACACTATTTTGAATACTAATTAGTAGCAACACACAATAGCTCATATATAGTTTAAAATATGAAGAGGTCATGATTAGATTTGACTGATTTATTTCAACATTTTAACAGCTTCTATAATAATGTAGTAGTTCTTGGTACATAGAATTAAATATTAAATCTGAATCTTCTGCACTCCTGGTTCTGGATAAGTCTTGAGGAGATGGCAGACTGCAGCTGAATATCTTCTCTGTAGACCGGATGATGTTCCTGTCCTTGTCAAACATGTTGCTTTTTAATATTTTTCTCCCGAAATGCTTGTTACTAACCTAACTCTGGGGAGTCATTCCCCGGAGTCCTTATGTTCTTTTTCGCCCAGCAAGTTTCCTTGGATCAGGGAGGCTCCAAAATCATGGTAGCAGCTGTCGCCATGGTCCCGCTACACATCCTGCAATGCCGTGTTCATCCTGCTACGCTCTGCTGTGCCCTGCTACGTCCTGCTGTGCCTTGTAACGCCGCACAGTGCCCTGCTATGCCATCAACTACTACAAAGAACTACTACAAACTACTATTTTTTGTGACTGTTATTGCCACTCTTCATTCTAACCCCAACCGGTCGTCAGACACCGCCTACCAAGAGCCTGGGTCTGGGTCTGGGTCTGTCCTAGGTTTCTGCCTAAAAGGAAGTTTTTCCTCGCCACTGTCACACTGTTGCTTGCTCTGGAGGAAACTACTAGAACTGTTGGGTCCTTATAAATTATGGAGTGTGGTCTAGACCTGCTCTATCTGTAAAGTGTCTTGAGATAACGCTTGTTATGAATTGATACTATAAATGAAATTGAATTGAATTATGTTTGTCAGGGTCAGCAGTGGCAACAACTCACAATGTTAAAATAAGAAGAACATAAAGCTGTTTGCAAAGTCTTCAACAGTGGAAATGTACATTGTTATTCTTTGGTAGGCCTTTCCAATTTCCTCCTTGTATTTCTGCACTGTAAAAGGGGGGTCTGTTCCTGGGATGTATCTTACTTCCTGAGCATCAGGGTACAATAAAACATGTAAACCATCTTCCATATCCTGGTTAAAATCTTTCAGCTTCTTTACAGCAGCCAGCAGTTGATTAGATGACCATTCAGGTTGAATATCAAGGGAAGTGACTTTCCTCTCACAGGTTTAAGGGAATCACCTGTCATCTTCATAACTCCAACATAAATCTGCAGAAAGTAAAGGAAATGGAAAATGGCACTAGATGTGAGCGATATATTTAATTATAATAGAAACAATGTTAAAAAGAGCATACCTTTTGCTAATTTCTGTTTCTTCATCATTAATATTTCCTGCAGAGCATTTTAGAACACATTTAATATGCTAGTTATTGAAGTAGACAAGCCACATAGTGCAGAGGTGTACGGTATTTCAATAAAAGAACACAATGTAAATTTTCTGTAAAAGTCTTCTAACTACTGATTTTTCTGTAATACAACTAAAAATCCATTTGCCAGCACTAGGCTGTGCATTAGCATGTGTACTGGTTGTAGGCATCTCCTCAGGGACGTTGTTTGCCACATCTTTTAGAAATCTGATGTTTTTGCCACACGCACAACAAAACCCAGGAAAGCTGTCAAGGCAGATCCACAATATGGACCGTACATCTGTGGGGGGAAAAACAACAAAAAGACAAATGCTTGCAAGGTCGGCAAGTTAATATCAGAGAGTGGATATTTTGTTTATAGTAAAAAGTGTCTGCTGATCTTCTGTATATGGATGTTTACCCTGTGTTCAGTTTAATTCTGTCACCTCTTTCTTTCCTTCCTTGTCACCTTTCCCTGCTATTTATTACGCCTTGAGCAAAATAATGATCTTATGCTCTCTTCCTCTCTCCTAACCATCTTCCTATTTTGTCTTAAGGTCCTTTCTCTGCTTCCTTAATTTCGTCCTTAATCTTCACATTTTATCCGTTTTCTTCAACCCTTCTCTCTCATCCTCATCTCGCTGTGCTCGCTCTGTTTATCTACTCTCTGCTTCTCTTTTGCCCCTTAAACGTAGATTAATTTACATTTATTTTTACATACCTTTTCTACTCTCCTTCCCCCTTTTCTTTTTCCAGTTTTCCTCTCTCCACCTTCCTCTTATGCAAAGTTACCTCGCAGATCAACACATATTCTATCATATGTAGAGACGATTCAGAGAAGAGGAAACTAACGTTAATGCAATCCAAACACTCAGGTGCCCAGTTAAGCAGTTAGTTATCCTCACCACTGCGGACTAACGTTAGCGATGAAAGATCAGACACACAATGTTGTCACTAGCAAACTATTGTAGAAGTCAGTCTCAACACAGCAGCTAGCTACGTAAACCTGTTGCTCTGTTAAAATACTGTAAAAGAGGAGGGCCAAATGTTAAAATGAATACTAACCTTGTTATGTCGTCGCTATCTTCACTTTTGGTCCCGTTTCAAAACAAACCGCTCATCAGCTCGCTTGCTCTCTCTCTCTCTCTCGTTCCGTGGGATCTAAAATCAGCTGTTCCGCTCAGCTGCTCCCTCTACAGGCCTGGAGCACTTCCGTTGTGGATTCTTTATGCAGCGCGTTTTGTACTTGCATTTGTTTTCGTGGTTTGTGTGCTTTTCTGTTTGCATCGGTTTTTATTTGCATCGCGTTTGTGTATTTGGTTGTGTTGTGTATATGCAGCGCGTTTGTGTATTAGGTTGTGTTGTGTGTATATGCAGCGCGTTTGCTGAATGTTGCGCATGTGTTGTCAAATTAATGAAGTTGTTTTCTTAATTTGCTTGTGTTTTGCCTATTTGCATGTGTTTTCTTAAGTTGCAGGGCATTTGCCTCTGTCGGCCACCGTAGTTTTTAATGTATTAAAGATTCATATCAAACATACAACAAGGCACATTGCAAACATATTCAGAATTCTACAACGTGAATTGAACTTGGAGTACAATATTGATGCATTTTCCAAAAAACAAAACAAAATAAAATAAAATAAAAAAAAAAGAAGAAAGGCCGAGGGACTCTAAGGAAGGAGTCTGCATAAGGATCCATGAAAAGAGTTTAAACAGAATGATATCATTTAGAAAGGCATTAAAGATCGGGATGTTTTAAGAAATCAACTTTTGTGTCTGAAATATTTCGCCATTAAAATCAGATTATTCGAGTTAACTGAAGCTGCTGTTGTTGTTTTTTAAAGCTTTTATTTTGAAGGATAGCGGAAGTGGCATGCCCGTTGATCAGTGCCGCTCCACAGTTGGTCAGCTGACCGACGGTCGGTCTGGTGACTGTCAAACCCGTGAAGGAGCACCGATTCCCGGACACCTGCTCCATCAGGCCGAGGCTGGTCTCTGTGTCCCCGCTGAAGGAGCCTCAGAACCCGGACTGATTTCTGACATCCCCCGCTGTACCCTGGAGCCCGGATCTTTGGCTTAGACAACCCGCGCTCGGAGCACCCGGACTCGGACCCTCGGCTGTGTGACCCCCCACCCCCCAGCCGGCCCCCGGCTCCGGCAGCCCCCGCTGACCGCCATGGATGTCCTGGATCTCGCCATGCAGGGACTGGCCGTGTTCGGCTTCATCCTCTTCTTCGTGCTGTGGCTGATGCACTTCATGTCCATCATCTATGTGTAAGCTAACATGCTAGCTAGCTAGAGGGGATACAGCTACGGCGATGACAGTTATTTTTAGACACTAAAACAACTCGTTAATTTTATGATTCATATTGATATATGGTTTAAAACACTACCTGCGTTTCCTGGGTGGCAGAATGTTGTTAAATCTGGCTAGATTTTGTGAGCTATAGCGTATATTTGCGTAACTTCCGGCCGCAGCTGTATCCCTTTTAACCACAACCGCTATAATGCTAACCTCAGCTAGCAGACCGTTAGCCGAGCGACGCTCCAGTTTCCTGCCTGTGTTTCGGCATTATTTGAATATTTTGTTTTTATTTAGAGATTAAACTTAAAAGAGCACAAGTGTAACCTTCCCTGCGGGTGGGTGGATGTGTGACAGCCGGTAAAACCTCCGTGTCTGATGGGTTATCTGTTGGGCGTTTTCCTGGTTAACCGCTAGCCGGCTAGCTAGCTCCGGCAGTTAATTCCGCTCACTCGGGGATCCCCCTTAGCTCTTGGGAAACTAAATAATTAATTATTTACAGCTGGAAGATTTACAAAAATAATTAATTATTCATGACCAAGTTAAAATGTAGTTATTTGTAAGTGCAGAGTAACATCACGGCTCGGTTCCGTCACGGTTCGCTAGCTTTAATTTACGGTTTCCGTTGAATCCCATTTAAAAATGTAGTTGATTTAATAATGTTGTGGTCGGCTGGCTGTGTTACGGGGGGGCCAGCATCAGCAACATGTCGGCCTGGGGGGGGTAGGACTCGCTCATTCATTCGGCATTCATCACATTCACGTAGTAACCCTCGGTCCCATATAATTAAAATTATTACATGTGACTAATACAACCAATTAATTGATTTCTGACTGCCTCCGCAGCTTCAACGGTGCTAACTGAGCGTAATTAACACTGTTATTGGAATAAATGTATACGAATTGTAGATTATCCGCTATATTCTACAACCAACGTCATCGGTGCTGTTATTTCTTCTGTAGTGAGTAACTTTATTTATGGAAATAATCAGGCAGCGTTAAAGCGACGCACTCTGTGCAGGTGTTTGGTGCAGAGATGCTTGGTCGGAATACAGGTGTGGCGACACCGGCGTTTTTCCTGTTACTCTTTATCTCTGTGTGTGTGTGTGTGTGTGTGTGTGTGTGTGTGTGTGTGTGTGTGTGTGTGTGTGTGTTAGGTCTGAACAATATTGTGTTTTAACATCGACATCGCGATGTGTGCATGCGCGATCGTCACATCGCAGGACGTTACGATGTTGACGCTGAAACTTTTTTACTGCTTGATAGAAAAATAAACTTCCCCCGTCCGACCCTTCCCCTTTAAGACAGGTAGCCATGGGAACAGCCCCTTTAAGACAGGTGGCCATGGGAACAGCCCCTTTAAGACAGGTGGCCATGGGAGCAGCCCCTTTAAGACAGGTAGCCATGGGAACAGCCCCTTTAAGACAGGTGGCCATGGGAACAGCCCCTTTAAGACAGGTAGCCATGGGAACAGCCCCTTTAAGACAGGTGGCCATGGGAACAGCCCCTTTAAGACAGGTGGCCATGGGAACAGCCCCTTTAAGACAGGTGGCCATGGGAACAGCCCCTTTAAGACAGGTGGCCATGGGAACAGCGTGTGTGACGTTAGTCCGACGGGGTGTATTATGGGAAGTGAGGTCTCCATGTGTCCCGTCGGCTGCCGCTGACACAGTGATGTCATGGTGTTGATGGGGCGTCAGTGAAGCTACAGCAGTGTTTATGTTCGCTGCAAATATGAACTAAATCACCTGATTAATGCAACATAATCACGTCTCCCGGCCAATTCCCCCACAGAAAGCTGCTACCAGCCAGGCTAAAGCTAATATAGTTAGCCTAAAGAAACAAGCAGAAAGCTGCTACCAGCCAGGCTAAAGCTAATATAGTTAGCCTAAAGAAACAAGCAGAAAGCTGCTACCAGCCAGTCTACAGCTAACATAGTTAGCCTAAAGAAACAAGCAGAAAGCTGCTACCAGCCAGGCTAAAGCTAACATAGTTAGCGTAAAGAAACAAGGGGTCCGTCCGTCCCAACTAACGTTACGGTTCGGAGCCGCGACGCTGGAAACGTAACACTAACCTACTACAGCAGTCTGTGTCTGATCTAACGTCATCTCCACTGATGTAATTGTTCTGGGACACACAAAGTTTGTTGCTAGTGCACGTGACGTGCACGTCTGATCAGTTTATCAAGCTAACGAGCTAACGAGCTGGCCCCGTTAGTCGACCCCAACCTGACCTTTAGAGGAAGCAGCATGCCGTCCCTGTCACCACGTCACTGGACTGATTATTATATGAATACGATGGTGTCATGCTAGTCAGCCAGCGTATTTCTACCTGATGTCCCTCTCCAAAACCACAGAAGAAGAGCAACGTTAGTCACAGCGCTGACTTCCTCTGGTATTTATTAGGTTGAACACAAAATGGTTCCCATTAGAAAAGATCTTTTCATTTTATCTTCTGTGTGCGTGTGTGCGTGTGTGTGTTAATGCTTGGTTGGGATCGGCCTGGTTATGTGGCAACATGATGGTTTTTCCAGTATCACAGGTGTGACTTTAGAAACAGGTCCACACATGTCTCTGTGTGTGTCTCTGACGTCTTTGTGTCTCTCTGTGTCTCTGTCTGTCTCTGTGTGTGTGTGTCTCTGACGTCTTTGTGTCTCTGTCTGTCTCTGTGTGTGTGTGTCTCTGACGTCTTTGTGTCTCTGTCTCTTTCAGGCGTCTCCACCTCCACAAGAAGAGGTCGGAGGTGAAGCAGCCCTTTGCGCAGCTGGACGGAGTTTCTCTGCTGAAGCCGTTGAAAGGCGTCGACCCCAACCTCATCTCCAACCTGGAGACCTTTTTTACTCTGGATTACCCCAAGGTGACGCTAACTACCCCCAAACCTAGTTAATACCCTCCATTGCCATCGTACCGCCCCAAAATAACATCCTACTGCTTCCAGCTCTCCAACACTACCAGACTCCATGTAAATAATCACTACTTTTAGTGTGTATAGAGCAGCATATCTCCACCAGACTTCATGTAAATAATCACTACTTTTAGCGTGTATAGAGCAGCATATCTCCACCAGACTCCATGTAAATAATCACTACTTTTAGTGCGTATAGAGCAGCATATCTCCACCAGACTCCATGTAAATAATCACTACTTTTAGTGTGTATAGAGCAGCATATCTCCACCAGACTCCATGTAAATAATCACTACTTTTAGTGTGTATAGAGCAGCATATCTCCACCAGACTCCATGTAAATAATCACTACTTTTAGTGTGTATAGAGCAGCATATCTCCACCAGACTCCATGTAAATAATCACTACTTTTAGCGTGTATAGAGCAGCATATCTCCACCAGACTCCATGTAAATAATCACTACTTTTAGTGTGTATAGAGCAGCATATCTCCACCAGACTCCATGTAAATAATCACTACTTTTAGTGTGTATAGAGCAGCATATCTCCACCAGACTCCATGTAAATAATCACTACTTTTAGCGTGTATAGAGCAGCATATCTCCACCAGACTCCATGTAAATAATCACTACTTTTAGCGTTTATAGAGCAGCATATCTCCACCAGACTCCATATAAATAATGTGGTGTCTGTGCTGCAGTACGAGGTCCTGCTGTGTATCCAGGACCTGGACGATCCAGCTGTGGATGTCTGTAAGAAGCTGCTCGGGAAATATCCCAACGTAGATGCTCGGCTCTTCATTGGTAGGTCTCTCTCTCTCTCTCTCTCTCTCTCTCTCTCTCTCTCTCTCTCTCTCTCTCTCTCTCTCTCTTCTCCTGTAATAACTAAGCACATGTAACTGAATTTCTTTTGTCCCTAGTAGCCGCTAATGTTAGCATGTGTCCTCTGCTTCGCTAACGTTAGCATGTGTCCTCTGCTTTGCTAACGTTAGCATGTGTCCTCTGCTTCGCTAACGTTAGCATGTGTCCCCTGCTTCGCTAACGTTAGCATGTGTCCTCTGCTTCCCAGGGGGGAAGAAGGTGGGAATCAACCCCAAGATCAACAACCTGATGCCGGGCTACGAAGGAGCCAAATACGGCCTGGTCTGGATATGTGACAGCGGCATCAGAGGTGATGATTATTATTATTATTAATATTATTATTATTATTTCACTTCCAGCTTCTCAGCTTAAAGGAGAATTACGGCTAATTTTTAACCTTTGTGTTGTCTTACCGTCAGAATTGAAAATCAACACTTTTTCTCACGTTTTTGTCCCTTTTTGTGCGTATTAGCTGCTAGCGCCGCTATGTCTTCTCACAGTTTGCTGATTTGGTTCTGCTTTAACGTTAAAAATCTTTAATAATAATAATCACCATAATGCTGTGTGTGTGTGTGTGTGTGTGTGTGTGTGTGTGTGTGTGTGTGTGTGTGTGTGTGTGTGTGTGTGTGTGTGTGTGTGTGTGTGTGTGTGTGTGTGTGTGTGTGTGTGTGTGTGTGTGTGTGTAGTGAAACCTGACACCCTGACAGATCTGACCAATCAGATGACAGAGAAGGTGGGATTGGTCCACGGGTTGCCGTACGTTGCTGACCGCCAAGGTTTCGCCGCCACACTGGAGCAGGTAACGCTAGCATGCTATCACGCTAGCATGCTATCACGCTAGCATGCTATCACGCTAGCATGCTATCACGCGGTCAGTCTATCTCACGTCCAGCGGTTAGTCTGTAACTTTCACTGGGTCTAAAGTTTATATTTAGACCCAGTTTACTAAAAACTGTTTTCTCTGCTTATTATACATACACACACACACACACACACACACACACACACACACACACACACACACACAGACAGACACAGTTTAAAGCTGTAGCTGTAACTTTCTCAGTGTGGAGTAATAAATGAGATACAGAGACACACAAATACACACACAGACATACACACAAATACACACAGACATACACACAAATACACAGACATACACACAAATACACAGACACACATACAAAGACACACACACACACATACAAATACACAGACACACACACACACAGACATACACACAAATACACAGACATACACACAAATACACAGACACACATACAAAGACACACACACACACACATACACACAAATACACAGACACACACACACACACAGACATACACACAAATACACAGACACACAGGTGTAATCCCGTAATATTCTACAGAACCTCTACCGTTGTACAGTTGAGAGCATACTGACAGGTAACACTGTGGGGGGGGCTGCTTCACATGACCTTCATCTTCTGACAAAGGTCAAAGCTGCATCTGAAATCATCAACGTATTTACTGGAAACGCAGTACTAAGAAGGCACGAGGTATCATGGGGGATTCTAGTCATCCTGTACACAACCCCCCCCCCCCAACCAGGGAGACGCTTGCAGAGCACCCCAACACACACATCACGTTATAGGATAGTTTTTACCCCCCAGGTAATAAGGTTACTGAATGATGGCACAGCAGGAAGGAGGGCCGGGGCCTAGACTTACTCACTGTCTACTGGGGTGTGTTAAAGTTGTAAATGCTATTTATGTTATTATTATTATTATTATTATTATTATTATTGTTATTATAACTGTTACTGTTGACTGGTGCTGAGAGGGCAATAAGGCAGATTGTATTTCATTGCTGTGGTTCTCTGTACCAAAGTGCATATGACATTAAACTTAAAACTTGATCCAGGTGAAGCAGCCCCTGGTGCTAACAGGTGTGTGTCTGTGTGTGTGTGTGTGTGTGTGTGTGTGTGTGTGTGTGTGTGTGTGTGTGTGTGTGTGTGTGTGTGTGTGTGTGTGTGTGTGTGTGTGTGTGTGTGTGTGTGTGTGTGTGTGTGTGTGTGTGTGTGTGTGTGTGTGTGTGTGTGTGTGTGTGTGTGTGTGTGTGTCCAGGTGTACTTCGGGACGTCCCACCCCCGCTCCTATATCTCAGCCAACGTGACGGGGATAAAGTGTGTGACGGGCATGTCGTGTCTGATGAGGAAGGACGTGTTGGACCAGGCCGGCGGATTGGTCGCCTTCGCCCAGTACATCGCCGAGGACTACTTCATGGCTAAAGCCATCGCAGACAGGTTAGCATCTTAGCATCTTAGCATGTTGGTATCTTAGGATCTTAGCAAGTTAGCATCTTAACATGTTAGCATCTTAGCATCTTAGCATGTTAGCATCTTAACATGTTAGCATCTTAGCATCTTAGCATGAGTCATTTAATCCATTTATTATAGTCAGTTAATTAGCATGTCTGTAGATGTGCCGATACAGTACTCTCATACTGGACACTAGTACTCCTATATAGTACTCTAGTACTCATACTGGACACTAGTACTCCTATACAGTACTCTCATACTGGACACTAGTACTCCTATATAGTACTCTAGTACTCTCATACTGGACACTAGTACTCCTATATAGTACTCTAGTACTCTCATACTGGACACTAGTACTCCTATACAGTACTCTCATACTGGACACTAGTACTCCTATATAGTACTCTAGTACTCTCATACTGGACACTAGTACTCCTATACAGTACTCTCATACTGGACACTAGTACTCCTATATAGTACTCTAGTACTCTCATACTGGACACTAGTACTCCTATATAGTACTCTAGTACTCTCATACTGGACACTAGTACTCCTATATAGTACTCTAGTACTCTCATACTGGACACTAGTACTCCTATATAGTACTCTCATACTGGACACTAGTACTCCTATATAGTACTCTCATACTGGACACTAGTACTCCTATCTAGTACTCTAGTACTCTCATACTGGACACTAGTACTCCTATATAGTACTCTAGTACTCTCATACTGGACACTAGTACTCCTATATAGTACTCTAGTACTCTCATACTGGACACTAGTACTCCTATATAGTACTCTCATACTGGACACTAGTACTCCTATATAGTACTCTCATACTGGACACTAGTACTCCTATATAGTACTCTAGTACTCTCATACTGGACACTAGTACTCCTATATAGTACTCTCATACTGGACACTAGTACTCCTATATAGTACTCTCATACTGGACACTAGTACTCCTATATAGTACTCTAGTACCCTCATACTGGACACTAGTACTCGTATATAGTACTCTCATACTGGACACTAGTACTCCTATATAGTACTCTCATACTGGACACTAGTACTCCTATCTAGTACTCTAGTACTCTCATACTGGACACTAGTACTCCTATATAGTACTCTAGTACTCTCATACTGGACACTAGTACTCCTATATAGTACTCTTGACAAAGTAAACTGCTGGAAATACATCTCTGTTCTGTTAGCGTGTTAGCACATTAGCGTGTTAGCACATTAGCGTGTTAGCACATTAGCGTGTTAGCTTCAGGTCTGGCTTCATAGATAGTAAACTGCTGGTCTGTTTCTGTGTCTCTTTTAGAGGCTGGAAGTTCTCCATGGCGACGCAGGTGGCAATGCAGAACTCAGGCTCGTACTCCATTGGTCAGTTCCAGTCCCGCATGATCAGGTGACCACACAGCGCTTTGTCTTCATTAACCTGTTGATCTTAAAGGGACAGGACGCGTTAATACGCAACACAAGACGGACACAATCATTCATTTATTACTCCGCACTGAGAAAGTTACAGCTTTAAACTGTGTGTGTGTGTGTGTGTGTGTGTGTGCATGTGTGTGTGTGTGTGTGTGTGTGTCTGTGTGTGTGTGTGTGTGTGTGTGTGTGTCTGTGTGTGTGTGTGTGTGTGTGTGTGTGTGTGTGTGTGTGTGTGTGTGTGTGTGTGTCTGTGTGTGTGTGTGTCTGTGCGTGTGTGTGTGTGTCTGTGTGTGTGTGTGTGTGTGTGTGTGTGTGTGTGTGTGTGTGTGTGTGTGTGTGTGTGTGTGTGTGTGTGTGTGTGTGTGTCCAGGTGGACCAAGCTGAGGATCAACATGCTTCCTGGCACCGTGCTGGAGCCCGTCTCCGAGTGCTTCCTGTCCAGCCTCATCATTGGCTGGGCTGCTCATTATGTGTTCAGGTACGCAGCCAATCACAGGGCAGGAGACGCCGGGGACATGTTGTTGGGTCTAGACTCGAAGGCCCCGGTCCAGACTCGAGAGCAGAGGATTCCTGTGGTTGTGTCTGTAGGAGACTAATAACTGTTAATAATAATAATAATAATAAATAGTGTGTGTGTGTGTGTGTGTGTGTGTGTGTCAGGTGGGACATGATGGTCTTCTTCATGTGTCACTGCCTCGCCTGGTTCATCTCCGACTACATCCAGCTGACAGGAGTTCAGGTACCCACATTATACGCTTTTATTTTGAAAGTTTTTTTTTTTTTTCATGAATTACATTTTTGACATAAACATCAACCTGCTTGTTATTAAATAACAAATGAATCGAAAGGCTGTCTGTGATTGGCTGTGTGCTCTGTGTCCTACCCTGTGCCTGTCTGTGATTGGCTGTGTGCTGTGACATCACCCTTTAGGGCGGGGCTCTGAGCTTCTCTAAGCTGGACTTCGCGGTGGCCTGGTTCATCCGGGAGTCCCTGGCGGTGCAGATCTTCCTGTCGGCGCTGTGGGACCCCACCATCAGCTGGAGGACGGGGCGCTACCGGCTACGCTGCGGCGGCACGGCCGACGAGATCCTCGACGTCTAGTCGCCACGGCAACCGGGAGGAGGACAGGAAGAGAGAGACTGTTTTTGTTTTTTTTATGTGTGTTTTAACTATTTATGTTTCCTTCTGTTGGTGCTATAAAAGTCCATGATGCCAGAACAAGCCAATCAGAGCGCAGGGTGGTAGGGAAGGGGAGGAGTCAACGCACTGAGTCAGCTGATCTATGGGGGTAAAACTGGAGACGTATGAGATGTATATATTTATTGTCATATTATTATCATATACATTATATGTATAATATATATAATAATATATATCATATATTATATATATTATATAATATATTATATCATATATATGATAATATATATGATAATATATGATATATATATTATCATATATGATATATATATTATCATATATATCATATATTATATATATTATCATATATATCATATAATATATTATATCATATATATGATAATATATATGATAATATATGATATATATATTATCATATATATCATATATTATATCATATATGATATATATGATATAATATATATGATAATATATATCATATATTATAATATATATTATAATATCATATATGATATATATTATATATCATATCTATATCGCGAGAACTGTCTGTTGCCACGGCAACCTAAAGATAAACAAAGTGAAATGTCGAGTCGCGCTGAAAGGTCAAAACATTTCACCTGAAATATAAAAACCCAAAAATATGAGAAAAAAATCCACGTTTTAGTCAACACACACACTGTGTGTGTGTGTGTGTGTGTGTGTGTGTGTGTGTGTGTGTGTGTGTGTGTGTGTGTGTGTGTGTGTGTGTGTGTGAGAGCCAAGTTGCTTTACTGTTAGCTGTTAGCGTAGCCACGGAGGGGGGGGGAGGGGTTTGAGTGATGACGTTGAGTCGGACGAACCTCGGCCGTCGTCCAATAGGATCGCTGGGATTGTTTTGTTTATTGTTTTTTTAAGATTACAATGATCAGTTGGAGTGCGAGGCGACCAATCAGAGCTGATGAGGTCACACAGGAACAATAAAGTTTTATCCTTTGAACAAATCAACTCTGATGTGTTTTCTTTGTGATGGAGAAAATGGGCGGAGTCATGGGGGGGGGGTCCCCCTGCAGTCACTGGATGCTAGTCACTGAATGCTAGTCACTGGATGCTAGTCACTGGATGCTAGTCACTGGATGCTAGACACTGAATGCTAGTCACTAGATGCTAGTCACTAGAAGCTAGTCACTGGATGCTAGTCACTGGATGCTAGACACTGGTTGCTAGTCACTGGATGCTAGACACTGGATGCTAGTCACTAGATGCTAGTCACTGGATGCTAGTCACTGGTTGCTAGTCACTAGATGCTAGTCACTGGATGCTAGACATTAGATGCTAGCCACTAGATGCTAGTCACTGGATGCTAGACATTAGATGCTAGACACTGGATGCTAGACACTAGATGCTAGTCACTAGATGCTAGACATTAGATGCTAGACACTGGATGCTAGACACTAGATGCTAGTCACTAGATGCTAGACACTGGATGCTAGTCACTGGATGCTAGACACTGGATGCTAGACATTAGATGCTAGACACTGGATGCTAGACATTAGATGCTAGACATTAGATGCTAGACACTGGATGCTAGACACTAGATGCTAGTCACTAGATGCTAGACATTAGATGCTAGACACTGGATGCTAGACACTAGATGCTAGTCACTAGATGCTAGACACTGGATGCTAGTCACTGGATGCTAGACACTGGATGCTAGACATTGGATGCTAGACACTGGATGCTAGACACTAGATGCTAGACATTAGATGCTAGTCACTGGATGCTAGACACTAGATGCTAGACACTGGATGCTAGTCACTGGATGCTAGTTACTAGATGCTAGTCACTGAATGCTAGTCACTGGATGTTAGACATTAGATGCTAGACACTGGATGCTAGTAACTGGATGCTAGTCACTAGATGCTAGACATTAGATGCTAGTCACTGGATGCTAGTCACTAGATGCTAGACATTAGATGCTAGTCACTGAATGCTAGTCACTGGATGCTAGACACTGGATGCTAGACATTAGATGCTAGTCACTGGATGCTAGTCACTGGATGCTAGACATTAGATGCTAGACACTAGATGCTAGACACTGGATGCTAGTAACTGGATGCTAGTCACTAGATGCTAGACATTAGATGCTAGTCACTGGATGCTAGTCACTGGATGCTAGACATTAGATGCTAGACATTAGATGCTAGACACTAGATGCTAGTCACTAGATGCTAGACACTGGATGCTAGACACTAGATGCTAGACACTAGATGCTAGACATTAGATGCTAGTCACTGGATGCTAGTCACTGGATGCTA
>JABXJD010000776.1:0-27500 GCA_013375575.1 Percina caprodes | reverse complement strand
ACAGAGACTATACAGTATATATATATATATATATATATATATATATATTATTATTATTAATATTATTAACTGTCTATGCCGTAAACTAAGATGAATCTATCTTTATCCACACGGGTGCGTCTTTGCTTGCAGACCGGAAGTGGAGTGAGTAGGTGATCTGTGAGTTCCGGTTGTGGAGTCTTGAAGTGGGTGAAAGGTCCTCTAGACGACAGGCTGTCATTCTTCACCGTTACCGGCCTGAGCGACTCACCTCAGACGCCTCACGATGCTGCAGAACACAGGGTGAGATCACACTGCGACACGTTCAGAAGGCCGCCCAGAAAACCCCGAAACAACGCTCACTTCACTCACAGCGCCCGTTACCAAACCGGGAAAAACACATTTATTACTGAGGTTTTACTGACATACGGTGCTTTTCTTGGAGATTGTACTTAAGCCGAATTCCGCAGGAGACATGTGTGCATCAGAAAATGTACGTAGTTTGGTTTTGGTGCTTTTGTCCTTTGACCTCTAAGCCAGACCCGTTGAAAGTTGAAGGTTTTTTTCAAAGGAGTTTGGTAACAGCCGCGCGTGCTTTACAGGTTCCATTATCTAACCGTCCGATCCAGTCCACTTCAAACCTACAACCACTTTAAGAAAAGGGGTCTTAAAGAAACTAAAGACTAATTATATCAGGACTATATGTGAGCCGGATTGTGTATTCACGTCATCTGCTTCAGAAACTGGACGCAGATCAGTTCTGTCTGGTCTGTCCTATTATCTGCAAGCGAGTTATTTTAAAATGTTACTGTTTTTTCAATGGAGTTTGGTGACTGCCGCTTTGGTGGTCGATCTATCTATAGATCTGTCAATCTAAAACCATTCTTGTTGTGTGTGTATATATATATATATATATATATATATATATTTTTTAATTATTAAATTATTTTTCTGACACAGGGTTAATGTTTTGGATGTTTATTGCAACACTAATCAAACAGGTGACATTCCTTCACAATAAACTTCTATGATGGTAGCTTCTGTGTCGGGGCTTTTATTGTGAAGAACGAACCGGAAGTCGTCTGAACTTTATTGCACAATTTCCAATTTGCACAACATGATGTGGAAATAAAACGAATAGCAAAGCGTAATGGTAGAACACTTAACGGATTTATTTAGGAGACTTTAAGTTAAACTAAGGGGACCAGATTTCTCAGACATAATCCAGGGAAGGGTCTCAGAAGGGTTAAAAACCTCCAACACATGTTATGGTTTATCTGTAAAACTTAAAACGGGGACTAGACCTAGAGCTGTTCTCATTAGGGGATGAGCGCCCCCAAAAGGTCTGTTCCTAGACTCACCCCTGCTGCTTCTTCATTCTCCACTCCACCTCAGAGGGGAATATTTCAAGATAGAAACCTTCCTGTTAAAGATTAAGACCCTTTTTTAAAACATAAAGGTCCGCGAAATTGCGTTGGCTAAACCCACCAGACTCCATGTAAATAATCAGTGATTTAGCATCGTAACATACGGCTTCTAAAACATCTCCAAGCAGCGCTGGATCTTGTTCATATATTCATATCATGTGTGATCATAAACATATTCCCGTAGTGATTATATTAATCATATGTGTTAAATTCATTAGATTTCAAGCTGAAGCATCACACAGTCTGCTGGTGTCAGCGTGATCATCAGGTAACTTCTGAATAAGCAGCATGTAGTTTATAGTTCACTGGGACCTTATCAGAGGTTGTTTTGGTACAACGTGTCCAGCCACAGCTCTGCCGAGTGTGTTGAGTCTGAAAAGCAGGGCCAAGGGGGGTCAGGGACCCGTCCTGTGTTTGGGTGGAGGTCCTCTCCAGTAGCAGTCTGAGACCTGTTATCTATTGTGCAGGCCGATCGCTGCTGGACACGAGTCTTATGGAGACAAAAGACAGCACACGGACAGGTCACGCGGTAGCGACTGAACCCCCCCCTGAGGACATAAGATCATGCAGGAAGGACTAGAGGGTCAGACTACCTTGGGAGAGCTATGGATCCATGTTCTCTGGAACTTTGTCTCTAGAATATATTCTATCTGAATAAACCTTCTTTATCCAGCATACTGACTTGAACCCTTCTTCCTGAAAGAATCAAGAAGGGCGGATCAGCCCGACACTCTGCTGCCTGGAGCGACTGTCAGCTACGTTCGGTCGGTGTTTTCTTTCTTTTATTCCAATATGGGGTCTGTCAGTCACAGTGAAAACCGGGGACAGGTCCAGCCGGGGACAGGTCCAGCCGGGGACAGGTCCAGCCGGGGACAGGTCCAGCCGGGGACAGGTCCAGCCGGGGACGCCTGGTCACCCTAAATTAAACGAGTCTGCGAAACCTCCAGAAACAGGTCCAGAAATGTTAGAAAGCAACAGAAGAAACGGCAGAAAACGTCATTTCTGTTCCTAAATATTCAACCAGAGCGTAGATTACAGACGGAAAGGTCAGGGTTCTTCTTCTTCTTCTTCTTCTTCTTCTTCTTCACATAAAAAACAGAAAGACGACCAACAGAAAGTACAATAATTACATATACACAAACAGCTTTCACTAAATAATACTCAGCATCTCGTGTGTTAACAATATACAGTCTATGGTTAGCATCTTAGCATCATGTGTTAGCATCTCATGTTAGCATGCAAGCTAACTCTGTCCTCTCCTGGCTGTGCTCCAGGAAGCTAGCGGGCTGCACGCTGTTCATCACCGGCGCTAGCCGCGGGATCGGTAAAGCCATCGCGCTGAAAGCCGCCAGAGACGGCGCCAACATCGTCATCGCCGCCAAGACCGCCGAGCCCCACCCGAAGCTACCGGGGACCATCTACAGCGCCGCGCAGGAGGGTAAGCTAACAGGCTAACTGCTAATAAATATATATATTTCTCAGTGTTTTGGGACCCTGGTGACGGCGTTGTGTGTGTGTGTGTGTGTGTTTCAGTGGAGGCGGCGGGCGGGAAGGCTGCCGTGCATCGTGGACATCAGAGATGAGACGCAGGTCGGAGACGCTGTCCAGAAAGCTGTGGACACGTTTGGAGGTACACACACACACACACACACACACACACACTTTTGAGATCAGGGCGGTGACATCATCACGGTGCTTGCTTCTGATTGGCAGGCATCGACATCCTGGTGAACAACGCCAGCGCCATCAACCTGACGGGGACCCTGGACACGCCGATGAAGAAGGTCGACCTGATGCTGGGAATCAACCTGAGGGGACATATCTGACGTACACACACACACACACACACACACACACACACACACACACATATATGAGCGTGTGCTAGCTAGTCCATGCTAACAAGCGCGTGCTAACGGTGTGTCTGTTTCAGGTCCAAGCTGGTCATCCCCCACCTGCTGAAGAGTCGCAGTCCTCACATCCTGAACCTGTCGCCGCCACTCAACCTCAACCCCGTCTGGTTCAAGAACCACACCGGTAACCATGGCAACCACAGGAACCTGTGTCCCAGCATGCAGCTGGGCAGGAATAACGCGTCTTGTTTGTCGTTCTGTTTCCAGCGTACACGATGGCCAAGTACGGCATGTCCATGTGTGTCCTGGGAATGGCCGAAGAGTTCAGAGGTCAAATCGCCGTCAACGCCCTCTGGCCCAAAACTGGTCAGTGGCTAACTGCTAGCATGCTAGCTCACTACCCTCATAGTAAACTAGCATGCTAACACACTCATACCCTCTCATAGTAAACTAGCATGCTAACACACTCCTCAAACACTCTCATTGTAAACTAGCCTGCTAACACACTCCTCAAACACTCTCATAGTAAACTAGCATGCTAACACACTCCTCAAACACTCTCATAGTAAACTAGCATGCTAACACACTCCTCAAACACTCTCATAGTAAACTAGCATGCTAACACACTCCTCAAACACTCTCATAGTAAACTAGCATGCTAACACACTCCTCAAACACTCTCATAGTAAACTAGCATGCTAACACACTCCTCAAACACTCTCATAGTAAACTAGCATGCTAACACACTCCTCAAACACTCTCATAGTAAACTAGCATGCTAACACACTCCTCAAACACTCTCATAGTAAACTAGCATGCTAACACACTCCTCAAACACTCTCATAGTAAACTAGCATGCTAACACACTCCTCATACACTCTCATAGTAAACTAGCATGCTAACACACTCCTCATACACTTTCATAGTAAACTAGCATGCTAACACACTCATACACTCTCATAGTAAACTAGCATGCTAACACACTCCTCATAAACCAATGTTTCCCAAACTTAGGGTCGAGACCCAAAATGGGTTGCAGACCCGTTTTATTGGGTCGCCAATTGGCAGAGTAAAATGAGAATCTGGCTTTTCGACTCTAGCGTACCTGAAAAACTAATACATAAACAGACTAAATGTTCAGCATGACCTCAGCATGACCTCAGCATGACCTCAGCATGACCTCAGCATGACCTCAGCATGACCTCAGAATGGCACTTTCAAAAACCGAACCTAGAGTAGATCAGCTGGTTGAGATCTTCAACCAGACACATACATCTGATTAAATTCAAGTCAGCATTATTAAACCATGTTGGTGTCGGTCCTGAGGGACGATGGGAGGGGATAGAGACACAGAGAGGACAATAGAGACCTTTTCTGTTTTTGATTACTTTTATAATGGAATAAATACACTTCATATACATTTAAATTCATGGTTTGTTCCGTCTTTTGTCCACAGTTTAAAAATGTAGATGTTACAATGATTCATGGTGTATTTTTGTAAATTTGGGTCCCAGGGAGACACCAAATTTCTCTTTTGGGTCTTGAGCTGAACAAGATGGGGAACCACTGTCATAGACTAACATAATGAATTAGCATGCTAACAGACTACTTACGTACTCTCCGTGATGCTAGCTGTGCTCTGACCTGTGTGTTGCCATAGCGATCCAGACAGCAGCGATGGAGATGTTGGGCGGCGAGGGCGTCGGGAAACAGTGTCGCACGGCCGACATCATGGCCGACGCCGCCTACGCCGTCCTGTCCCGGCCCAAAGACTACACGGGTCACTTCCTGGTGGACGAGGACGTCCTGAAGGAGACGGGGGTCCGAGACTTCGAGCAGTACGCCGTCCAGCCAGGTGACCGCACGCTAATGCAGCTAACGCTAATGCAGCTAACGCTAATGCAGCTAACGCTAATGCAGCTAACGCTAATGCAGCTAACGCAGCTAATGCTACAGTATTGTATGTAGATAGATAGTGTGTGTGTGTGTGTGTGTGTGTGTGTGTGTGTGTGTGTGTGTGTGTGTGTGTGTGTGTGTGTGTGTGTGTGTGTGTGTGTGTGTGTGTGTGTGTGTGTGTGTGTGTGTGTGGCTTAGTTCACCACGCTGTATAAATCTACTATCTTTAATACTATTTTTTAATGAGCGTCTCTTCACCGTGAAAAAGGTCCTTAACCTTTTTAGGGCCCAGTTCTTAATTCTGATTGGTCGACAGGTCACCCTCTGCTGCCGGACTTCTTCCTGGACGAAGCACCAGAGAGTCTGGTGGAGAAGATGGAGCAGCACGGTAAATACTACACTTAGTACTACACATACTACTACACTTAGTACTACACATACTACTACACTATAATGCACACAATAATATACTGTACATACTTCAGATAATACTTCATTATAATACACGCAATAATACACATAATACTACAGATAACACACACAATAATACTACAGATAATACACATAATGCTACACTATAAAATACACATAGTACAAATAATACACATAATACTACACTATAATACACATAATACTACACTATGATACTACAGATACTATACATTATACTACACTCTACTAATTACTATTAACCATTACCTTCATGGTTAATATTCTTTATATTCCTACACTTCTTCCTGAAATCAGCTGTTTTGTTTCCTCGTTGCTAGGGCGACCCCGCTTTCAAACCACCATCATCATCGGCCACGCCTTCTTCCAGTGGACCAATAGAAAGCACGTTTGATGCCATCAGACGAGTCCTCAATGAAGACGTGGTTAAGTCCACGCAGGGCGTTTATCAGTTCGACCTATCAGGTAACAGTCTGTCAGGAAGGAGGCTACGTCCATATAAGGACATCCTTTCCACCTGGACCTGGTTTCTTGTGTTTTTGCCAACCACCAGACACCATGTAAATAATCACTACTTTTATCATCATAAAACACACTTCATTCAAAGTGGACAGAAACTAAATACAACTACCAAAAGCCGTCTTGGTTCATCTTTCCACTGTTCCACCAATCACCACTCTGGTCTGGTTGGAATAAACTCTTAATTCACCCATTTACATGTAGAGATATGCTGCTCTATACACACTAAAAGTAGTAATTATTTACATGGAGTCTGGTGGAGATATGCTGCTCTATACACACTAAAAGTAGTAATTATTTACATGGAGTCTGGTGGAGATATGCTGCTCTATACACACTAAAAGTAGTGATTATTTACATGGAGTCTGGTGGAGATATGCTGCTCTATACACGCTAAAAGTAGTAATTATTTACATGGAGTCTGGTGGAGATATGCTGCTCTATACACACTAAAAGTAGTGATTATTTACATGGAGTCTGGTGGAGATATGCTGCTCTATACACACTAAAAGTAGTGATTATTTACATGGAGTCTGGTGGAGATATGCTGCTCTATACACACTAAAAGTAGTGATTATTTACATGGAGTCTGGTGGAGATATGCTGCTCTATACACGCTAAAAGTAGTGATTTTCATGTATTTCCATTACATTACAGCTTGTTTCTACCTGACTGTTTCTCTTCCAGGAGAACATGGAGGTGTTTGGTTTCTGGACCTGAAGAGCGGCTCTGGCAGCGCCGGGCGGGGCCAGCCATCCGCCAAAGCAGATGTCGTCATGACGATGGACTCCAACGACTTCAGCAAGATGTTTGCAGGTGAGACACACACACACACACACACACACACACACTAATAATAGATGTATATATTTGTGTATGTATAGTGGGTTTTGTTATCAGTATATGGTAGTAACACTAGTTGCTAACTAACCCCGGCGAGGCCCCCGGCGTGTGTGGTTTCCACGGTAACGGCGATGTGTCCCCGGTTTCAGGGCAGCTAAAGCCGACGATGGCCTTCATGTCGGGGAAGCTGCGGATAAAGGGAGACATGACGCTCGCCATCAAGCTGGAGAAGCTCATGGGCCGCATGGGCAAGGCCAGGCTGTGAGGCACAAGCCCCGCCCCTGGCACCTCAGGCCCCGCCTACTGGCCTCTCAGGGCCAATCAGAGCCCACTCCCTGTCTGTAGCTGTACATGTTGCCTTAATACAGAAATATAATAATATCTATAGTGACACTGTAATAAATCTACCTTGATAATAAGCTGATATCTGTGTTTTTAATCAGATTTATTCACCTTCACATTTTAATGTGTTTTGTAATTTTTTGCTCTTCTGGTTTAAATTTAATGTTTTGGTCCCGTTGGTTTTGTCACTTTCTTTGACATTATTTTGTCACATTTTCCCTACGTTCTTGGAGCTTTTTTCCAATGTTTTTGTCTTTTTTTTATTTAAACATTAAAAAAAAAATTAAAATGCCATAAAATTGAATAAAACACTGAAATCCAATGAAAGCAGGTGATTCTTTATTAAATAGCAGACGTGATGGTGTTATTTTGATAATTTCAAACTTTCAAAAAAAGATTTATTTCTCACTTTTTTTCAGCTTTTGGCGTTTTTTTAAAAACCTGAGCGGTTTTATTATTCTTATTCTTGGATTTCATGGTCAACAAAGCTCATTTATATCAAATTATACATATGTGTAGGGTTCAGATACCTGCTCACAAATTACATTTTTATGTCTCTTTCAAAATAAATGTGATTTGTTTTTTTGTCACTTTTTTTCTTATGTTTTTCCACATTTTTGTCTGGATTTATGGAAGGAAAACATTTTATAGATTAAATATTGACGAATGTAACAAGCATAGTGTGTGTCCCTGTGTGTGTAACAAGCACAGTGTGTGTCCCTGTGTGTGTAACAAGCATAGTGTGTGTGTGTAACAAGCACAGTGTTACACACACAACCCTTAAGTTTTATGCCCAGGGGAAGCTAGTAAATAACAAATCGTATACTCAAACTAACAAAGGAGAGATGAACACGCCAAAGTACTGTAACAATTATATATATATATATATATATATATATATTCATATACAGTGTGTGTATATGTATAGAGAGTGTTGACACATACAGACTGAAGGAATAAGAAGATGGCTGTGTTAGATGGAGGAGATGGAGAGGAGGTCTGGGTTTGTGGGATAAAGCCAGGGAGGAGGTCAGGGTTTAAGTTTCCTCTCTGAACTGAAAGCTCAGTTTCCGTCATTTGAGGGTTGACAAAAATTAGAGTTCTGAAATTAACTGAATTGACGTACGGTGTTTTTTCCGGCATCAAACCAAAGGAAGAGAGCGGCAGCTTTGCAGGGTGCCCTGGTACGAGGAGGGAAGTCCTCCTGCATCGATGAAGAGATGTGAGGTAAGCACCAAACTCTTGTTCAATTATACAAAAACTAGTTCCCAATGGGCATGGTTACACATCATTTCAGGCGTCCTCTCTGTGGACCCAGCAGCACACGTCTGAAGCACAGCCCGCGTTGGTTTTGGTGGTTTTGTGTGGGGTTAAAGCTATGCACGCTACCCTCTCCAGCTGCTCAAAAGAAGGCAGGACTTAAAGGATTTTTACTTGCTGCAAGGAGCGCTGATAGACACCTCTGACTATCTCCAACCAACTCTGAGCAGCTCCACGCTCACCTTTGAGTGCCGCCTTTTTATTGCATGAACAATACAAGTTACCCAATGCATGCTGGGACCTATGGCCGCCCACCCCTCGTGACAGGACATTCCAGTTCAAAAGGACACTCACACAATGCAGAAGTGAGTAAATATAAGTAAAGTTCTCAAATGAAAACACATTTAAGTCTGTATTATATTATAAGCAGTATAAAAACCTTGAGAATTGAGAGTAAAATCTCTACCATTCTGCATTCAGCCAACGGATCCTGGAGACGACGTTATTGAGGGAACGGTTGGAATCCGGTTGGTCGATGTGATGGGAAGGAGCCGCTTCCTGTTTCCTGTTCCGACGTCGCCATCGTCATCGAGGACAGGAGCGGCATGCGTCACCTTGGTGATGTACCCAACGCTGTTTGTTGTGGGGGACGTTTCTGTCCAGCGAGAGGAACTCGTTGGAAGAGAGACTTTGTTGAAACAGAATAAAAACAGGCTGCAAACTGAATGAAGGTTGTTCTTTGGTGAAGGTTTAATTGTTTTCTGCAGAGAACAATCAGAGGGACAACAGCCGTCCTCACTACACACACACACACACACACACACACACACACACACACACACACCAGCTACAGAGGGACAAACATCTTACTACTGCATTTTCCCGCCTTATAACCTCCCCCACTAGAGAAAAGGCTACCATGTTTGGATGAACAGTCTAATCTTAGTAAAAATGAATCTTCCCAGGCAGACAAGTTGGAGCTGTTACGTCTTTCTGAATCTGTCCTTCGAGTCAACGTGCTCTGCTGGTCGTTCTGTCTTAGCTGGAAAAGGACATCTTGTGTCTTTAGATAGGCTACGGTCTTGACCAGGGAACAGGGACCTGAGACCTGAGACCTGGGACCTGGGACCTGGGACCAGGGACCTGAGACCTGGGACCAGGGACCTGAGACCTGAGACCAGGGACCTGAGACCTGGGACCTGGGACCTGCTCTGATAAACACAGCTCTGGACAACTGTTTCTGTTAGTGGCATTCGTCCTTGGGAGAAAAATGCAAAGACAGTTGTCTTCTCCAGGGAGGACACACAAAGACAAATTCAGAAGTCCTACCCTCTGAAATGCATTTGTCAATACTTATACGAATAATCAATAATACCTGCATTTTATAGATATTTTATACATATGAAGTCATTGCTTGAATGTAATTTTCCCATTACAATATGCTGGACCTTGACTATCCAAAAGACATGAAATATACTTTTGAGGTGATTTAGCGCCTGCTCATGGGAATGGGGTCTGAGACGTTAGAGGGATGGCTCAGGGGGAGGTTTCTAATGTTTCCCATTTGTCCTCTATGTAGTAAGAGGGAAAGAAATGTAAAGGCCTTCTGTGGGTCAGAACAGGGTTTTACGGTTTCATGTAGATCTCTAGTGCTCTCTGTGGAGGAAAGGTCTCTTGCAGACACTAATTAGTATTTTGTGTTGTAGAGCTAACATGAACAGAGCGGAGAGTTCAGTAATGCCTGAACGTGTTCATGTTCTGCCGACATTTGAGCAAGTTTCTCAGAGAGATTTGTAACTATCTTGCTGCATTTTACTCACTTAGAAGTTGGACTTGTTGGGGTTTTAACAACGGTCCTTATTGAATTGTCTTTTCAGCTATTTTTTTATGTGTTAATATTTAAGTTTGACTGGCCAATTCTCCTGTAGATTCTTCGTAGTTGTGAACAGAAATTACTAGATTGTTAAATCAAGTAACTTGGCCATAAAGCCTGAGAAAAAAACAATAACATTGCCCTAACTTAATAAAATAAGTTCAACCAACATGTTTTTTAGTTCTCTTGTGAGTACAATTGTGAGTTGTATCAATTATTTATTCTATGTTGAGCCAACTTGATTCACAGTTGTATGAACTTGATAAAATAAATTCAACCAACCTCTCTTAAAGTTATCTCAAATAATATTTTCAAGTCCAACTTACGTGATACAGGAAGCTGAGTCAACAGACTGCTTGTTGCCTCAACTCGTGTTTTGAAGTGTAATAAACTCGACACTATAAGTTGACTAAGTCAAAGCAACAAGATGACACGACTTAGTTAAGTTGAGTCAACTAATCTTTTTTTTACAGTGTAGTGTGCGTCCCTGTGTGTGTAACAAGCATAGTGTGGGTCCCTGTGTGTGTAACAAGCATAGTGTGGGTCCCTGTGTGTGTAACAAGCATAGTGTGTGTCCCTGTGTGTGTAACCAGCATAGTGTGTGTCCCTGTGTGTGTAACCAGCATAGTGTGTGTCCCTGTGTGTGTAACCAGCATAGTGTATGTCCCTGTGTGTGTAACCAGCATAGTGTGTGTCCCTGTGTGTGTAACCAGCATAGTGTGTGTCCCTGTGTGTGTAACCAGCATAGTGTGTGTCCCTGTGTGTGTAACCAGCATAGTGTGTGTCCCTGTGTGTGTAACCAGCATAGTGTGTGTCCCTGTGTGTGTAACCAGCATAGTGTGTGTCCCTGTGTGTGTAACAACCATAGTTAATTTATGCTATCACTCAACGTCCATAGGCTCAGGGTACTATCGGTACAGTCAGGGTCATCATCTTCACAGTCAGGGTCACAGTCAGGGTCAAGGTCACGCTTAGATCGACCGGCCGTGGATGAACTTGGGCACTCCTCAGTTTTATCAATGACACCTTGAAATAGTTGACTTGCCTCTTTATGGTTAAAGCACAGCCCCCCCCCCGGCCGTTCGTACTGTTTGAGTCCTCTGTTCACATCAGCGATACAGATCAAATCGTTGGTCTTAACCCCAGATACACACCACTTGGAATGATCCACAGTAGTCTTCCACCCGAACTCCCCGCCACCCAGATCAGCTTTTACATTTGTAATTTTGATCACATGCTGTTGATTTTTTACGCAGTAGGAACCATCACGGCCACTCTGGCAGCCCCAGGTCTGGACCCTCACATCGGTGTTGTAAGTCTTTGCGATGGTGAGGTAAAGATCTCCTTCTGTAAGAACAGCAACATACGAGTCATGTTACAGACACTGTTTCATCCTCACAGCTCACTGATGTTACACACCTGCACACTCATCAAACCAACCCCCCCTCAATATACAGAGTATATATACAGATATATATATATGAAAATGTTGCGTTTTCAAGCACTTTAGTGACTGAGAACAACATTTAGTTACCAAATCGGTTTGCGTCGAGAAGGGCCTTCAGCCTCGCTGCAGAAGGAACTGAAAAACAAAACAAACAGTAGAATTATTAGTTTTTGTTCTTTTCAAATCTGAGACAGGTCTTTATTGGTATTTCATTACCTTTTTTCCCTTTGCTTCCTGCTTTACCTGCTTTCGTTATTTTTTTAACTGCAGAAAAAACCCAAAGCAGAATTATCAGCTTGTGTAATCTCCACATCCGAGACATTTATTGAGTATATGGGTCTTTATTGGTATGAATGTAAATATGGTGCAAAATTTTGATAAAAAAATGATAAAGGGAACTTCTTTACAGGTGCAAATTTTAACATATGTTCCAATATTTGATCTACAAGCTCTCACATTTGACACCATATTTACCTTCATACAAGGTATGTACAGTATGTCATTTGTGTTTTTTACTTACCACCTTTGGCTGTGGGGGGGGATTTGACTGTGGGGGGATCTGGCTCTTCGACGCCTTGATTTTCCGCCTCCAGTAGGTTTTACTATAAGAAAAACCCAAATCAGTTTGTTTTGACATCTGGGTTCATTGGTATTTTCTTTACAGCCCATGATGTCCCTGCATTTACAGACAAATCCACTGAGGCTCACAGTCCCAAAACCTTTTGGGAGGTTTCCTTTCTGAAGATATTGAAGGATGAAGTCAGTGATCTTCAGCAGCTACACACATTTAAATTTGGTCTTTTGTTTTTAAAGATTATTTTTTTGGGGTCCTTTTATTGACAGGACAGCTGATAAATGAAAGGCGAGAAAGAGAGTGGAGACAAAGGGCCGCAGGTCGGAATCAAACCGGCCGGGCTACTGCTCCGAGGAGCAAACCCCTACACATGGGCAACTAAAATTTGGACTTTTATCTAACCCGTTCCAACAAGTCCCAGGCTGTAAAGATAATTAATGAATCATTATGATAAACATGCTGATGGAAACCTGCAGTAAAGCTTCTCTCAACCAGTTCACATCACATCTGATTTCCACAGTAAAATGTCTCTTTTCTTTGTTACTCGTCTTTACTAAGTTAGGTCATCTGATTCACGCCAACATGCAGACATCTCACCTTCATACAGATTCTTAGCAATGCTCTGAAACTGTGTTCCTGCATCTGATTTCAGATTCTGGATTTTCTCTCCTGGTTTTCTGTTGTTCCATTCTTTTATTGCAGCCTTTTTAAGCTCTTCATGGAAGTCAGCTGGAACATGACTTTCAAACGGGACGCTGCGATGTCCAGCAGGTGTTCACCTTCAAATAGTACAAGAAGACAACATTAACATCATGTTCAAATCAACCAGCAACACCATAAATATGAAGATGGAACTGAGACCATTACCTATCTTCTTGAACTCGGCGTACTTGAATGTTACACAGATAAAGGTCTGAGCCTTCGCTGCTCCGGTGGGGGGGTAGAAGTTATTATCTCTTTTGAAAGGGAACTGTGGTACGCTGTGTAGGAGCCAGACTCCTGTCTTGGTTTTATCCATCATCACAAGTCCTGAAACACCACCAGATAGACAGACAGCTGTTGGCTGGTGGTTGGTTTTAAAGTCCTAATGTGTGATTTTTGTGTGAATCCTGTTCACTTTATATACGCTTCCTTTAGGAAATATTATCAGGAAGCACTCCATAAACTTTCATTGTTATGCAGATGATCCTCAATTATATCTATCGATCAAGCCGGATGAAACTAATCAGTTAGCTAAACTTCAAATGTGCCTTCAGGATATTAAAACCTGGATGAGCTGTAATTTTCTAATGTTGAACTCAGATAAAACTGAAGTTAATGTTCTGGGGCCAGAATGCTGCAGCACGTGGTCTGACAGGAACCAGGAAAGAGATCACATCTCTCCTGTTTTAGCTTCTCTGCATTGGCTTCCTGTAAAATCCAGAATAGAATTTAAAATCCTTCTTCTCACCTACAAAGCTCTTCATGGTCAGGCACCATCTTATCTTAAAGAGCTCATAGTACCTTACAACCCCACCAGAGCACTACGCTCCCAGAATGCAGGGCTACTGGTGGTTCCTAGAGTCTCTAAAAGTAGAACGGAAGCCAGAGCGTTCAGCTATCAAGCTCCTCTCCTGTGGAACCAGGTTCCAGTCTGGGTCCAGGAGGCAGACACCGTCTCCACATTTAAGAGTAGGCTTAAGACTTTCCTCTTTGATAAAGCTTATAGTTAGGGCTGGCTCAGGAGAGTCCTAAACCATCCTTAGTTACGCTACTATAGAACTAGACTGCTGGAGGACTTCCCATGATGCACTGAGCCCCTCTCTCCTCCTCTTTCTCTCCATCTGTATGCAACCTCATCCCATTAATGCATGTTACTAACTCGACTTCTTCCCTTTCCCGGAGTCTTGTCTCTCTCTCCTCCCCCTCTCCCCTCTCCTCCTATCTCTTCCTGCAGGTGTTTCTGGGTCTGGATCTGTGGTTGGAGTCACCTGCTGCCTCCATGTTCCTGCTCCACACCCTCTGCTACAATTCTCCATGTCTATCTCTCTCTCTCTTCTCTGCCTCTCTCTCTCTGTCTCTTTCTTTCACCCCCAACCGGTCAAGGCAGATTCCCCCGAGCCATGGTTCTACTCGAGGTTTCTGCCTCTTAAAGGAAATTCTTCCTTGCCTCTGTCGACTAGTGCTTCTCTGGGTGAGAATGCAGGACATCACCCTGAGCAGCCTCTGTCCTCTGATGGAACCTGATGGAGGTTCAGAGAGACGCTGTCTCTGCTCACCTTTACTGTGGCCAAACTTATCAGCAGCATGTCCATTTGGAGGTTGATCATTGTAGGTGATGAATCCAAAGTCTTTTGGCTAGAAATGATGCAGAATGAAGAGAAGACACATGTTTGAGTCATGGTTTCATTTTCATCAAAATACAAACAGAGCTGCAGTTTAAACGATATCTCACCATTGATGTGGTGAAAAGGGGCTTCAGGGTGTTTCCCAGGACTCCGTCAGGCTTGTCGATGAGCTTTTTGTGATCTGTAGAGGTCTCCATCTTCTTCCCAGCTGAATCAATGTAAAGATATTCCAGACCCGTAGTTCCCTTGTTTTTAGTTCCCTTATTATTCAGCTTGGGAACCTTGTACATGATGTACCTGATGAAGAGAAGAGAAGCATGGTTGTCATGGTTTTATCAGGTTTCTGTTGTAGTGTGTTTCATGTTTTCTGTTTATCTACTTCCTGTTTTGTTTTGAAATCCACTGTTTGGTTACATCCCACCCACTGTCCACATGTCTTTCCAGCGGTTTATTTTGAGTTTGCTTCCCGGGGTTTTGGACTTCAGCCTGTTTCCTGTCAACGTTTCTTGGTCCTTTTGTCCTTTTGTCTTCCTGAGTGTTGGACCTCTGCCTTTAGACTATGATTACTGCTCCTGCTGGACTGTCGCCTGCAGTGTTCTTTGGACAATAAGAGAACCTTTTATCACCTGTCTGAGTCGTGCATTTGGGTCCACCACTGTACCGTGATATTAATGAGCAGAGGACAGACACTCGTGAGCAGAAAACATCTAAAATATGGTTTTAAATAACTAAAAGTTTGTTTCCATCTTGTCTTGTTTTCTGTAACACACGGTGTTGTTGGTGCAGATAAAGCAAAGCTACAGCAGCATCGTTGGAAGCCTTTAGTGACGCGGGGACACCGGGTCCTGTGCTGCAGACTGGCAGACCTCTCAAGGACAGATGGAATTGGTGATATTGGACAATATGAATGAAATTAACTTAAGTGATGTCTCACCAGTCCACTGGTCCACCGTTGTGGTCTCTGCAGGTCACCTGTCCCTCAGCGCTCCAGCAGAGCAGACCGACCGCCAGGACGATCCTCCACATGACTCCCTGAAACACAGTTACATCATCCTGTGTTATTACCGCTATTACCGAGCTTTAAAGTCATTATTAATCAGACATTTGGCTTCTATAACATTCTTCAGCTGATAGTCGATGCGTAACATTTAAAAAGCTTTTATCTTTAGCATCGGTTTGAGTTTCATTTAATGAAATAGAGACAGAGCTGTGAAGATGAATGGATCAATTATTAACTAATTAATTAATATAATTAACTATTAGCTATTAAATTAATTTCCAACTCATTAGTTTGAGTCATTTTTATTTAAAAACAGTGAAAATTGTGTGAAGTCAGCTTGTTAAATGTTAATATTTTAACATTTTAGAGACCAAACAACTAATTAATTCTCCCAGAAATCAGTCCACCATGAATCTAATCGAGAGGTGACTCCTTCTCTCTCTGCCGTTATTCATTACCGGAGCACTTCATATAAAACACCAAAAATCTGTTTATTTAATACAGGGACAGTGCATATTAATGGACATTTCTGTCAATACGCCAGCGTCTGTTGCCAAAAGGCTATTTTTCATCTGCAGTCTAGACAGATCATCAGTCATCTTAAAATAAGTAAAATTACATATTTACATAACAACATAACAATTGCAATACATTGGGTAAAAAGGACTATTAAGTTAAATACATTAGGGTCAGAGATGAACCCAAAACACAGGACCTACCCCTGGGGGGGGTGATACCTACTCTGCCTCTGATTGGCTAGTACTCATTGCCTTGTTGGTTGGGTTGGTTAGGTTTACCCCTCAGGAGGGACAGTGGTTCAGGGTTAAGGTAAGAATACCAGGGTTAGCCAATCAGAGGCAGAGCAGCCTTGCCTCCTAGGACAAAACAACGTTTGTGTCCCAGAAGTCCTGAAGGGGACAACTTTTACCCAGGGAAGGATGCTTATGTCCCAGAAGTCCTGAAGGGGACAACTTTCACCCAGGGAAGGGTTCTTATGTCCCAGAAGTCCTGAAGGGGACGACCTTTACCCAGGGAAGGATGCTTATGTCCCAGAAGTACTATTTAAGGTACTATTTATTTAAAACTTGTTAAACTTACCTGGGACGTAGCCCTGGGGTGACCGGTCGCCTTGATTCATAAGATTTCATACGTACGATACCAAACATGGATGAGAAGACGTTGGCTCAAGACCTCCCCCCCTAACGCCTCAGCTCCTGAGAGACCATGTCCTCTAACACCTGAGAGAATAGTTAGATTATTTAACCCTCCTGTTGTCATCGGGTCGAGTTTGACCCATTTTCAACGTTTGTATATCAGAAATATGGTTTTCTTTCAACAAAATTGCCCAAAATGAACATTGATGCCTGGAGAGCAGGTGAAATATATGATGACTTTCATTGAATTTTGGGTGTTTTATTATTATGAAAGCATTTGAATGACATTTTAAAGTATATCCTGACTTTGACATGTCTGTGATATCCACTCACATCCTCTGATCTTAACAGCTATTTTTACTTTAATGTGTGACAGGACAGTTATGTGAGAAAGAGGGCGACATGCAGGAAATGGTCTCAGGTCGGATTGGAACCCTGGACCTCTGTGTCGAGGCGTTAACCCTCTCAGTACATGTGCACCTGCTCTACCCACTGAACCACCCCTGCAATAACTGCCATTCTCTTTAACTAAAAAATAGGTATAGTGTCATAAAATTAAGTTTGTGACCATGAATCAAAAAAGTGACAAAAATATTGGGGCAATAGGGCCAAAAAAAGTTAATTTTCCATGTTGAAAGTTGATGAAAGTTAATGGTTAAAGGTTAAAGGTTAAAGGTTAAAGGGGACGTACCTGAGTGTTGACCACAGAACTTTGTGAGAAAGAGGAGCTGTGCTGATCTCAGTCTTCAACGTGATGTCCAAGACGTCTCTGGAAGATGCTTCTGCAGCGTCCTCGGCGTCCCCGGCGTCCTCGGCGTCCTTTTATCCTCCATCTGGGAGGGGGGGGGTGGTCTAAAACCTGCAGGTGAAACATCTCCATACATGGTCAAAAAGAACACCTGAGCAGGCTACACGTTGCTGTGTGTGTGTGTGTGTGTGTGTGTGTGTGTGTGTGTGTGTGTGTGTGTGTGTGTGTGTGTGTGTGTGTATGTGTCTGTGTTTATGTGTGTGTGTGTGTCTGTGTTTATGTGTGTGTGTGTGTGTGTGTGTCTGTGTTTATGTGTGTGTGAGTGTGTGTGTGTGTGCGCGTGTGTGTGAGTGTGTGTGTGTGTGTGAGTGTGTGTGTGTGTGAGTGTGTGTGTGACTGTGTGTGTGTGTGTGAGAGAGTGTGTGAGTGTGTGTGTGTGACTGTGTGTGTGTGTGTGAGAGAGTGTGTGAGTGTGTGTGTGTGACTGTGTGTGTGTGTGTGTGTGTGAGAGTGTGTGAGTGTGTGTATGTAAAACATAATGGCTCCTCCCATTGGCCGGCCTGTTCTACGACGGGAGGATGGGATGACATCATGAGAGTAGAACAAGGCTGAAGTACTGCAGTATATTACTGGACAGCAACTGTAGGTAGTACTACTACTACTAGTAGTAATATAGTACCCCAACTCTGACATAGATAGATATTGATCCCCCAAAAATGGGAAATTACGGTGTTACAGCAGCACACAAACATCAGTCACACAACACAGAATATAAATATAAATCAGATACTAGGAAAGATATACATACATACAATATACATGAATGATAGAAGACTAGAGAGAGACATAGAAGACTAGAGAGAAGACATAGAAGACTAGAGAAGACATAGAAGACTAGAGAAGACATAGAAGACTAGAGAAGACATAGAAGACTAGAGAAGACATAGAAGAAGACTAGAGAGACATAGAAGACTAGAGAGACATAGAAGACTAGAGAGAGACATAGAAGACTAGAGAAGACATAGAAGACTAGAGAAGACATAGAAGAAGACTAGAGAAGACATAGAAGACTAGAAGACATAGAAGACTAGAGAAGACATAGAAGAAGACTAGAGAAGACATAGAATAGAGAAGACATAGAAGAAGACTAGAGAAGACATAGAATAGAGAAGACATAGAAGAAGACTAGAGAAGACATAGAAGAAGACTAGAGAAGACATAGAAGAAGACTAGAGAAGACATAGAAGAAGAGTCCGTTTACATTACCCTTTAAAGGAGAAGACAGCAGACTCGTCATTTGCATCTTACAACTCTTTCTACAAAGGTGGACGGGAGACACTTACGGTCATTTGCATCAACAGTCCTCTATGCAGGGGACCAGATAGTCTGGGTAAATATTAACTTAATGTAATATTACACATGGAGAACACTACAGTCCTCTATGTAAAGGGGACCAGATGGAGGGGCAGATAGTCTGGGGAAAGCAGTCCTCTATGTAGGGGACCAGATGGAGGGGCAGATAG
Organism: Percina caprodes; assembly: GCA_013375575.1. Taxonomy (NCBI): domain Eukaryota; kingdom Metazoa; phylum Chordata; class Actinopteri; order Perciformes; family Percidae; genus Percina; species Percina caprodes. The sequence continues at coordinate 8,285 of JABXJD010000776.1, read as the reverse complement.
TCTGGGAAAGCAGTCCTCTATGCAAAGGGGACGGTTCATGTTCTCCTTTATCTTATTTTAACAGACAAATGTTTCAAACAGTCAGCGTGTTGGAGATTCTTCTTCTTCTTCTTCTTCTTCTTCTTCTTCTTCTTCTTCTTCTTCTTCTTCTTCTTCTTCTTCTTCAGACTAGAGCACTAAGGTGAATATGATTTTGAGTACCGTCACATTTTCATCATTTCGGCATCACCTTGGTAACGAAGCAGCGGTTCTTGTGACGGTGTTTACAGGCTGAAGACCCCCCATGATGGGGGACCATTACAGGATGGATACCCGACCCTAGTGCATGTATAGGACCTGAGCATGTGCCCCCACTCTGACATCTCTCCATTAGCATGTATAGGACATGAGCATGTGCCCCCCCCCCACTCTGACATCTCTATTAGCATGTATAGGACATGAGCATGTGCCCCCACTCTGACATCTCTATTAGCATGTATAGGACCTGAGCATGTGCCCCCCACTCTGACATCTCTCCATTAGCATGTATAGGACATGAGCATGTGCCCCCCACTCTGACATCTCTATTAGCATGTATAGGACCTGAGCATGTGCCCCCCACTCTGACATCTCACCATTAGCATGTATAGGACCTGAGCATGTGCCCCCACTCTGACATCTCTATTAGCATGTATAGGACCTGAGCATGTGCCCCCACTCTGACATCTCTCCATTAGTGTGTGTGTGTATTCAGGCCTGTGTCTAATGTGTAATAACAGTGTTATAAAGTATACATTATTACTATTATAATTATTATACATTATTATTATGATTATTATTGATGAAAGGGGCGTGTAGCTCTGGCCTCCGACCACAGAGGGCGATGAACAACTAGGTGATGGAGAGAGACTATGGGGGCGATGGGACAGTGGATATGACATGTCTTTGGTGTGGGAGACCAGGGTTTGAGTCCCACTGTGATACAGCAGCCAGTGTGTCCCTGAGCAAGGCACTACGCCCGAGCTGCCCCAGAGGCGTGGAACCTCTGACACACAGCACCTGGAGGTGCATCCGCTTCATGACATGTAACGTAATGATGGAGACAGCAAAGCATTCTGGGGAATCTCCAGTCCTGCTTCTGATAGTTGAAATCCCTTTGATACAATTTCAATTTAAAGTCAAATCTTAACCCCCACCCAATAATTAGTTATGTTTATGGATCTTTATATACATATATATATATATATATATATATATATATATATATATATATATATATATATGTATATATATATATATATATATATATGTATATATATGTATATATATATATGTATATATATATATGTATATATATATGTATATATATACATATATATGTATATATATATATATATATACATATATGTCTAATATAACAGTATAACAGTCTAATAATTAAGGCTATCTATCTATATTGGATTGGAAAACAGATTTATTATAAAGAACTGGAGTCAACTTGTTGATCACTTTATTGATTTAATTGAATTATTGATTTAATTGAATTATTGATTTCATCCGACAGACATTTCAGATCCTGTTACAGTCGTCTCAGGAAACGCTGGCCTGTGATTGGCTGATCACAGGGTCCTGTCAGGACTTATGGTTGAGTAATACGTATTTGTCCCGTCAGTTATTAATCATCGTCCCCGTCTGATTCACGGGAAGAGGCCTCGTTGAGATCTGGACTAAGAGGCCTCGTTTAGATCTGGACTAAGAGGCCTCGTTGAGATCTGGACTAAGGGGCCTCGTTGAGATCTGGACTAAGAGGCCTCGTTGAGATCTGGACTAAGAGGCCTCGTTGAGATCTGGACTAAGGGCACTCCTTAGATTTAGCAATGACACCTTGAAATAGTTGACTTGCCTCTTTATGGTTAAAGCACAGCCCCCCCCCCGGCCGTTCGTACTGTTTGTGTCCTCTGTTCACATCAGTGATGCAGATCAAATCGTTGGTCTTAACCCCAGATACACACCACTTGGAATGATCCACAGTAAAACTCCAGTCAACCCCCTTGTTACCCAGTTTGGTTTTTACTGAGGTCACTTTGGACAGCTGGGGGCCGCCGCTGTAGCATTTTTCGTTCCTGCCGCAAGGTCTGGACTTTCAGGGGGTCTTGTAAGTCTCTGCGATGGTGAGGTAAAGATCTCCAACTGCAAGAACAGCAACATACATCATGATACACCTGGCAGGTCAATGCTGATAAAATACTCCTTCTGATGAAATACTCCTTCTGACAAAATACTCCTTCTGATGAAATACTCCTTCTGACAAAATACTCCTTCTGATGAAATACTCCTTCTGACAAAATACTCCTTCTGATGAAATACTCCTTCTGATAAAATACTCCTTCTGATAAAATACTCCTTCTGATGAAATACTCCTTCTGACAAAATACTCCTTCTGATGAAATACTCCTTCTGATAAAATACTCCTTCTGATAAAATACTCCTTCTGATAAAATACTCCTTCTGATAAAATACTCCTTCTGATAAAATACTCCTTCTTCTTTTACTCCGCAAATCACTACATTCCTCAGACTCACAGGTTTATCTTTGCATTGATGGTGGTTATTAGAGCCCGACCGATAAAGGGTTTTTAAGGCCGATACTGATATTAATATTCATGCATCCATCCATCCTCGTCCTCTTATCCGGTATCGGGTCTCGGGGGCAGCAGCTCCAGCAGGGGACCCCAAACAACGCCACCACCAATGGGGACGTTGTAGAGCGTCCTCTGGGCGACAGACTATGTAACGCCATCACTAACAGGGACGTTGTAGAGCGTCCTCTGGTGGACAGACTATGCAACGCCATCACTAACAGGGACGTTGTAGAGCGTCCTCTGGTGGACAGACTATGCAACGCCATCACTAACAGGGACGTTGTAGAGCGTCCTCTGGTGGACAGACTATGCGCCATCACTAACAGGGACGTTGTAGAGCGTCCTCTGGTGGACAGACTATGCAACACCATCATTAACAGGGACGTTGTAGAGCGTCCTCTGGGGGACAGACTATGCAACGCCATCATTAACAGGGACGTTGTAGAGCGTCCTCTGGTGGACAAACTATGCAACTCCATTACTAACAGGGACGTTGTAGAGCGTCCTCTGGTGGACAGACTATGCAACACCATCACTAACAGGGACGTTGTAGAATGTCCTCTGGGGGACAGACTATGCAACGTGGTCGGACTCTAGTGGTTTCTACTCATTCTGCACGTTAGTGTTCAGTTTAAGTAAAATGAGTAAAACCAAAATGTTATAAAAAAAATGACTTAAAGACTTTTTACCGTATTGGTCTTTGGTTTCTTTTGTAGAAGAAGGTTCTGGTTTTGGTTGTTTTGTAGGAGGTTCTGCAAAACACACAGTCAGTAGAAAAGTTTGTTACCTTTACAGGTGGCGCGTGTTCATTGGTTGGTGTGTACTATTGTCAGATGTGAGCGCGTTTTCATTGGTTGGTGTGTACTATTGTCAGATGTGAGGCGCGTGTTCATTGGTTGGTGTGTACTATTGTCAGATGTGAGGCGCGTGTTCATTGGTTGGTGTGTACTATTGTCAGATGTGAGGCGCGTGTTCATTGGTTGGTGTGTACTATTGTCAGATGTGAGCGCGTGTTCATTGGTTGGTGTGTACTATTGTCAGATGTGAGGCGCGTGTTCATTGGTTGGTGTGTACTATTGTCAGATGTGAGCGCGTTTTCATTGGTTGGTGTGTACTATTGTCAGATGTGAGTGCGTTTCATTGGTTGGTGTGTACTATTGTCAGATGTGAGGTGCGTTTTCATTGGTTGGTGTGTACTTACCATCGTCACAGTCATCGTCTTCAGCTTCTCCATCTGCATCGGGACAAACAGAAGAACAGTCAGTTAGTGTAATCTTCACATCTGAGTTCATAACTTCATTTACGTCTCTGACCCTTTGATCATAACTTCTGGGGCGTTTCCTTTCTGAAGATATTGAAGCATGAAGTCTGCAGCTGAGTTTCCATCCACGTGTCAATTTAATTATCTGAAGTTCGGTAAAAACATTCATGCGAATAAAACTGGAGAAAAGTTAGTTTCCATCCAACGGGTTTAAAGCCAATAAAAACCTGTGGTGATGACATCACATGATCACTATGGGACAACATCACATGACCACTATGGGACAACATCACATGATCACTATGGGATAACATCACATGACCACAATGGGACAACATCACATGATCACATGACCACTATGGGACAACATCACATGATCACTATGGGACAACATCACATGATCACTATGGGACAACATCACATGATCACTATGGGACAACATCACATGATCATTATGGGACAACATCACATGACCACTATGGGACAACATCACATGATCAATATGGGACAACATCACATGATCACTATGGGACAACATCACATGATCACTATGGGACAACATCACATGATCACTATGGGACAACATCACATGATCACTATGGGACAACATCATATGATCACTATGGGACAACATCACATGATCATATGGGACAGGCTACATAGAGCTCATGTTCCAGTTGATAGAGACATTTCGAGCTATAATAAGAAAACAACGATGCTATCAACACATCGCTATGACGATGCAGATGCAACAAGACTCTTTTTGAGACATGTCTCTCTGTCTGAGCGTCTTCCATTGTCTCCCGGGACGTCCCGGCTTGTCCTAACCTTTGTCGGCAATTTCCTTCACGAGTTCCTGATCAATTAAATCCAGAAAGTCTCTCGTCTCCTCGTTCCATAAACATTTTCATCAAAACCACTTAATTCAGATAAAAACGTGGATGGAGCAGAGCTGGAGATCTTCAGCAGCTACACACATTTAACTGTTACCCACGATAAAGATAATTAATGAATCATTATGATAAACATGCTGATGGAAACCTGCAGTAAAGCTTCTCTCAACCAGTTCACATCACATCTGATTTCCACAGTAAAATGTCTCTTTTCTTTGTTACTCGTCTTTACTAAGTTAGGTCATCTGATTCACGCCAACATGCAGACATCTCACCGTCAAACTGTTTTTTAGCGATGCTGCGAAACAATGCTCCGGCTGCTGATGTCAGGTCCTTGATGTGGACTTTATTTTCTCTCGGGGCCCTGATGTTATTTCCAGTCCTCCTGAGATCTTTGAGCTCTTTATAGAAATCGTCTGGAATATGATCATCAAATGTGAAAGCATTGATGTCCAGCAGATGTTCACCTTCAAATAGTACAAGAAGACAACATTAACATCATGTTCAAATCAACCAGCAACACCATAAATATGAAGATGGAACTGAGAACATTACCTATCTTTTGGAACTCGGCGTACTTGAATGTTACACAGATAAAGGTCTGAGCCTTCGCTGCTCCGCTGGGGGGGTAGAACCTGTTTGGCTCTCTCAGGAAAGGGAACTGTGGTAGGCTGTGTGAGAGCCAGACTCCTGTCTTGGTTTTATCCATCATCACAAGTCCTGGAACATCAGACAGACAGACAGACAACTATTGGCTGGTGGTTGATTTTAAAGTCCTGATGTGAAGGAGTGGAACCGACAGGAGTCCCAGATCACTGATAAGATCACAGACGTGATGTCATTACGTAGGAGAAGTATGACATCACCCTGAGCAGCCTCTGTCCTCTGATGGAGGTTCAGAGAGACGCTGTCTCACCTTTACTGTGACCGAACGTATCAACAGCATTACATCCTGGAGCTTGATCGCTGTAGGTGATGAATCCAAAGTCTTTTGGCTAGAAATGATGCAGAATGAAGAGAAGAAACATTGTTTTAATAATTGGGAAGTATTCAGACAAACCAAAGAGAGAACAGCAAGGTACCAAATCTGCCGCTGCAGATTCCTTATTCAGTTACATATGGACTCATCTGTTGTGTGGTGAACACTTTCAACAGAGCACATTGGGATATTTTTGCTTTATAAGCAGTACAGACCATAATATCTATCCAGTTAAAGCAGGATTCTCACCATTGATGTGGTGAAAAGGGGCTTCAGGGTGTTTCCCAGGACTCCGTCAGGCTTGTCGATGAGCTTTTTGTGATCTGTAGAGGTCTCCATCTTCTTCCCAGCTGAATCAATGTAAAGATATTCCAGACCCGTAGTTCCAATGTTATTCAGCTTGGGAACCTTGTACATGATGAACCTGATGATGAGAGAGAGAAGCATCAATGTGCAGAGAGGACAGAGACTCATAAGCAGAAACATATGAAGCTAACCCTTTATATCTTTATATATGTATATATATATACATATGTATATATGTATATGTATGTATGTATATATGTATATATATGTGTATATGTATATATATATATATATATATGTAAACATATATAAGATATAAAGTTAGCTCACATATATATATATATGTATACATATATATATATATATATATATATATATATATATATATATATAATGTTAAAGTTGTGCAGTGATTGGGCTCGGCGTGGGCAACAGGATCCAATTACACCAGCTCTGTTTCAGCCACTTTGTTTTATCTGAATTAAGAGATATTGATGAAAATGCTTTATAGAAACAGTAAAATTTGATGAATTTCATAAATATCGACTCAAAGGAAATACATTTGGTCTCATGGGATTTGCATGATTTGCTTAACTTCTTCAACTGGCTTTGTTGGTTCATAGTCCTTATAGTGACTATGTCCGGAGAGATTCTGGGTTTTAAGGGGTAGACAGCTAGTCAAGCGGGTGGTGTTACATTGTAACATTTGCCGGAGACTAAAAGTGAGACCAGCCCAGCAAGTTACAGCTCCGTTACCCAGGGATAGAGTCACAGAGTCCCCCCATTTGAAGTTACTGGGGTAGATTTTGCAGGACCCTTGTATGTCAGATCGAGTGGTCAGCATAAGAAGGCATACATTTTCACTTGTGCTGTGACTAGAGCAGTGCATCTGGAGTTAGTTTCAGATCAGACTACTGAAAGTTTTCTTTTAGCTTTAAAGAGATTTATTGCAAGACGAGGACTATGTAAAGTTATTTACTCAGACGATGCTAAGACATTCAAGAGAGCAGAGCAAGACCTGAAACAACTATGGAGGTCATTTAAGGAATCAGAGCTTACAGAGCTGTTTACTGATAAAGGGATCACCTGGAAGTATACTGCCGAGCGAGCTGCTTGGTGGGGCGGCTTCTGGGAGAGGCTTGTAAGATCTGTAAAAACATGTCTAAAGAGGGTCCTGGGGAGGGCTTCACTAAACTTTGAGGAGCAGAGGTGGAGGCTGTGCTGAATTCCAGGCCTCTTTCTTATGCGGACAGTGATGCATCAGAGCCGCAGCCACTCACACCTTCTCATTTTCTAGTTGGGAAAAGAGTGACTTCCTTACCACCAAAGACTATGCTTCCTCCATCGCAAGCAATCAATGAGTCAAGAGGACATGTGTAAGAGATGGAGATACCGACAGAGACTAATAACCAGCTTTTGGAACAGCTGGAGAAAGGACTACTTGTTGAACTTGAAATCAGCTCACAAGTGTGACATACCCCCACCCACTGTGCTAAAGGTGGGAGACGTCCTCTTGATCCGAGAGGATAACGTTCCCCGGCAGACCTGGAAAATGGGCAGGATAACACAGCTATTTCCAGGAAGTGATGGACTTGTTTGTTCCTCCACTGTTCGTACTTCTACGGGAAGTTTGTTAAGAGACCTGTTCAGTTGATTTACCCTTTAGAGATGAATTAGGTGATAGGCAGAAGAGTAATGAACAACAGTTCATCGGGCGGGAGGATGTTGTGAAATGTTTAAAACAAAGAAATGTGTGGTGTTTAGTTTAAAACGGAAAAGGAAAGGTTAAATTACAATTTATAACTGATAATTGAAAAGGTACACAACTTAATTTGTTTAATAGTAATTTAGTTTGCTGAAGATTGTCACAGGAAGTGCTTTTATTTTGAAGTAGCCTACACGGAAGTTGTGTGTGTATTCTTGCTAGGTTTTTCAGATAACGTGAGATGCAATCCGTGTCCGCCAGGTCTAAATTGTTCTTTTCTTTTGTGTAAACTGCAGCATAGAGAACAATAAATGTTCTCAGTAAAGACAAGCATTTGAAACCACTCCACTACAAGTTCAGGGTGGAGCTATCTCTGGTGTTTAACTTGTCTCTGTGGTCTGAGGTTGTGAGTTTAACGCCCAGGTGACGCAGAGCAAACATGCTAATGTGTACTCAGGGAGTGTGCTGAGTGGATTAGACCATTAGGGTTCCAGGTCTGAGGATAAATGGATTTCTTCATT
>JABXJD010002994.1:0-37500 GCA_013375575.1 Percina caprodes | reverse complement strand
CACACACACACACACACACACACACACACACACACACACACACACATACAGCAGAGATATTGATTACATGATGTTTTCACACTGATAAAGCCACCAGCCCGTTTCTGGACGCGTTGACGCGCAGTTATCGCGGGATTTCAGCCAATCAAACGCCGAGACGATCTCTGTCGGACAAAAACAAAGGCAGAAACGGCGACGCGCGAGCGACAACCAGCGCGCGAGGGGCGGGAAAAGAGAGCGGCGCGAGAGGATCTGTGGCGGGAAAATGTTCCGGTAAACAATAACAACAACAACAACAACAAGGAGCGGTTGACGCCGAACAGGCTCGCGCAGGTGCGGTTCAGTCGCCAAGGAAACGCGCGGCTGTGAGGAAGGAGAGGTTTGGGGAAGCTCGCGCTCACCCGTCCATGGTCCGCGAGGAGGAAGAAGAGGAGGAGGAAGAGGAAGAGACGAGGAAGAGGAGGAAGAGTTGTTTTGGTGTGTGGTCCGCGAGCCTTCCGCACCGCAGCCAGGCAGCACGAACAACGACTTCCCGTTTGGTGACGTCAAGGGACAACATGGCGGCTCGGCTCGCGCGGACACGCCTTTAGATATAATAATTATTAATAATAATAATAATAATAATAATAATAAGATAATGTAATAACATAATAATAATAATCAATAAATCATTAAAACTAAATGTTTACATTCACACTGTTGTTGTTATAATATTTTTTCAATTCAATTTTATTTATAGTATCAATTCATAACAAGAGTTATCTCAAGACACTTTACAGATAGAGTAGGTCTAGACCAGATAGAGTAGGTCTAGACCAGATAGAGCAGGTCTAGACTACACTCCAGAATTTACAAGGACCCAACAGTTCTAGTAGTTTCCTCCAGAGCAAGCAACAGTGGGACAGTGGCGAGGAAAAACTTCCTTTTAGGCAGAAACCTCGGACAGACTCAGGTCCAGACCCAGACCCGGACCCAGACCCAGGCTCTTGGTAGGCGGTGTCTGACAACCGGTTGGGGTTAGAATGAAGAGTGGCAATAACAGTCACAAAAAATAACAGTTTGTAGTAGTTCATGGTATAGCAGGACTCCCTAATAATTATTATTACATTATTATTACTATCAGACAGACAGAGAGACAGAGAGACAGACAGAGAGACGGGTTAGTGTCCCCTCGTGCTGACACACGGGTAACTAACGGTAAAACATAGAAAACACACATTTAAAATATTACTCAAAAATAAGCAATAAATACATAATTAATTACAAAATAACTATTTAATACAAGCATATATGACTTCACAGAGACTATACAGTATATATATATATTATTATTATTATTATTAATATTATTAACTGTCTATGCCGTAAACTAAGATGAATCTATCTTTATCCACACGGGTGCGTCTTTGCTTGCAGACCGGAAGTGGAGTGAGTAGGTGATCTGTGAGTTCCGGTTGTGGAGTCTTGAAGTGGGTGAAAGGTCCTCTAGACGACAGGCTGTCATTCTTCACCGTTACCGGCCTGAGCGACTCACCTCAGACGCCTCACGATGCTGCAGAACACAGGGTGAGATCACACTGCGACACGTTCAGAAGGCCGCCCAGAAAACCCCGAAACAACGCTCACTTCACTCACAGCGCCCGTTACCAAACCGGGAAAAACACATTTATTACTGAGGTTTTACTGACATACGGTGCTTTTCTTGGAGATTGTACTTAAGCCGAATTCCGCAGGAGACATGTGTGCATCAGAAAATGTACGTAGTTTGGTTTTGGTGCTTTTGTCCTTTGACCTCTAAGCCAGACCCGTTGAAAGTTGAAGGTTTTTTTCAAAGGAGTTTGGTAACAGCCGCGCGTGCTTTACAGGTTCCATTATCTAACCGTCCGATCCAGTCCACTTCAAACCTACAACCACTTTAAGAAAAGGGGTCTTAAAGAAACTAAAGACTAATTATATCAGGACTATATGTGAGCCGGATTGTGTATTCACGTCATCTGCTTCAGAAACTGGACGCAGATCAGTTCTGTCTGGTCTGTCCTATTATCTGCAAGCGAGTTATTTTAAAATGTTACTGTTTTTTCAATGGAGTTTGGTGACTGCCGCTTTGGTGGTCGATCTATCTATAGATCTGTCAATCTAAAACCATTCTTATATATATATATATATATATATATATATATATATATATATATTTTTTTTTAATTATTAAATTATTTTTCTGACACAGGGTTAATGTTTTGGATGTTTATTGCAACACTAATCAAACAGGTGACATTCCTTCACAATAAACTTCTATGATGGTAGCTTCTGTGTCGGGGGCTTTTATTGTGAAAAACGAACCGGAAGTCGTCTGAACTTTATTGCACAATTTCCAATTTGCACAACATGATGTGGAAATAAAACGAATAGCAAAGCGTAATGGTAGAACACTTAACGGATTTATTTAGGAGACTTTAAGTTAAACTAAGGGGACCAGATTTCTCAGACATAATCCAGGGAAGGGTCTCAGAAGGGTTAAAAACCTCCAACACATGTTATGGTTTATCTGTAAAACTTAAAACGGGGACTAGACCTAGAGCTGTTCTCATTAGGGGATGAGCGCCCCCAAAAGGTCTGTTCCTAGACTCACCCCTGCTGCTTCTTCATTCTCCACTCCACCTCAGAGGGGAATATTTCAAGATAGAAACCTTCCTGTTAAAGATTAAGACCCTTTTTTAAAACATAAAGGTCCGCGAAATTGCGTTGGCTAAACCCACCAGACTCCATGTAAATAATCAGTGATTTAGCATCGTAACATACGGCTTCTAAAACATCTCCAAGCAGCGCTGGATCTTGTTGGAATAAAATATATTCATATCATGTGTGATCATAAACATATTCCCGTAGTGATTATATTAATCATATGTGTTAAATTCATTAGATTTCAAGCTGAAGCATCACACAGTCTGCTGGTGTCAGCGTGATCATCAGGTAACTTCTGAATAAGCAGCATGTAGTTTATAGTTCACTGGGACCTTATCAGAGGTTGTTTTGGTACAACGTGTCCAGCCACAGCTCTGCCGAGTGTGTTGAGTCTGAAAAGCAGGGCCAAGGGGGGTCAGGGACCTGTCCTGTGTTTGGGTGGAGGTCCTCTCCAGTAGCAGTCTGAGACCTGTTATCTATTGTGCAGGCCGATCGCTGCTAGACACGAGTCTTATGGAGACAAAAGACAGCACACGGACAGGTCACGCGGTAGCGACTGAACCCCCCCCTGAGGACATAAGATCATGCAGGAAGGACTAGAGGGTCAGACTACCTTGGGAGAGCTATGGATCCATGTTCTCTGGAACTTTGTCTCTAGAATATATTCTATCTGAATAAACCTTCTTTATCCAGCATACTGACTTGAACCCTTCTTCCTGAAAGAATCAAGAAGGGCGGATCAGCCCGACACTCTGCTGCCTGGAGCGACTGTCAGCTACGTTCGGTCGGTGTTTTCTTTCTTTTATTCCAATATGGGGTCTGTCAGTCACAGTGAAAACCGGGGACAGGTCCAGCCGGGACAGGTCCAGCCGGGACAGGTCCAGTCCAGCGGGGACAGGTCCAGCCGGGGACAGGTCCAGCCGGGGACGCCTGGTCACCCTAAATTAAACGAGTCTGCGAAACCTCCAGAAACAGGTCCAGAAATGTTAGAAAGCAACAGAAGAAACGGCAGAAAACGTCATTTCTGTTCCTAAATATTCAACCAGAGCGTAGATTACAGACTGAAAGGTCAGGGCTCTTCTTCTTCTTCTTCTTCTTCTTCACATAAAAAACAGAAAGACGACCAACAGAAAGTACAATAATTACATATACACAAACAGCTTTCACTAAATACTACTCAGCATCTCGTGTGGTAACAATATACAGTCTATGGTTAGCATCTTAGCATCATGTGTTAGCATCTCATGTTAGCATGCAAGCTAACTCTGTCCTCTCCTGGCTGTGCTCCAGGAAGCTAGCGGGCTGCACGCTGTTCATCACCGGCGCTAGCCGCGGGATCGGTAAAGCCATCGCGCTGAAAGCCGCCAGAGACGGCGCCAACATCGTCATCGCCGCCAAGACCGCCGAGCCCCACCCGAAGCTACCGGGGACCATCTACAGCGCCGCGCAGGAGGGTAAGCTAACAGGCTAACTGCTAATAAATATATATATTTCTCAGTGTTTTGGGACCCTGGTGACGGCGTTGTGTGTGTGTGTGTGTGTGTGTGTGTGTGTTTCAGTGGAGGCGGCGGGCGGGAAGGCGCTGCCGTGCATCGTGGACATCAGAGATGAGACGCAGGTCGGAGACGCTGTCCAGAAAGCTGTGGACACGTTTGGAGGTACACACACACACACACACACACACACACACACTTTTGAGATCAGGGCGGTGACATCATCACGGTGCTTGCTTCTGATTGGCAGGCATCGACATCCTGGTGAACAACGCCAGCGCCATCAACCTGACGGGGACCCTGGACACGCCGATGAAGAAGGTCGACCTGATGCTGGGAATCAACCTGAGGGGGACATATCTGACGTAACACACACACACACACACACACACACACACACACACACACATATATGAGCGTGTGCTAGCTAGTCCATGCTAACAAGCGCGTGCTAACGGTGTGTCTGTTTCAGGTCCAAGCTGGTCATCCCCCACCTGCTGAAGAGTCGCAGTCCTCACATCCTGAACCTTTCGCCGCCACTCAACCTCAACCCCGTCTGGTTCAAGAACCACACCGGTAACCATGGCAACCACAGGAACCTGTGTCCCAGCATGCAGCTGGGCAGGAATAACGCGTCTTGTTTGTCGTTCTGTTTCCAGCGTACACGATGGCCAAGTACGGCATGTCCATGTGTGTCCTGGGAATGGCCGAAGAGTTCAGAGGTCAAATCGCCGTCAACGCCCTCTGGCCCAAAACTGGTCAGTGGCTAACTGCTAGCATGCTAGCTCACTACCCTCATAGTAAACTAGCATGCTAACACACTCATACCCTCTCATAGTAAACTAGCATGCTAACACACTCCTCAAACACTCTCATTGTAAACTAGCCTGCTAACACACTCCTCAAACACTCTCATAGTAAACTAGCATGCTAACACACTCCTCAAACACTCTCATAGTAAACTAGCATGCTAACACACTCCTCAAACACTCTCATAGTAAACTAGCATGCTAACACACTCCTCAAACACTCTCATAGTAAACTAGCATGCTAACACACTCCTCAAACACTCTCATAGTAAACTAGCATGCTAACACACTCCTCAAACACTCTCATAGTAAACTAGCATGCTAACACACTCCTCAAACACTCTCATAGTAAACTAGCATGCTAACACACTCCTCAAACACTCTCATAGTAAACTAGCATGCTAACACACTCCTCAAACACTCTCATAGTAAACTAGCATGCTAACACACTCCTCATACACTCTCATAGTAAACTAGCATGCTAACACACTCCTCATACACTTTCATAGTAAACTAGCATGCTAACACACTCATACACTCTCATAGTAAACTAGCATGCTAACACACTCCTCATAAACCAATGTTTCCCAAACTTAGGGTCGAGACCCAAAATGGGTCGCAGACCCTTTTTATTGGGTCGCCAATTGGCAGAGTAAAATGAGAATCTGGCTTTTCGACTCTAGCGTACCTGAAAAACTAATACATAAACAGACTAAATGCTCAGCATGACCTCAGAATGACCTCAGCATGACCTCAGCATGACCTCAGCATGGCCTCAGCATGACCTCAGCATGGCCTCAGCATGACCTCAGAATGGCACTTTCAAAAACCGAACCTAGAGTAGATCAGCTGGTTGAGATCTTCAACCAGACACATACATCTGATTAAATTCAAGTCAGCATTATTAAATCATGTTGGTGTGGGTCCTGAGGGACGATGGGAGGGGACGGAGACACAGAGAGGACAATAGAGACTTTTTCTGTTGTTGATTACTTTTATAATGGAATAAATACACTTCATATACATTTAAATTCATGGTTTGTTCCGTCTTTTGTCCACAGTTTAAAAATGTAGATGTTACAATGATTCATGGTGTATTTTTGTAAATTTGGGTCCCGGGAGACTCCAAGTTTCTCTTTTGGGTCTTGAGCTGAACAAGATGGGGAACCACTGTCATAAACTAACATAATGAATTAGCATGCTAACAGACTACTTACGTACTCTCCGTGATGCTAGCTGTGCTCTGACCTGTGTGTTGCCATAGCGATCCAGACAGCAGCGATGGAGATGTTGGGCGGCGAGGGCGTCGGGAAACAGTGTCGCACGGCCGACATCATGGCCGACGCCGCCTACGCCGTCCTGTCCCGGCCCAAAGACTACACGGGTCACTTCCTGGTGGACGAGGACGTCCTGAAGGAGACGGGGGTCCGAGACTTCGAGCAGTACGCCGTCCAGCCAGGTGACCGCACGCTAATGCAGCTAACGCTAATGCAGCTAACGCTAATGCAGCTAACGCTAATGCAGCTAACGCTAATGCAGCTAACGCTAATGCAGCTAACGCAGCTAATGCTACAGTATTGTATGTAGATAGATAGGTGTGTGTGTGTGTGTGTGTGTGTGTGTGTGTGTGTGTGTGTGTGTGTGTGTGTGTGTGTGTGTGTGTGTGTGTGTGTGTGTGTGTGTGTGTGTGTGTGTGTGTGTGTGTGTTTGTTTTGAAGGCTTAGTTCACCACGCTGTATAAATCTACTATCTTTAATACTATTTTTTAATGAGCGTCTCTTCACCGTGAAAAAGGTCCTTAACCTTTTTAGGGCCCAGTTCTTAATTCTGATTGGTCGACAGGTCACCCTCTGCTGCCGGACTTCTTCCTGGACGAAGCACCAGAGAGTCTGGTGGAGAAGATGGAGCAGCACGGTAAATACTACACTTAGTACTACACATACTACTACACTTAGTACTACACATACTACTACACTATAATGCACACAATAATATACTGTACATACTTCAGATAATACTTCATTATAATACACGCAATAATACACATAATACTACAGATAACACACACAATAATACTACAGATAATACACATAATGCTACACTATAAAATACACATAGTACAAATAATACACATAATACTACACTATAATACACATAATACTACACTATGATACTACAGATACTATACATTATACTACACTCTACTAATTACTATTAACCATTACCTTCATGGTTAATATTCTTTATATTCCTACACTTCTTCCTGAAATCAGCTGTTTTGTTTCCTCGTTGCTAGGGGCGACCCCCGCTTTCAAACCACCATCATCATCGGCCACGCCTTCTTCCAGTGGACCAATAGAAAGCACGTTTGATGCCATCAGACGAGTCCTCAATGAAGACGTGGTTAAGTCCACGCAGGGCGTTTATCAGTTCGACCTATCAGGTAACAGTCTGTCAGGAAGGAGGCTACGTCCATATAAGGACATCCTTTCCACCTGGACCTGGTTTCTTGTGTTTTTTTGCCAACCCCACCAGACACCATGTAAATAATCACTACTTTTATCATCATAAAACACACTTCATTCAAAGTGGACAGAAACTAAATACAACTACCAAAAGCCGTCTTGGTTCATCTTTCCACTGTTCCACCAATCACCACTCTGGTCTGGTTGGAATAAACTCTTAATTCACCCATTTACATGTAGAGATATGCTGCTCTATACACACTAAAAGTAGTAATTATTTACATGGAGTCTGGTGGAGATATGCTGCTCTATACACACTAAAAGTAGTAATTATTTACATGGAGTCTGGTGGAGATATGCTGCTCTATACACACTAAAAGTAGTGATTATTTACATGGAGTCTGGTGGAGATATGCTGCTCTATACACGCTAAAAGTAGTAATTATTTACATGGAGTCTGGTGGAGATATGCTGCTCTATACACACTAAAAGTAGTGATTATTTACATGGAGTCTGGTGGAGATATGCTGCTCTATACACACTAAAAGTAGTGATTATTTACATGGAGTCTGGTGGAGATATGCTGCTCTATACACACTAAAAGTAGTGATTATTTACATGGAGTCTGGTGGAGATATGCTGCTCTATACACGCTAAAAGTAGTGATTTTCATGTATTTCCATTACATTACAGCTTGTTTCTACCTGACTGTTTCTCTTCCAGGAGAACATGGAGGTGTTTGGTTTCTGGACCTGAAGAGCGGCTCTGGCAGCGCCGGGCGGGGCCAGCCATCCGCCAAAGCAGATGTCGTCATGACGATGGACTCCAACGACTTCAGCAAGATGTTTGCAGGTGAGACACACACACACACACACACACACACTAATAATAGATGTATATATTTGTGTATGTATAGTGGGTTTTGTTATCAGTATATGGTAGTAACACTAGTTGCTAACTAACCCCGGCGAGGCCCCCGGCGTGTGTGGTTTCCACGGTAACGGCGATGTGTCCCCGGTTTCAGGGCAGCTAAAGCCGACGATGGCCTTCATGTCGGGGAAGCTGCGGATAAAGGGAGACATGACGCTCGCCATCAAGCTGGAGAAGCTCATGGGCCGCATGGGCAAGGCCAGGCTGTGAGGCACAAGCCCCGCCCCTGGCACCTCAGGCCCCGCCTACTGGCCTCTCAGGGCCAATCAGAGCCCACTCCCTGTCTGTAGCTGTACATGTTGCCTTAATACAGAAATATAATAATATCTATAGTGACACTGTAATAAATCTACCTTGATAATAAGCTGATATCTGTGTTTTTAATCAGATTTATTCACCTTCACATTTTAATGTGTTTTGTAATTTTTTGCTCTTCTGGTTTAAATTTAATGTTTTGGTCCCGTTGGTTTTGTCACTTTCTTTGACATTATTTTGTCACATTTTCCCTACGTTCTTGGAGCTTTTTTCCAATGTTTTTGTCTTTTTTTTATTTAAACATTAAAAAAAAAATTAAAATGCCATAAAATTGAATAAAACACTGAAATCCAATGAAAGCAGGTGATTCTTTATTAAATAGCAGACGTGATGGTGTTATTTTGATAATTTCAAACTTTCAAAAAAAGATTTATTTCTCACTTTTTTTCAGCTTTTGGCGTTTTTTTAAAAACCTGAGCGGTTTTATTATTCTTATTCTTGGATTTCATGGTCAACAAAGCTCATTTATATCAAATTATACATATGTGTAGGGTTCAGATACCTGCTCACAAATTACATTTTTATGTCTCTTTCAAAATAAATGTGATTTGTTTTTTGTCACTTTTTTCTTATGTTTTTCCACATTTTTGTCTGGATTTATGGAAGGAAAACATTTTATAGATTAAATATTGACGAATGTAACAAGCATAGTGTGTGTCCCTGTGTGTGTAACAAGCACAGTGTGTGTCCCTGTGTGTGTAACAAGCATAGTGTGTGTGTGTAACAAGCACAGTGTTACACACACAACCCTTAAGTTTTATGCCCAGGGGAAGCTAGTAAATAACAAATCGTATACTCAAACTAACAAAGGAGAGATGAACACGCCAAAGTACTGTAACAATTATATATATATATATATATATATATATATTCATATACAGTGTGTGTATATGTATAGAGAGTGTTGACACATACAGACTGAAGGAATAAGAAGATGGCTGTGTTAGATGGAGAGGAGATGGAGAGGAGGTCTGGGTTTGTGGGATAAAGCCAGGGAGGAGGTCAGGGTTTAAGTTTCCTCTCTGAACTGAAAGCTCAGTTTCCGTCATTTGAGGGTTGACAAAAATTAGAGTTCTGAAATTAACTGAATTGACGTACGGTGTTTTTTCCGGCATCAAACCAAAGGAAGAGAGCGGCAGCTTTGCAGGGTGCCCTGGTACGAGGAGGGAAGTCCTCCTGCATCGATGAAGAGATGTGAGGTAAGCACCAAACTCTTGTTCAATTATACAAAAACTAGTTCCCAATGGGCATGGTTACACATCATTTCAGGCGTCCTCTCTGTGGACCCAGCAGCACACGTCTGAAGCACAGCCCCGCGTTGGTTTTGGTGGTTTTGTGTGGGGGTTAAAGCTATGCACGCTACCCTCTCCAGCTGCTCAAAAGAAGGCAGGACTTAAAGGATTTTTACTTGCTGCAAGGAGCGCTGATAGACACCTCTGACTATCTCCAACCAACTCTGAGCAGCTCCACGCTCACCTTTGAGTGCCGCCTTTTTATTGCATGAACAATACAAGTTACCCAATGCATGCTGGGACCTATGGCCGCCCACCCCTCGTGACAGGACATTCCAGTTCAAAAGGACACTCACACAATGCAGAAGTGAGTAAATATAAGTAAAGTTCTCAAATGAAAACACATTTAAGTCTGTATTATATTATAAGCAGTATAAAAACCTTGAGAATTGAGAGTAAAATCTCTACCATTCTGCATTCAGCCAACGGATCCTGGAGACGACGTTATTGAGGGAACGGTTGGAATCCGGTTGGTCGATGTGATGGGAAGGAGCCGCTTCCTGTTTCCTGTTCCGACGTCGCCATCGTCATCGAGGACAGGAGCGGCATGCGTCACCTTGGTGATGTACCCAACGCTGTTTGTTGTGGGGACGTTTCTGTCCAGCGAGAGGAACTCGTTGGAAGAGAGACTTTGTTGAAACAGAATAAAAACAGGCTGCAAACTGAATGAAGGTTGTTCTTTGGTGAAGGTTTAATTGTTTTCTGCAGAGAACAATCAGAGGGACAACAGCCGTCCTCACACACACACACACACACACACACACACACACACACACACACACACCAGCTACAGAGGGACAAACATCTTACTACTGCATTTTCCCGCCTTATAACCTCCCCCCCCCCCACTAGAGAAAAGGCTACCATGTTTGGATGAACAGTCTAATCTTAGTAAAATGAATCTTCCCAGGCAGACAAGTTGGAGCTGTTACGTCTTTCTGAATCTGTCCTTCGAGTCAACGTGCTCTGCTGGTCGTTCTGTCTTAGCTGGAAAAGGACATCTTGTGTCTTTAGATAGGCTACGGTCTTGACCAGGGAACAGGGACCTGAGACCTGAGACCTGGGACCTGGGACCTGGGACCAGGGACCTGAGACCTGGGACCAGGGACCTGAGACCTGAGACCAGGGACCTGAGACCTGGGACCTGGGACCTGCTCTGATAAACACAGCTCTGGACAACTGTTTCTGTTAGTGGCATTCGTCCTTGGGAGAAAAATGCAAAGACAGTTGTCTTCTCCAGGGAGGACACACAAAGACAAATTCAGAAGTCCTACCCTCTGAAATGCATTTGTCAATACTTATACGAATAATCAATAATACCTGCATTTTATAGATATTTTATACATATGAAGTCATTGCTTGAATGTAATTTTCCCATTACAATATGCTGGACCTTGACTATCCAAAAGACATGAAATATACTTTTGAGGTGATTTAGCGCCTGCTCATGGGAATGGGGTCTGAGACGTTAGAGGGATGGCTCAGGGGGAGGTTTCTAATGTTTCCCATTTGTCCTCTATGTAGTAAGAGGGAAAGAAATGTAAAGGCCTTCTGTGGGTCAGAACAGGGTTTTACGGTTTCATGTAGATCTCTAGTGCTCTCTGTGGAGGAAAGGTCTCTTGCAGACACTAATTAGTATTTTGTGTTGTAGAGCTAACATGAACAGAGCGGAGAGTTCAGTAATGCCTGAACGTGTTCATGTTCTGCCGACATTTGAGCAAGTTTCTCAGAGATTTGTAACTATCTTGCTGCATTTTACTCACTTAGAAGTTGGACTTGTTGGGGTTTTAACAACGGTCCTTATTGAATTGTCTTTTCAGCTATTTTTTTATGTGTTAATATTTAAGTTTGACTGGCCAATTCTCCTGTAGATTCTTCGTAGTTGTGAACAGAAATTACTAGATTGTTAAATCAAGTAACTTGGCCATAAAGCCTGAGAAAAAACAATAACATTGCCCTAACTTAATAAAATAAGTTCAACCAACATGTTTTTTAGTTCTCTTGTGAGTACAATTGTGAGTTGTATCAATTATTTATTCTATGTTGAGCCAACTTGATTCACAGTTGTATGAACTTGATAAAATAAATTCAACCAACCTCTCTTAAAGTTATCTCAAATAATATTTTCAAGTCCAACTTACGTGATACAGGAAGCTGAGTCAACAGACTGCTTGTTGCCTCAACTCGTGTTTTGAAGTGTAATAAACTCGACACTATAAGTTGACTAAGTCAAAGCAACAAGATGACACGACTTAGTTAAGTTGAGTCAACTAATCTTTTTTTTACAGTGTAGTGTGCGTCCCTGTGTGTGTAACAAGCATAGTGTGGGTCCCTGTGTGTGTAACAAGCATAGTGTGGGTCCCTGTGTGTGTAACAAGCATAGTGTGTGTCCCTGTGTGTGTAACCAGCATAGTGTGTGTCCCTGTGTGTGTAACCAGCATAGTGTGTGTCCCTGTGTGTGTAACCAGCATAGTGTATGTCCCTGTGTGTGTAACCAGCATAGTGTGTGTCCCTGTGTGTGTAACCAGCATAGTGTGTGTCCCTGTGTGTGTAACCAGCATAGTGTGTGTCCCTGTGTGTGTAACCAGCATAGTGTGTGTCCCTGTGTGTGTAACCAGCATAGTGTGTGTCCCTGTGTGTGTAACCAGCATAGTGTGTGTCCCTGTGTGTGTAACAACCATAGTTAATTTATGCTATCACTCAACGTCCATAGGCTCAGGGGTACTATCGGTACAGTCAGGGTCATCATCTTCACAGTCAGGGTCACAGTCAGGGTCAAGGTCACGCTTAGATCGACCGGCCGTGGATGAACTTGGGCACTCCTCAGTTTTATCAATGACACCTTGAAATAGTTGACTTGCCTCTTTATGGTTAAAGCACAGCCCCCCCCCCGGCCGTTCGTACTGTTTGAGTCCTCTGTTCACATCAGCGATACAGATCAAATCGTTGGTCTTAACCCCAGATACACACCACTTGGAATGATCCACAGTAGTCTTCCACCCGAACTCCCCGCCACCCAGATCAGCTTTTACATTTGTAATTTTGATCACATGCTGTTGATTTTTTACGCAGTAGGAACCATCACGGCCACTCTGGCAGCCCCAGGTCTGGACCCTCACATCGGTGTTGTAAGTCTTTGCGATGGTGAGGTAAAGATCTCCTTCTGTAAGAACAGCAACATACGAGTCATGTTACAGACACTGTTTCATCCTCACAGCTCACTGATGTTACACACCTGCACACTCATCAAACCAACCCCCCCTCAATATACAGAGTATATATACAGATATATATATATGAAAATGTTGCGTTTTCAAGCACTTTAGTGACTGAGAACAACATTTAGTTACCAAATCGGTTTGCGCGAGAAGGGCCTTCAGCCTCGCTGCAGAAGGAACTGAAAACAAAACAAACAGTAGAATTATTAGTTTTGTTCTTTTCAAATCTGAGACAGGTCTTTATTGGTATTTCATTACCTTTTTTCCCTTTGCTTCCTGCTTTACCTGCTTTCGTTATTTTTTTAACTGCAGAAAAAACCCAAAGCAGAATTATCAGCTTGTGTAATCTCCACATCCGAGACATTTATTGAGTATATGGGTCTTTATTGGTATGAATGTAAATATGGTGCAAAATTTTGATAAAAAATGATAAAGGGAACTTCTTTACAGGTGCAAATTTTAACATATGTTCCAATATTTGATCTACAAGCTCTCACATTTGACACCATATTTACCTTCATACAAGGTATGTACAGTATGTCATTTGTGTTTTTACTTACCACCTTTGGCTGTGGGGGATTTGACTGTGGGGGGATCTGGCTCTTCGACGCCTTGATTTTCCGCCTCCAGTAGGTTTTACTATAAGAAAACCCAAATCAGTTTGTTTTGACATCTGGGTTCATTGGTATTTTCTTTACAGCCCATGATGTCCCTGCATTTACAGACAAATCCACTGAGGCTCACAGTCCCAAAACCTTTGGGAGGTTTCCTTTCTGAAGATATTGAAGGATGAAGTCAGTGATCTTCAGCAGCTACACACATTTAAATTTGGTCTTTTGTTTTTAAAGATTATTTTTTGGGGTCCTTTTATTGACAGGACAGCTGATAAATGAAAGGCGAGAAAGAGAGTGGAGACAAAGGGCCGCAGGTCGGAATCAAACTGCCGGGCTACTGCTCCGAGGAGCAAACCCCTACACATGGGCAACTAAAATTTGGACTTTTATCTAACCCGTTCCAACAAGTCCCAGGCTGTAAAGATAATTAATGAATCATTATGATAAACATGCTGATGGAAACCTGCAGTAAAGCTTCTCTCAACCAGTTCACATCACATCTGATTTCCACAGTAAAATGTCTCTTTTCTTTGTTACTCGTCTTTACTAAGTTAGGTCATCTGATTCACGCCAACATGCAGACATCTCACCTTCATACAGATTCTTAGCAATGCTCTGAAACTGTGTTCCTGCATCTGATTTCAGATTCTGGATTTTCTCTCCTGGTTTTCTGTTGTTCCATTCTTTTATTGCAGCCTTTTTAAGCTCTTCATGGAAGTCAGCTGGAACATGACTTTCAAACGGAACGCTGCGATGTCCAGCAGGTGTTCACCTTCAAATAGTACAAGAAGACAACATTAACATCATGTTCAAATCAACCAGCAACACCATAAATATGAAGATGGAACTGAGACCATTACCTATCTTCTTGAACTCGGCGTACTTGAATGTTACACAGATAAAGGTCTGAGCCTTCGCTGCTCCGGTGGGGGTAGAAGTTATTATCTCTTTGAAAGGGAACTGTGGTACGCTGTGTAGGAGCCAGACTCCTGTCTTGGTTTTATCCATCATCACAAGTCCTGAAACACCACCAGATAGACAGACAGCTGTTGGCTGGTGGTTGGTTTTAAAGTCCTAATGTGTGATTTTTGTGTGAATCCTGTTCACTTTATATACGCTTCCTTTAGGAAATATTATCAGGAAGCACTCCATAAACTTTCATTGTTATGCAGATGATCCTCAATTATATCTATCGATCAAGCCGGATGAAACTAATCAGTTAGCTAAACTTCAAATGTGCCTTCAGGATATTAAAACCTGGATGAGCTGTAATTTTCTAATGTTGAACTCAGATAAAACTGAAGTTAATGTTCTGGGGCCAGAATGCTGCAGCACGTGGTCTGACAGGAACCAGGAAAAGAGATCACATCTCTCCTGTTTTAGCTTCTCTGCATTGGCTTCCTGTAAAATCCAGAATAGAATTTAAAATCCTTCTTCTCACCTACAAAGCTCTTCATGGTCAGGCACCATCTTATCTTAAAGAGCTCATAGTACCTTACAACCCCACCAGAGCACTACGCTCCCAGAATGCAGGGCTACTGGTGGTTCCTAGAGTCTCTAAAAGTAGAACGGAAGCCAGAGCGTTCAGCTATCAAGCTCCTCTCCTGTGGAACCAGGTTCCAGTCTGGGTCCAGGAGGCAGACACCGTCTCCACATTTAAGAGTAGGCTTAAGACTTTCCTCTTTGATAAAGCTTATAGTTAGGGCTGGCTCAGGAGAGTCCTAAACCATCCTTAGTTACGCTACTATAGAACTAGACTGCTGGAGGACTTCCCATGATGCACTGAGCCCCTCTCTCCTCCTCTTTCTCTCCATCTGTATGCAACCTCATCCCATTAATGCATGTTACTAACTCGACTTCTTCCCTTTCCCGGAGTCTTGTCTCTCTCTCCTCCCCCTCTCCCCTCTCCTCCTATCTCTTCCTGCAGGTGTTTCTGGGTCTGGATCTGTGGTTGGAGTCACCTGCTGCCTCCATGTTCCTGCTCCACACCCTCTGCTACAATTCTCCATGTCTATCTCTCTCTCTCTTCTCTGCCTCTCTCTCTCTGTCTCTTTCTTTCACCCCCAACCGGTCAAGGCAGATTCCCCCGAGCCATGGTTCTACTCGAGGTTTCTGCCTCTTAAAGGAAATTCTTCCTTGCCTCTGTCGACTAGTGCTTCTCTGGGTGAGAATGCAGGACATCACCCTGAGCAGCCTCTGTCCTCTGATGGAACCTGATGGAGGTTCAGAGAGACGCTGTCTCTGCTCACCTTTACTGTGGCCAAACTTATCAGCAGCATGTCCATTTGGAGGTTGATCATTGTAGGTGATGAATCCAAAGTCTTTTGGCTAGAAATGATGCAGAATGAAGAGAAGACACATGTTTGAGTCATGGTTTCATTTTCATCAAAATACAAACAGAGCTGCAGTTTAAACGATATCTCACCATTGATGTGGTGAAAAGGGGCTTCAGGGTGTTTCCCAGGACTCCGTCAGGCTTGTCGATGAGCTTTTGTGATCTGTAGAGGTCTCCATCTTCTTCCCAGCTGAATCAATGTAAAGATATTCCAGACCCGTAGTTCCCTTGTTTTTAGTTCCCTTATTATTCAGCTTGGGAACCTTGTACATGATGTACCTGATGAAGAGAAGAGAAGCATGGTTGTCATGGTTTTATCAGGTTTCTGTTGTAGTGTGTTTCATGTTTTCTGTTTATCTACTTCCTGTTTTGTTTTGAAATCCACTGTTTGGTTACATCCCACCCACTGTCCACATGTCTTTCCAGCGGTTTATTTTGAGTTTGCTTCCCGGGTTTTTGGACTTCAGCCTGTTTCCTGTCAACGTTTCTTGGTCCTTTTGTCCTTTTGTCTTCCTGAGTGTTGGACCTCTGCCTTTAGACTATGATTACTGCTCCTGCTGGACTGTCGCCTGCAGTGTTCTTTGGACAATAAGAGAACCTTTTATCACCTGTCTGAGTCGTGCATTTGGGTCCACCACTGTACCGTGATATTAATGAGCAGAGGACAGACACTCGTGAGCAGAAAACATCTAAAATATGGTTTTAAATAACTAAAAGTTTGTTTCCATCTTGTCTTGTTTTCTGTAACACACGGTGTTGTTGGTGCAGATAAAGCAAAGCTACAGCAGCATCGTTGGAAGCCTTTAGTGACGCTGGGACACCGGGTCCTGTGCTGCAGACTGGCAGACCTCTCAAGGACAGATGGAATTGGTGATATTGGACAATATGAATGAAATTAACTTAAGTGATGTCTCACCAGTCCACTGGTCCACCGTTGTGGTCTCTGCAGGTCACCTGTCCCTCAGCGCTCCAGCAGAGCAGACCGACCGCCAGGACGATCCTCCACATGACTCCCTGAAACACAGTTACATCATCCTGTGTTATTACCGCTATTACCGAGCTTTAAAGTCATTATTAATCAGACATTTGGCTTCTATAACATTCTTCAGCTGATAGTCGATGCGTAACATTTAAAAAGCTTTTATCTTTAGCATCGGTTTGAGTTTCATTTAATGAAATAGAGACAGAGCTGTGAAGATGAATGGATCAATTATTAACTAATTAATTAATATAATTAACTATTAGCTATTAAATTAATTTCCAACTCATTAGTTTGAGTCATTTTTTATTTAAAAACAGTGAAAATTGTGTGAAGTCAGCTTGTTAAATGTTAATATTTTAACATTTTAGAGACCAAACAACTAATTAATTCTCCCAGAAATCAGTCCACCATGAATCTAATCGAGAGGTGACTCCTTCTCTCTCTGCCGTTATTCATTACCGGAGCACTTCATATAAAACACCAAAAATCTGTTTATTTAATACAGGGACAGTGCATATTAATGGACATTTCTGTCAATACGCCAGCGTCTGTTGCCAAAAGGCTATTTTTCATCTGCAGTCTAGACAGATCATCAGTCATCTTAAAATAAGTAAAATTACATATTTACATAACAACATAACAATTGCAATACATTGGGTAAAAAGGACTATTAAGTTAAATACATTAGGGTCAGAGATGAACCCAAAACACAGGACCTACCCCTGGGGGTGATGCACCTACTCTGCCTCTGATTGGCTAGTACTCATTGCCTTGTTGGTTGGGTTGGTTAGGTTTACCCCTCAGGAGGGACAGTGGTTCAGGGTTAAGGTAAGAATACCAGGGTTAGCCAATCAGAGGCAGAGCAGCCTTGCCTCCTAGGACAAAACAACGTTTGTGTCCCAGAAGTCCTGAAGGGGACAACTTTTACCCAGGGAAGGATGCTTATGTCCCAGAAGTCCTGAAGGGGACAACTTTCACCCAGGGAAGGGTTCTTATGTCCCAGAAGTCCTGAAGGGGACGACCTTTACCCAGGGAAGGATGCTTATGTCCCAGAAGTACTATTTAAGGTACTATTTATTTAAAACTTGTTAAACTTACCTGGGACGTAGCCCTGGGGGTGACCGGTCGCCTTGATTCATAAGATTTCATACGTACGATACCAAACATGGATGAGAAGACGTTGGCTCAAGACCTCCCCCCCCCCCGTACTAACGCCTCAGCTCCTGAGAGACCATGTCCTCTAACACCTGAGAGAATAGTTAGATTATTTAACCCTCCTGTTGTCATCGGGTCGAGTTTGACCCATTTTCAACGTTTGTATATCAGAAATATGGTTTTCTTTCAACAAAATTGCCCAAAATGAACATTGATGCCTGGAGAGCAGGTGAAATATATGATGACTTTCATTGAATTTTGGGTGTTTTATTATTATGAAAGCATTTGAATGACATTTTAAAGTATATCCTGACTTTGACATGTCTGTGATATCCACTCACATCCTCTGATCTTAACAGCTATTTTTACTTTAATGTGTGACAGGACAGTTATGTGAGAAAGAGGGCGACATGCAGGAAATGGTCACAGGTCGGATTGGAACCCTGGACCTCTGTGTCGAGGCGTTAACCCTCTCAGTACATGTGCACCTGCTCTACCCACTGAACCACCCCTGCAATAACTGCCATTCTCTTTAACTAAAAAATAGGTATAGTGTCATAAAATTAAGTTTGTGACCATGAATCAAAAAAGTGACAAAAATATTGGGGCAATAGGGCCAAAAAAAGTTAATTTTCCATGTTGAAAGTTGATGAAAGTTAATGGTTAAAGGTTAAAGGTTAAAGGTTAAAGGGGACGTACCTGAGTGTTGACCACAGAACTTTGTGAGAAAGAGGAGCTGTGCTGATCTCAGTCTTCAACGCGATGTCCAAGACGTCTCTGGAAGATGCTTCTGCAGCGTCCTCGGCGTCCCCGGCGTCCTCGGCGTCCTTTTATCCTCCATCTGGGAGGGGGGGGGTGGTCTAAAACCTGCAGGTGAAACATCTCCATACATGGTCAAAAAGAACACCTGAGCAGGCTACACGTTGCTGTGTGTGTGTGTGTGTGTGTGTGTGTGTGTGTGTGTGTGTGTGTGTGTGTGTGTGTGTGTGTGTGTATGTGTCTGTGTTTATGTGTGTGTGTGTGTCTGTGTTTATGTGTGTGTGTGTGTGTGTGTGTCTGTGTTTATGTGTGTGTGAGTGTGTGTGTGTGTGCGTGTGTGTGTGTGTGTGTGTGTGTGTGTGAGTGTGTGTGTGTGAGTGTGTGTGTGTGACTGTGTGTGTGTGTGTGAGAGAGTGTGTGAGTGTGTGTGTGTGACTGTGTGTGTGTGTGTGAGAGAGTGTGTGAGTGTGTGTGTGTGACTGTGTGTGTGTGTGTGTGTGAGAGTGTGTGAGTGTGTGTATGTAAAACATAATGGCTCCTCCCATTGGCCGGCCTGTTCTACGACGGGAGGATGGGATGACATCATGAGAGTAGAACAAGGCTGAAGTACTGCAGTATATTACTGGACAGCAACTGTAGGTAGTACTACTACTACTAGTAGTAATATAGTACCCCAACTCTGACATAGATAGATATTGATCCCCCAAAAATGGGAAATTACGGTGTTACAGCAGCACACAAACATCAGTCACACAACACAGAATATAAATATAAATCAGATACTAGGAAAGATATACATACATACAATATACATGAATGATAGAAGACTAGAGAAGACATAGAAGACTAGAGAAGACATAGAAGACTAGAGAAGACATAGAAGACTAGAGAAGACATAGAAGACTAGAGAAGACATAGAAGACTAGAGAAGACATAGAAGAAGACTAGAGAAGACATAGAAGACTAGAGAAGACATAGAAGACTAGAGAAGACATAGAAGACTAGAGAAGACATAGAAGACTAGAGAAGACATAGAAGAAGACTAGAGAAGACATAGAAGACTAGAGAAGACATAGAAGACTAGAGAAGACATAGAAGAAGACTAGAGAAGACATAGAATAGAGAAGACATAGAAGAAGACTAGAGAAGACATAGAATAGAGAAGACATAGAAGAAGACTAGAGAAGACATAGAAGAAGACTAGAGAAGACATAGAAGAAGACTAGAGAAGACATAGAAGAAGAGTCCGTTTACATTACCCTTTAAAGGAGAAGACAGCAGACTCGTCATTTGCATCTTACAACTCTTTCTACAAAGGTGGACGGGAGACACTTACGGTCATTTGCATCAACAGTCCTCTATGCAACGGGGACCAGATAGTCTGGGTAAATATTAACTTAATGTAATATTACACATGGAGAACACTACAGTCCTCTATGTAAAGGGGACCAGATGGAGGGGCAGATAGTCTGGGGAAAGCAGTCCTCTATGTAAAGGGGACCAGATGGAGGGGCAGATAGTCTGGGAAAGCAGTCCTCTATGCAAAGGGGACGGTTCATGTTCTCCTTTATCTTATTTTAACAGACAAATGTTTCAAACAGTCAGCGTGTTGGAGATTCTTCTTCTTCTTCTTCTTCTTCTTCTTCTTCTTCTTCTTCTTCTTCTTCTTCTTCTTCTTCTTCTTCTTTCTTCTTCTTCTTCTTCTTCTTCTTCTTCTTCTTCTTCTTCTTCTTCTTCTTCTTCTTCTTCTTCTTCTTCTTCTTCGTCTTCTTCTTTCTTTTTCTTCTTCTTCTTCTTCTTCTTCTTCTTCTTCTTCTTCTTCTTCTTTCTTCTTCTTCTTCTTCTTTTCTCTTCTTCTTCTTCTTCTTCTTCTTCTTCAGACTAGAGCACTAAGGTGAATATGATTTTGAGTACCGTCACATTTTCATCATTTCGGCATCACCTTGGTAAGCAGTGGTTCTTGTGACGGTGTTTACAGGCTGAAGACCCCATGATGGGGGACCATTACAGGATGGATACCCACCCTAGTGCATGTATAGGACCTGAGCATGTGCCCCCCAATCTGACATCTCTCCATTAGCATGTATAGGACCTGAGCATGTGCCCCCCCCCCCCACTCTGACATCTCACCATTAGCATGTATAGGACATGAGCATGTGCCCCCCACTCTGACATCTCACCATTAGCATGTATAGGACCTGAGCATGTGCCCCCACTCTGACATCTCTATTAGCATGTATAGGACCTGAGCATGTGCCCCCCACTCTGACATCTCACCATTAGCATGTATAGGACCTGAGCATGTGCCCCCACTCTGACATCTCTATTAGCATGTATAGGACCTGAGCATGTGCCCCCACTCTGACATCTCTCCATTAGTGTGTGTGTGTATTCAGGCCTGTGTCTAATGTGTAATAACAGTGTTATAAAGTATACATTATTACTATTATAATTATTATACATCATTATTATGATTATTATTGATGAAAGGGGGCGTGTAGCTCTGGCCTCCGACCACTAGAGGGCGATGAACAACTAGGTGATGGAGAGAGACTATGGGGGCGATGGGACAGTGGATATGACATGTCTTTGGTGTGGGAGACCAGGGTTTGAGTCCCACTGTGATACAGCAGCCAGTGTGTCCCTGAGCAAGGCACTACGCCCGAGCTGCCCCAGAGGCGTGAACCTCTGACACACAGCACCTGGAGGTGCATCCGCTTCATGACATGTAACGTAATGATGGAGACAGCAAAGCATTCTGGGGGAATCTCCAGTCCTGCTTCTGATAGTTGAAATCCCTTTGATACAATTTCAATTTAAAGTCAAATCTTAACCCCCCCCCACCCAATAATTAGTTATGTTTATGGATCTTTATATACATATATATATATATATATATATATATATATATATATATATATATATATATATATATATATATATATATATGTATATATATATGTATATATATATATGTATATATATGTATATATATACATATATATGTATATATATATATATATATATATATATATACATATATATGTCTAATATAACAGTATAACAGTCTAATAATTAAGGCTATCTATCTATATTGGATTGGAAAACAGATTTATTATAAAGAACTGGAGTCAACTTGTTGATCACACTTTATTGATTTAATTGAATTATTGATTTAATTGAATTATTGATTTCATCCGACAGACATTTCAGATCCTGTTACAGTCGTCTCAGGAAACGCTGGCCTGTGATTGG
Source organism: Percina caprodes (assembly GCA_013375575.1). Lineage (NCBI taxonomy): Eukaryota > Metazoa > Chordata > Actinopteri > Perciformes > Percidae > Percina > Percina caprodes. The sequence continues at coordinate 15,196 of JABXJD010002994.1, read as the reverse complement.
CTGATCACAGGGTCCTGTCAGGACTTATGGTTGAGTAATACGTATTTGTCCGTCAGTTATTAATCATCGTCCCGTCTGATTCACGGGAAGAGGCCTCGTTGAGATCTGGACTAAGAGGCCTCGTTTAGATCTGGACTAAGAGGCCTCGTTGAGATCTGGACTAAGGGGCCTCGTTGAGATCTGGACTAAGAGGCCTCGTTGAGATCTGGACTAAGAGGCCTCGTTGAGATCTGGACTAAGGGCACTCCTTAGATTTAGCAATGACACCTTGAAATAGTTGACTTGCCTCTTTATGGTTAAAGCACAGCCCCCCCCCCGGCCGTTCGTACTGTTTGTGTCCTCTGTTCACATCAGTGATGCAGATCAAATCGTTGGTCTTAACCCCAGATACACACCACTTGGAATGGTCCACAGTAAAACTCCAGTCAACCCCCTTGTTACCCAGTTTGGTTTTTACTGAGGTCACTTTGGACAGCTGGGGGCCGCCGCTGTAGCATTTTTCGTTCCTGCCGCACCAGGTCTGGACTTTCAGGGGGGTCTTGTAAGTCTCTGCGATGGTGAGGTAAAGATCTCCAACTGCAAGAACAGCAACATACATCATGTTACACCTGGCAGGTCAATGCTGATAAAATACTCCTTCTGATGAAATACTCCTTCTGACAAAATACTCCTTCTGATGAAATACTCCTTCTGACAAAATACTCCTTCTGATGAAATACTCCTTCTGACAAAATACTCCTTCTGATGAAATACTCCTTCTGACAAAATACTCCTTCTGATGAAATACTCCTTCTGACAAAATACTCCTTCTGATGAAATACTCCTTCTGACAAAATACTCCTTCGCTTCTTTTACTCCGCAAATCACTACATTCCTTAGACTCACAGGTTTATCTTTGCATTGATGGTGGTTATTAGAGCCCGACCGATAAAGGGTTTTTAAGGCCGATACTGATATTAATATTCATGCATCCATCCATCCTCGTCCTCTTATCCGGTATCGGGTCTCGGGGGCAGCAGCTCCAGCAGGGGACCCCAAACAACGCCACCACCAATGGGGACGTTGTAGAGCGTCCTCTGGGCGACAGACTATGCAACGCCATCACTAACAGGGACGTTGTAGAGCGTCCTCTGGTGGACAGACTATGTAACACCATCACTTACAGGGACGTTGTAGAGCGTCCTCTGGTGGACAGACTATGCAACACCATCACTAACAGGGACGTTGTAGAGCGTCCTCTGGTGGACAGACTATGCCGCCATCACTAACAGGGAAGTTGTAGAGCGTCCTCTGGGGGACAGACTATGTAACACCATCACTAACAGGGACGTTGTAGAGCGTCCTCTGGGCGACAGACTATGCAACACCATCACTAACAGGGACGTTGTAGAGCGTCCTCTGGTGGACAGACTATGCAACACCATCACTAACAGGGACGTTGTAGAGCGTCCTCTGGTGGACAGACTATGCCACCATCACTAACAGGGACGTTGTAGAGCGTCCTCTGGTGGACAGACTATGCAACGCCATCACTAACAGGGACGTTGTAGAGCGTCCTCTGGTGGACAGACTATGCAACACCATCACTAACAGGGACGTTGTAGAGCGTCCTCTGGTGGACAGACTATGCAACGCCATCACTAACGGGACGTTGTAGGCGTCCTCTGGGGGACAGACTATGCAACGCCATCACTAACAGGGACGTTGTAGAGCGTCCTCTGGTGGACAGACTATGCAACGCCATCACTAACAGGGACGTTGTAGAATGTCCTCTGGGGGACAGACTATGCAACGTGGTCGGACTCTAGTGGTTTCTACTCATTCTGCACGTTAGTGTTCAGTTTAAGTAAAAGGAGTAAAACCAAAATGTTATAAAAAAAATGACTTAAAGACTTTTTACCGTATTGGTCTTTGGTTTCTTTTGTAGAAGAAGGTTCTGGTTTTGGTTGTTTTGTAGGAGGTTCTGCAAAACACACAGTCAGTAGAAAAGTTTGTTACCTTTACAGGTGAGGCGCGTGTTCATTGGTTGGTATGTACTATTGTCAGATGTGAGGCGCGTGTTCATTGGTTGGTGTGTACTATTGTCAGATGTGAGGCGCGTGTTCATTGGTTGGTATGTACTATTGTCAGATGTGAGGCGCGTTTTCATTGGTTGGTGTGTACTATTGTCAGATGTGAGGCGCGTGTTCATTGGTTGGTATGTACTATTGTCAGATGTGAGGCGCGTGTTCATTGGTTGGTATGTACTATTGTCAGATGTGAGGCGCGTGTTCATTGGTTGGTGTGTACTTACCATCGTCACAGTCATCGTCTTCAGCTTCTCCATCTGCATCGGGGACAAACAGAAGAACAGTCAGTTAGTGTAATCTTCACATCTGAGTTCATAACTTCATTTACGTCTCTGACCCTTTGATCATAACTTCTGGGAGGTTTCCTTTCTGAAGATATTGAAGCATGAAGTCTGAAGCTGAGTTTCCATCCACGTGTCAATTTAATTATCTGAAGTTCGGTAAAAACATTCATGCGAATAAAACTGGTGAAAAGTTAGTTTCCATCCAACGGGTTTAAAGCCAATAAAAACCTGTGGTGATGACATCACATGATCACTATGGGACAACATCACATGATCACTATGGGACAACATCACATGACCACTATGGGACAACATCACATGATCACTATGGGACAACATCACATGATCACTATGGGACAACATCACATGACCACAATGGGACAACATCACATGATCACTATGGGACAACATCACATGATCACTATGGGACAACATCACATGATCACTATGGGACAACATCACATGATCACTATGGGACAGCATCACATGATCACTATGGGACAACATCACATGATCCCTATGGGACAACATCACATGATCACTATGGGACAACATCACATGACCACAATGGGACAACATCACATGATCACTATGGGACAACATCACATGATCACTATGGGACAACATCACATGATCACTATGGGACAACATCACATGATCACTATGGGACAACATCACATGATCACTATGGGACAGGCTCCATAGAGCTCATGTTCCAGTTGATAGAGACATTTCGAGCTATAATAAGAAAACAACGATGCTATCAACACATCGCTATGACGATGCAGATGCAATGCTGCAAGACTCTTTTTTGAGACATGTCTCTCTGTCTGAGCGTCTTCCATTGTCTCCCGGGACGTCCCACGGCTTGTCCTAACCTTTGTCGGCAATTTCCTTCACGAGTTCCTGATCAATTAAATCCAGAAAGTCTCTCGTCTCCTCGTTCCATAAACATTTTTCATCAAAACCACTTAATTCAGATAAAAACGTGGATGGAGCAGAGCTGGAGATCTTCAGCAGCTACACACATTTAACTGTTACCCGCGGTAAAGATAATTAATGAATCATTATGATAAACATGCTGATGGAAACCTGCAGTAAAGCTTCTCTCAACCAGTTCACATCACATCTGATTTCCACTTTAAAATGTCTCTTTTCTTTGTTACTCGTCTTTACTAAGTTAGGTCATCTGATTCACGCCAACATGCAGACATCTCACCGTCAAACTGTTTTTTAGCGATGCTGCGAAACAATGCTCCGGCTGCTGATGTCAGCTCCTTGATGTGGACTTTATTTTCTCTCGGGGCCCTGATGTTATTTCCAGTCCTCCTGAGATCTTTGAGCTCTTTATAGAAATCGTCTGGAATATGATCATCAAATGTGAAAGCATTGATGTCCAGCAGATGTTCACCTTCAAATAGTACAAGAAGACAACATTAACATCATGTTCAAATCAACCAGCAACACCATAAATATGAAGATGGAACTGAGAACATTACCTATCTTTGGAACTCGGCGTACTTGAATGTTACACAGATAAAGGTCTGAGCCTTCGCTGCTCCGCTGGGGGGGTAGAACCTGTTTGGCTCTCTCAGGAAAGGGAACTGTGGTAGGCTGTGTGAGAGCCAGACTCCTGTCTTGGTTTTATCCATCATCACAAGTCCTGGAACATCAGACAGACAGACAGACAACTATTGGCTGGTGGTTGATTTTAAAGTCCTGATGTGAAGGAGTGGAACCGACAGGAGTCCCAGATCACTGATAAGATCACAGACGTGATGTCATTACGTAGGAGAAGTATGACATCACCCTGAGCAGCCTCTGTCCTCTGATGGAGGTTCAGAGAGACGCTGTCTCACCTTTACTGTGACCGAACGTATCAACAGCATTACATCCTGGAGCTTGATCGCTGTAGGTGATGAATCCAAAGTCTTTTGGCTAGAAATGATGCAGAATGAAGAGAAGAAACATTGTTTGAATAATTGGGAAGTATTCAGACAAACCAAAGAGAGAACAGCAAGGTACCAAATCTGCCGCTGCAGATTCCTTATTCAGTCACATATGGACTCATCTGTTGTGTGGTGAACACTTTCAACAGAGCACATTGGGATATTTTTGCTTTATAAGCAGTACAGACCATAATATCTATCCAGTTAAAGCAGGATTCTCACCATTGATGTGGTGAAAAGGGGCTTCAGGGTGTTTCCCAGGACTCCGTCAGGCTTGTCGATGAGCTTTTTGTGATCTGTAGAGGTCTCCATCTTCTTCCCAGCTGAATCAATGTAAAGATATTCCAGACCCGTAGTTCCAATGTTATTCAGCTTGGGAACCTTGTACATGATGTACCTGATGATGATGAGAAGAGAAGCATCAATGTGCAGAGAGGACAGAGACTCATAAGCAGAACACATATGAAGCTAACCCTTTATATCTTTATATATGTATATATATATACATATGTATATATGTATATGTATGTATGTATATATGTATATATATGTGTATATGTATATATATATATATATATATATATATATATATATATATATATATATATATATGTAAACATATATAAAGATATAAAGGATTAGCTCACATATATATATATATGTATACATATATATATATATATATATATATATATATATATATATATATATATATATATATATATTAAGTTGTGCAGTGATTGGGCTCGGCGTGGGCAACAGGATCCAATTACACCAGCTCTGTTTCAGCCACGTTTTTATCTGAATTAAGAGATATTGATGAAAATGCTTTATAGAAACAGTAAAATTTGATGAATTTCATAAATATCGACTCAAAGGAAATACATTTGGTCTCATGGGATTTGCATGATTTGCTTAACTTCTTCAACTGGCTTTGTTGGTTCATAGTCCTTATAGTGACTATGTCCGGAGAGATTCTGGGTTTTAAGGGGTAGACAGCTAGTCAAGCGGGTGGTGTTACATTGTAACATTTGCCGGAGACTAAAAGTGAGACCAGCCCAGCAAGTTACAGCTCCGTTACCCAGGGATAGAGTCACAGAGTCCCCCCATTTGAAGTTACTGGGGTAGATTTTGCAGGACCCTTGTATGTCAGATCGAGTGGTCAGCATAAGAAGGCATACATTTTTCACTTGTGCTGTGACTAGAGCAGTGCATCTGGAGTTAGTTTCAGATCAGACTACTGAAAGTTTTCTTTTAGCTTTAAAGAGATTTATTGCAAGACGAGGACTATGTAAAGTTATTTACTCAGACGATGCTAAGACATTCAAGAGAGCAGAGCAAGACCTGAAACAACTATGGAGGTCATTTAAGGAATCAGAGCTTACAGAGCTGTTTACTGATAAAGGGATCACCTGGAAGTATACTGCCGAGCGAGCTGCTTGGTGGGGCGGCTTCTGGGAGAGGCTTGTAAGATCTGTAAAAACATGTCTAAAGAGGGTCCTGGGGAGGGCTTCACTAAACTTTGAGGAGCAGAGGTGGAGGCTGTGCTGAATTCCAGGCCTCTTTCTTATGCGGACAGTGATGCATCAGAGCCGCAGCCACTCACACCTTCTCATTTTCTAGTTGGGAAAAGAGTGACTTCCTTACCACCAAAGACTATGCTTCCTCCATCGCAAGCAATCAATGAGTCAAGAGGACATGTGTAAGAGATGGAGATACCGACAGAGACTAATAACCAGCTTTTGGAACAGCTGGAGAAAGGACTACTTGTTGAACTTGAAATCAGCTCACAAGTGTGACATACCCCCACCCACTGTGCTAAAGGTGGGAGACGTCCTCTTGATCCGAGAGGATAACGTTCCCCGGCAGACCTGGAAAATGGGCAGGATAACACAGCTATTTCCAGGAAGTGATGGACTTGTTTGTTCCTCCACTGTTCGTACTTCTACGGGAAGTTTGTTAAGAGACCTGTTCAGTTGATTTACCCTTTAGAGATGAATTAGGTGATAGGCAGAAGAGTAATGAACAACAGTTCATCGGGCGGAGGATGTTGTGAAATGTTTAAAACAAAGAAATGTGTGGTGTTTAGTTTAAAACGGAAAAGGAAAGGTTAAATTACAATTTATAACTGATAATTGAAAAGGTACACAACTTAATTTGTTTAATAGTAATTTAGTTTGCTGAAGATTGTCACAGGAAGTGCTTTTATTTTGAAGTAGCCTACACGGAAGTTGTGTGTGTATTCTTGCTAGGTTTTTCAGATAACGTGAGATGCAATCCGTGTCCGCCAGGTCTAAATTGTTCTTTTCTTTTGTGTAAACTGCAGCATAGAGAACAATAAATGTTCTCAGTAAAAGACAAGCATTTGAAACCACTCCACTACAAGTTCAGGGTGGAGCTATCTCTGGTGTTTAACTTGTCTCTGTGGTCTGAGGTTGTGAGTTTAACGCCCAGGTGACGCAGAGCAAACATGCTAATGTGTACTCAGGGAGTGTGCTGAGTGGATTAGACCCTTAGGGTTCCAGGTCTGAGGATAAATGGATTTCTTCATTGTCTTCTTCCTCCTTAGGTCCTGGACCAGAAGGTGTGAGGTACCTGTTGTTTTTTAACAGATTTTCTGCTGCGCAATCTCATTGTTGAGGGAAACTCGAGAGAAACGGCACAAAGGTTAGACTTGGCGGAAACTTGGCCGTGACCGGCGTGTATCAGCCTATATGGGTACAGATCCCAGACCAGTCTGTTTAAAAAAGACATATATACGTAGTAAAGTTCTAGCCCTGTATAAATGAGATATTTCTATCATTGTTGTCAGCCTGCCTCAGGTTGAACTCTTTGTAAAACATGAATAAATCCAGATAATAATAATATAATAAAACAGAGAATGACTGTAGTGAGTGTCGTCTCACCAGTCCACTGCTGCACCGCTGTGGTCTCTGCAGGTCACCTCTTCTTTTCCCTCAGCGCTCCAGCAGAGCAGACCGACCGCCAGGACGATCCTCCACATGACTCCCTGTTACAGCAGCAGTTACCCCGAGTTACATCGTCCTGTTTTATTATCACTAAGATCACTTATTACCTCTTTAAAGTCATTATTACCGCTGTTACACGAGCTTTAAAGTAGAGCTGGGCAACGATTACAATTTTTAATCGCGATTAATCGCAAAATGAAATAATGAATTTAAAGTAGTTTAAATAGTGCAATTATTTTTTAAATGTTCTGCCATATGAACAAAGTGCCGTAACATTTGTTCTGCAAAAACTTTCCAGCATTTAGTTCATAAAGTAGTTAAATAAAATATTTAGTGTCCATCTCAACTTAAACAAGTATTTATCATCCAGAGTTGGATTCATCTGGTTGGAACGTGTTGCTAAGCAACGCCTTCTTATGTCCACGTTCATCTGGTGTCGCTGTAAAGCAGAGACACTGAGGGACACTGTCCAACGCGCTGTAAAGCAGAGACACTGAGGGACACTGTCCAACGCGCTGTAAAGCAGAGACACTGAGGGACACTGTCCAACGCGCTGTAAAGCAGAGACACTGAGGGACACTGTCCAACGCGCTGTAAAGCAGAGACACTAGGGACACTGTCCAATGCGCTGTAAAGCAGAGACACTGAGGACACTGTCCAACGCGCTGTAAAGCAGAGACACTGAGGGACACTGTCCAACGCGCTGTAAAGCAGAGACACTGAGGACACTGTCCAACGCGCTGTAAAGCAGAGACACTGAGGGACACTGTCCAACGCGTAAAGCAGAGACACTGAGGGACACTGTCCAACACGCTGTAAAGCAGAGACACTGAGGGACACTGTCCAACACGCTGTAAAGCAGAGACACTGTGACAGAACGCTGGAGACCAAAGCAGGGACATGATCAGAAGGCTCGCAGCAGCATCAGATCTCGTATCTATTCGTACTATCTGGTCTAACTGCGGGGACTTTATTTGACACATTCCACTGCTGTACAACTTCAATAAAGTGTCCCACGCATGTCTCAGCATAATGTCTCAGCATAATGTCTCAGTATAATGTCTCAGTATAATGTCTCAGCATAATGTCTCAGTATAATGTCTCAGCATAATGTCTCTCCTCTGTTTTCATTCCAGTCAGTGAGTCCAGTAGTCCCCAGTGAGTCCAGTAGTCCCCAGTAGGCCCCAGTGAGTCCAGTAGTCCCCAGTAGGCCCCAGTGAGTCCAGTAGTCCCCAGTGAGTCCAGTAGTCCCCAGTGAGTCCAGTAGTCCCCAGTAGGCCCCAGTGAGTCCAGTAGTCCCCAGTGAGTCCAGTAGTCTCCAGTGAGTCCCTTTTGCAGTCCTCTCCTTTTCATCCAACTCGTGTATTTTCTTGTGATGGTGGTCTTGAGGGATCTCAGACCTGCGTCATTGTTGTGATTCTCAGTACTGGAAGTACTCCGGTGATAAGAAAATTAAACTTCGCAGTATTTACAAAGCCTGTGAGCAACAAACTTTTACAATAATAAAGAAATAATAAAAACTGCGTTAACGCGCGATAAAAAAATTGTCGGCGTTAAGTAATTAAATAGTTAATAACGCGTTAATAACGTGTTAATAACGTGTTAACGTGCCCAGCCCTACTATAAAGTCATTATTAATTAGACATTTGGCTTCTATAACATTCTTCAGCTTAGTCGATGCGTAACATTTAAAAGTCCTTTCTTTAGTGTAGAGCCGACTGATTTTAATTTTTTACTACTGTTTTTAAGGCCGATACCGATATGGATATTTGGTTATTTAAAAATCTGATATATCGGCCGATATATAATACAAAAATATCCAGAAACACGTAAAAAAACATACACAGATCTCCCTACCATTAGTTATTTGTAGTTAATTATGAGTGCTCACTAAAATAATATGATAATAATTTATCAAAATATATTGAAGTTCTGATGGGTGACAGGATATTATGCAATATTATATATTATACATATATCATGGAGGAGTGCATCGTTAAACGTTTCATGTCAGTGGTCATCTATGAAACAGGAAGACTGATTCAGCAGAAAAACCTCCAACCTGTGGTCCAACCTCTGGTCCAACCTCTGGTCCAACCTCTGGTCCAACTTGTGGTCTAACCTGTGGTTCCAAGGTCCTGGTCCACCCACGAAGATGGGAAATATAGCCCAATATATAATATATATATAATATATCTGGAGGTCCTGCAGCTCGGTGACGCAGCGACTACGGACACCGTCTGCAAGAAAGGAAATAATTAATAATATGAATGTAAAGTAGTATGTTCAGGTATTAGTTATGTATAGATTAGATTAGATAATACTTTATTCATTCCAGCAGCAGTGGTTTTCTACGGTAAAAGCAAAAACAACAAACAGGCAGACAACAGACAATGAGCATTGTCAAATTTATCCATAAAATACATCTAAAAACTGAAAGAAGAGGATTTATGGTCACGTTGCTAAACAACTAAAAAACACAGATATGATGCTTTTATAAAGATGATAAATAAGAATGATTGGATTCTGAGTAAAACATTGATACTCTCTAAGAAACAGTCCTAATTTAAATTCATTTCAATGTCACTGAACGAATCGTATCCTCAGTTATGTCAAATTCATTTATCTCATGCAGACATATCTGCTGATCTTATCATTTATAGTATTACCAGTTCCAAGGTGTCCTTACCTGTGTGGTTGGTCAGTGATGCTGAGGACTCAGAGAGCACTTCATATAAATACATATATCTTTATATAGATACATGAATATATATGCAGAGAGGGAGGCGGACGCTCTGCGGTCCCATATTTTGTTAATGAGAGTAATTAAAGTCCCTTTACTGCATGTCCAACTCACACACCCTTTCTCTGGAACTATGCACCAACTAAACCAACAAGGAACAACCAGGAAATTCAGCAGAAAACACGTCACCCAACCTAATATTTGAGTTCTGCTCTCTAGTCACACCCACACACCTGGGCCAGGTGAGGTCTCTTAGGAAGTCCATAAAGTGGTAAAACTAGTGGTGGTACGGTGGTGGTAGTGAAAACTACAAAAAGTCTGAAAAAGGGACAAAAATGTCAGTTTCTTGTCTGTTTTTGAGCCGGAGACATCACAAGAGTAAATCCTTCCAGGTCATTAAGAAACAGTTTGTCTTTGATATTGGGATCTTTAATCTCTCAAATCAATTACTTTTATTTTGTGAAAGTATTTTATTTATCTGTAATTTAGATCTTGTTGCCTTAATTAGGAATATCAATCAAAATATCAATCAAAATATCAATAAAATTATGAATAAAAATCATTTTTTTCAACCACACCTCTGCTCGGCTCCATCCACCCACAACAGGACGATTAATGCACATTATTATTATTTAGACTGCATTAGTTGGTGTACCTAATAATCTGGCAACATGAGTGGATATAGAAGAGGACATGAAGACAACATGAGGACAACATGGGGACAATATAAGGGCAACATGAAGACAACATGAAAACAACATGAGGACAACATGAAGACAACATGAAAACAACATGAGGACAACATGAGGACAACATGAGGACAACATGAAGACAACATGAGTACAACATGAGGACAACATGAGGACAACATGAAGACAACATGAAGACAACATGAGGACAACATGAAAACAACATGAGGACAACATGAAGACAACATGAGGACAACATGGGGACAATATAAGGACAACATGAAGACAACATGAGGACAACATGGGGACAATATAAGGGCAACATGAAGACAACATGAAGACAACATGAGGACAACATGGGGACAATATAAGGGCAACATGAAGACAACATGAAAACAACATGAGGACAACATGAGGACAACATGAAAACAACATGAGGACAACATGAGGACAACATGAAGACAACATGAGGACAACATGGGGACAATATAAGGGCAACATGAAGACAACATGAAAACAACATGAGGACAACATGAGGACAACATGAAAACAACATGAGGACAACATGAAGACAACATGAGGACAACATGGGGACAATATAAGGGCAACATGAGGACAACATGAAAACAACATGAGGACAACATGAGTACAACATGAGGACAACATGAGGACAACATGAGGGTAACATGAGGACAACATGGGGACAACATGAGGACAACATGAGGACAACATGGGGACAACATGAGGACAACATGAAGACAACATGGGGACAACATGAGGACAACATGGGGACAACATGAGCACAACATGAAGACAACATGAGGACAACATGGGGACAACATGGGGAAAACATGAGGACAACATGAGGACAACATGAAGACAACATGAAGACAACATGAAGACAACATGGGGACAACATGAGGACGACATGAAGACAACATGAGGACAACATGAAGACAACATGGGGACAACATGGGGACAACATGAGGATGACATGAAGACAACATGAGGACAACATGGGGACAACATGGGAAAACATGAGGACAACATGAGGACAACATGAAGACAACATGAAGACAACATGAAGACAACATAGGGACAACATGAGGACGACATGAAGACAACATGAGGACAACATGAGGACAACATGGGGACAACATGAGGACAACATGAGGACAACATGACGGCAGCATGAAGACAACGTGTGGGGACAACATGAGGACAACATGAAGACAACATGAAGACAACATGAAGACAACATGGGGACAACATGAGGACAACATGAGGACAACATGACGGCAGCATGAAGACAACATGAAGACAACATGGGGACAACATGAAGACAACATGAGGACAACATGAGGACAACATGAGGACAACATGAGGACAACATGACGGCAGCATGAAGACAACATGAAGACAACATGGGGACAACATGAGGATGACATGAAGACAACATGAAGACAACATGGGGACAACATGAGGATGACATGAAGACAACATGACGGCAGCATGAAGACAACATGAAGACAACATGGGGACAACATGAGGACAACATGAGGACAACATGACGGCAGCATGAAGACAACGTGTGGGGACAACATGAGGACAACATGAAGACAACGTGTGGGGACAACATGAGGGTTAAAATACAAAAAAAAACTTTTATTGTGAAGGCAGTTGTTGACCTTTACTGTGAAACTCCAACCGGAAGTGCTGCCAGCGCTCCCAACAAAGTATTTCCTGTTGTTATTAAGTTACTCGAGCAGGAATGAATGAGTTTTTTATTTTATTTTTATTTTTTATTTTTTATTTTATTTTTATACTCAAATTGTATTCAAGAGTATTGACATTCAGCAGGAAACAAGATCTTGTGAACATGTTAACGTCTACGTTGTAAAAGAGCCAGACGGCTACTGAAGGAAAACAAAAACAAAACAAGCAAAACACTTCCAGAGGTCATGTGATCTAACAGCTTCCAGAGGTCATGTGATCTAACAGCTTCCAGAGGTCATGTGATCTAACAGCTTCCAGAGGTCATGTGATCTAACAGCTTCCAGAGGTCATGTGATCTAACAGCTTCCAGAGGTCATGTGATCTAACAGCTTCCTGAGGTCATGTGATCTAACAGCTTCCAGAGGTCATGTGATCTAACAGCTTCCAGAGGTCATGTGATCTAACAGCTTCCAGAGGTCATGTGATCTAACAGCTTCCAGAGGTCATGTGATCTAACAGCTGTCTTGTTATTACAGTAGAAATGGAAACCATGTCATGTTTAATATGGGCAGCCAGCTCAAAAAAGCTTGGCTTCTTTTTCAAAAACTTAGATTTATGTACATAAAATTTGGTTAAAATAATGATTAAATTTATTGTGTAATACTCTGAATAAAGATTTCTATCATGGTGAGTAAATCCAAACAATACATTTTCCCAGTGTAATGTAAATTGAGGGTAAATATGAACAGCAATAAAATGTGATAATCTGCTTCATACTTTCTTGGTATATTGGCAAGACCAAAATAAGAACCAGTGTTTCATTTAGTTCTCCACAAAACGTACAGCTGATATTAATGTCTTTTTTCATTTTCTGCAGATAACGGTTAGTTGCAGAATCTGTGGAGCATTTTGAAGGATATCTCCTTAACTTTGTTGGTTAAAAGAACTTGTGCGGCAACAGCCAGACGTTTCCCACCAAATGTCTTCAACATGTGGAGACAGCACGAGTAAAGCAGCAGGCGGACTCTAAGGTCGCGGTGAAAGAGTTGGCGAGTTGCCTTATTCGTGCTCTTGGCCTGTAGCGAAACAAATATTTCCAACAGTAGTTTCTTTCACATTTAACTGTACATGGTGAACGGGGACTCCATTAAAACCTTTAAGCAGTGCGGTAACAGCTGAAGGTTTTGCATCAGAAACAACAGAGAACTCCTTGGAGAGACAGGAAAGCCGTAGTGATGAATAACCTCAGCATCGCTGTGAAGACCACGCTGGCTGAGGAACGGAGGTACAAGCAACGTGTTGCTGGAAGGAAATGGATTTGTTTTTATACAAAATATAGCTGTTGTTCCAAATATGAAACCTGTGAGGACTGAAATGATGCTTCAAATCAAAGACCAAGCAGCATTTGTTTATGAAAAGAAGAAAGTTTAAGTCAACAAAAATTGGAGACCACCAACTGAGGAGAAGACATAACGGGGAATAAAATGCCACAATTTAAGTAACGTTTCATCCATTTCATTTTGAAGGTGTTATTTAAGGTAGTAAAGTCTAGAAAGCTGAACTCATTCATTAAAACAGACAGCGCGTTTTCCAAATAAAATCATATAAAACTTTGTCTATAGTTTGACACATTTGTTGATCTCCATATGAAGACAGAGCAGCGTCGTTAATCGTGATATACCTTCAGCCTTTGAGAGGAGAATCCTGCCTTTTAGTGAGAAGTCACGTGTCAGGTTCAGGACACTTAAACTTATTAAATCAAAGACGGTCAAGCAAGAGAGCGAGACGCAGAGCGGCCGTTAGCAGTTAATGGACATTTGCAAAGGGAAGAACGCACGAGAGCAACCTCTCTCCAGCATCGCTCCCGGAGAACTTCAAATGTTTCTCTGCAGAGAGTCGTATTTATTCTGAACACACACACACACACACACACACACACACACACACACACACACAGATTCACAGTTGTTGAGAGAAACTAGAGACTAGAGAAACATAATTTGTTAAATGTGCATATAGAGAGCATAAAGGTTAAACTATTTTAAGACATTACTACAAGGAAATAAGATGAATAAAAGACTTTATAAAATTGAATTCTCTATCACACGTAAAGCCAAAGATTGAATTTCTTTTTTGTTTTTTCAACAATTGGAGTGAAATTATTGTTGCATCTTTGGAGTTCATTTTTATCAATAACAAGTCCTAAGTAATTAATACTGTTTTTCACAGGGATATTAGCGATTAAGTCAACATCACAATCTTTAAGATTTAAGCAGATTTATGCTGAAGACTTGTGTTATAGTAGCTAGAGGAGAGTGACTTCAAATCATTGATTTATCTACATTTAATGTAGCAGGAATGAATGAGGACGCTTTTATAAACGAGGCAAACTACGTCATTGAGAGAGGACTGAACAGCCAATCACAGCGGAGGACACTAGATCTCCATGGTAACCGCGGGCCGTTTGGGGAAAGGTGTTTTGTTGTTTCCAGGTGAAGACTAGCTAGACGTGTCGGTAAGTCTGCTGCCTGTGATATTAACGTCTATTACTTAGAGATTAATAATAATAATGCGACATTGTTCTGCCGCGAGCTCGTCAGCTCTCTCACGAGCTTTTAAAGGTAAACAGTGACGCGATGTAACGTCAGAACAGACGCGGAAATACTTTAATTACTGCAGTCGGGCCGCGATACTGCAACATATATATACTATATATACTCCGTATCATATACATATACACTATAATATAGAGTCTATATCATATACATATATAATAT
>JABXJD010000542.1:280000-297856 GCA_013375575.1 Percina caprodes | reverse complement strand
GTAGAACAAGGCTGAAGTACTGCAGTATATTACTGGACAGCAACTGTAGGTAGTACTACTACTACTAGTAGTAATATAGTACTAACTCTGACATAGATAGATATTGATCCCCCAAAATGGAAATACGGTGTTACAGCAGCACACAACATCAGTCACACAACACAGAATATAAATATAAATCAGATACTAGAATATACATACATACAATATACATGAATGATAGAAGACTAGAGAAGACATAGAAGACTAGAGAATACATAGAAGAAGACTAGAGAAGACATAGAAGACTAGAGAAGACATAGAAGACTAGAGAAGACATAGAAGACTAGAGAAGACATAGAAGAAGACTAGAGAAGACATAGAAGACTAGAGAAGACATAGAAGACTAGAGAAGACATAGAAGACTAGAGAAGACATAGAAGAAGACTAGAGAAGACATAGAAGACTAGAGAAGACATAGAAGACTAGAGAAGACATAGAAGAAGACTAGAGAAGACATAGAATAGAGAAGACATAGAAGAAGACTAGAGAAGACATAGAATAGAGAAGACATAGAAGAAGACTAGAGAAGACATAGAAGAAGACTAGAGAAGACATAGAATAGAGAAGACATAGAAGAAGACTAGAGAAGACATAGAATAGAGAAGACATAGAAGAAGACTAGAGAAGACATAGAAGAAGACTAGAGAAGACATAGAAGAAGACTAGAGAAGACATAGAAGAAGACTAGAGAAGACATAGAAGAAGACTAGAGAAGACATAGAAGAAGAGTCCGTTTACATTACCCTTTAAAGGAGAAGACAGCAGACTCGTCATTTGCATCTTACAACCCTTTCTACAAAGGTGGACGGGAGACACTTACGGTCATTTGCATCAACAGTCCTCTATGCAACGGGGACCAGATAGTCTGGGTAAATATTAACTTAATGTAATATTACACATGGAGAACACTACAGTCCTCTATGTAAAGGGGACCAGATGGAGGGGCAGATAGTCTGGGGAAAGCAGTCCTCTATGTAAAGGGGACCAGATGGAGGGGCAGATAGTCTGGGAAAGCAGTCCTCTATGCAAAGGGGACGGTTCATGTTCTCCTTTATCTTATTTTAACAGACAAATGTTTCAAACAGTCAGCGTGTTGGAGATTCTTCTTCTTCTTCTTCTTCTTCTTCTTCTTCTTCTTCTTCTTCTTCTTCTTCTTCTTCCTCTTCTTCTTCTTCTTCTTCTTCCTCTTCTTCTTCTTCTTCTTCTTCTTCTTCCTCTTCTTCTTCTTCTTCTTCTTCTTCTTCTCTTCTTCTTCCTTCTTCTTCCTCTTCTTCTTCTTCTTCTTCTTCTTCTTCTTCTTCTTCTTCTTCTTCTTCTTCTTCTTCTTCTTCTTCTTCTTCCTCTTCTTCTTCTTCTTCTTCTTCTTCTTCTTCAGACTAGAGCACTAAGGTGAATATGATTTTGAGTACCGTCACATTTTCATCATTTCGGCATCACCTTGGTAACGAAGCAGTGGTTCTTGTGACGGTGTTTACAGGCTGAAGACCCCCCATGATGGGGACCATTACAGGATGGATACCCGACCTAGTGCATGTATAGGACCTGAGCATGTGCCCCCCAATCTGACATCTCTCCATTAGCATGTATAGGACCTGAGCATGTGCCCCCACTCTGACATCTCACCATTAGCATGTATAGGACATGAGCATGTGCCCCCCACTCTGACATCTCACCATTAGCATGTATAGGACCTGAGCATGTGCCCCCACTCTGACATCTCTATTAGCATGTATAGGACCTGAGCATGTGCCCCCCACTCTGACATCTCACCATTAGCATGTATAGGACCTGAGCATGTGCCCCCCACTCTGACATCTCTCCATTAGCATGTATAGGACCTGAGCATGTGCCCCCCCCCACTCTGACATCTCTCCATTAGTGTGTGTGTGTATTCAGGCCTGTGTCTAATGTGTAATAACAGTGTTATAAAGTATACATTATTACTATTATAATTATTATACATCATTATTATGATTATTATTGATGAAAGGGGGCGTGTAGCTCTGGCCTCCGACCACTAGAGGGCGATGAACAACTAGGTGATGGAGAGAGACTATGGGGGCGATGGGACAGTGGATATGACATGTCTTTGGTGTGGGAGACCAGGGTTTGAGTCCCACTGTGATACAGCAGCCAGTGTGTCCCTGAGCAAGGCACTACGCCCGAGCTGCCCCAGAGGCGTGGAACCTCTGACACACAGCACCTGGAGGTGCATCCGCTTCATGACATGTAACGTAATGATGGAGACAGCAAAGCATTCTGGGGGAATCTCCAGTCCTGCTTCTGATAGTTGAAATCCCTTTGATACAATTTCAATTTAAAGTCAAATCTTAACCCCCCCCCCCCCCCCACCCACCCAATAATTAGTTATGTTTATGGATCTTTATATACATATATATATATATATATATATATATATATATATATATATATGTATATATATATATATATATATATATGTATATATATATGTATATATATATATATATATATATGTATATATATACATATATATGTATATATATATATATATATATATATATATATACATATATATGTCTAATATAACAGTATAACAGTCTAATAATTAAGGCTATCTATCTATATTGGATTGGAAAACAGATTTATTATAAAGAACTGGAGTCAACTTGTTGATCACACTTTATTGATTTAATTGAATTATTGATTTAATTGAATTATTGATTTCATCCGACAGACATTTCAGATCCTGTTACAGTCGTCTCAGGAAACGCTGGCCTGTGATTGGCTGATCACAGGGTCCTGTCAGGACTTATGGTTGAGTAATACGTATTTGTCCGTCAGTTATTAATCATCGTCCCGTCTGATTCACGGGAAGAGGCCTCGTTGAGATCTGGACTAAGAGGCCTCGTTTAGATCTGGACTAAGAGGCCTCGTTGAGATCTGGACTAAGGGCCTCGTTGAGATCTGGACTAAGAGGCCTCGTTGAGATCTGGACTAAGAGGCCTCGTTGAGATCTGGACTAAGGGCGCACTCCTTGGAATTTAGCAATGACACCTTGAAATAGTTGACTTGCCTCTTTATGGTTAAAGCACAGCCCCCCCCCCGGCCGTTCGTACTGTTTGTGTCCTCTGTTCACATCAGTGATGCAGATCAAATCGTTGGTCTTAACCCCAGATACACACCACTTGGAATGGTCCACAGTAAAACTCCAGTCAACCCCCTTGTTACCCAGTTTGGTTTTTACTGAGGTCACTTTGGACAGCTGGGGGCCGCCGCTGTAGCATTTTTCGTTCCTGCCGCACCAGGTCTGGACTTTCAGGGGGGTCTTGTAAGTCTCTGCGATGGTGAGGTAAAGATCTCCAACTGCAAGAACAGCAACATACATCATGTTACACCTGGCAGGTCAATGCTGATAAAATACTCCTTCTGATGAAATACTCCTTCTGACAAAATACTCCTTCTGATGAAATACTCCTTCTGACAAAATACTCCTTCTGATGAAATACTCCTTCTGACAAAATACTCCTTCTGATGAAATACTCCTTCTGACAAAATACTCCTTCTGATGAAATACTCCTTCTGACAAAATACTCCTTCTGATGAAATACTCCTTCTGACAAAATACTCCTTCGCTTCTTTTACTCCGCAAATCACTACATTCCTTAGACTCACAGGTTTATCTTTGCATTGATGGTGGTTATTAGAGCCCGACCGATAAAGGGTTTTTAAGGCCGATACTGATATTAATATTCATGCATCCATCCATCCTCGTCCTCTTATCCGGTATCGGGTCTCGGGGGCAGCAGCTCCAGCAGGGGACCCCAAACAACGCCACCACCAATGGGGACGTTGTAGAGCGTCCTCTGGGCGACAGACTATGCAACGCCATCACTAACAGGGACGTTGTAGAGCGTCCTCTGGTGGACAGACTATGTAACACCATCACTTACAGGGACGTTGTAGAGCGTCCTCTGGTGGACAGACTATGCAACACCATCACTAACAGGGACGTTGTAGAGCGTCCTCTGGTGGACAGACTATGCCGCCATCACTAACAGGAAGTTGTAGAGCGTCCTCTGGGGACAGACTATGTAACACCATCACTAACAGGGACGTTGTAGAGCGTCCTCTGGGCGACAGACTATGCAACACCATCACTAACAGGGACGTTGTAGAGCGTCCTCTGGTGGACAGACTATGCAACACCATCACTAACAGGGACGTTGTAGAGCGTCCTCTGGTGGACAGACTATGCCACCATCACTAACAGGGACGTTGTAGAGCGTCCTCTGGTGGACAGACTATGCAACGCCATCACTAACAGGGACGTTGTAGAGCGTCCTCTGGTGGACAGACTATGCAACACCATCACTAACAGGGACGTTGTAGAGCGTCCTCTGGTGGACAGACTATGCAACGCCATCACTAACGGGGACGTTGTAGAGCGTCCTCTGGGGGACAGACTATGCAACGCCATCACTAACAGGGACGTTGTAGAGCGTCCTCTGGTGGACAGACTATGCAACGCCATCACTAACAGGGACGTTGTAGAATGTCCTCTGGGGGACAGACTATGCAACGTGGTCGGACTCTAGTGGTTTCTACTCATTCTGCACGTTAGTGTTCAGTTTAAGTAAAAGGAGTAAAACCAAAATGTTATAAAAAAAATGACTTAAAGACTTTTTACCGTATTGGTCTTTGGTTTCTTTTGTAGAAGAAGGTTCTGGTTTTGGTTGTTTTGTAGGAGGTTCTGCAAAACACACAGTCAGTAGAAAAGTTTGTTACCTTTACAGGTGGCGCGTGTTCATTGGTTGGTATGTACTATTGTCAGATGTGACGCGTGTTCATTGGTTGGGTGTACTATTGTCAGATGTGGTAGCGTGTTCATTGGTTGGTATGTACTATTGTCAGATGTGAGGCGTTTTCATTGGTTGGTGTGTACTATTGTCAGATGTGAGGCGCGTGTTCATTGGTTGGTATGTACTATTGTCAGATGTGAGGTGTGTTCATTGGTTGGTATGTACTATTGTCAGATGTGAGGCGCGTGTTCATTGGTTGGTGTGTCTTACCATCGTCACAGTCATCGTCTTCAGCTTCTCCATCTGCATCGGGGACAAACAGAAGAACAGTCAGTTAGTGTAATCTTCACATCTGAGTTCATAACTTCATTTACGTCTCTGACCCTTTGATCATAACTTCTGGGAGGTTTCCTTTCTGAAGATATTGAAGCATGAAGTCTGAAGCTGAGTTTCCATCCACGTGTCAATTTAATTATCTGAAGTTCGGTAAAAACATTCATGCGAATAAAACTGGTGAAAAGTTAGTTTCCATCCAACGGGTTTAAAGCCAATAAAAACCTGTGGTGATGACATCACATGATCACTATGGGACAACATCACATGATCACTATGGGACAACATCACATGACCACTATGGGACAACATCACATGATCACTATGGGACAACATCACATGATCACTGGGACAACATCACATGACCACAATGGGACAACATCACTCACTGGGACAACATCACATGATCACTATGGGACAACATCACATGATCACTATGGGACAACATCACATGATCACTATGGGACAGCATCACATGATCACTATGGGACAACATCACATGATCCCTATGGGACAACATCACATGATCACTATGGGACAACATCACATGACCACAATGGGACAACATCACATGATCACTATGGGACAACATCACATGATCACTATGGGACAACATCACATGATCACTATGGGACAACATCACATGATCACTATGGGACAACATCACATGATCACTATGGGACAGGCTCCATAGAGCTCATGTTCCAGTTGATAGAGACATTTCGAGCTATAATAAGAAAACAACGATGCTATCAACACATCGCTATGACGATGCAGATGCAACGCTGCAAGACTCTTTTTGAGACATGTCTCTCTGTCTGAGCGTCTTCCATTGTCTCCCGGGACGTCCACGGCTTGTCCTAACCTTTGTCGGCAATTTCCTTCACGAGTTCCTGATCAATTAAATCCAGAAAGTCTCTCGTCTCCTCGTTCCATAAACATTTTCATCAAAACCACTTAATTCAGATAAAAACGTGGATGGAGCAGAGCTGGAGATCTTCAGCAGCTACACACATTTAACTGTTACCCGGTAAAGATAATTAATGAATCATTATGATAAACATGCTGATGGAAACCTGCAGTAAAGCTTCTCTCAACCAGTTCACATCACATCTGATTTCCACTTTAAAATGTCTCTTTTCTTTGTTACTCGTCTTTACTAAGTTAGGTCATCTGATTCACGCCAACATGCAGACATCTCACCGTCAAACTGTTTTTAGCGATGCTGCGAAACAATGCTCCGGCTGCTGATGTCAGCTCCTTGATGTGGACTTTATTTTCTCTCGGGGCCTGATGTTATTTCCAGTCCTCCTGAGATCTTTGAGCTCTTTATAGAAATCGTCTGGAATATGATCATCAAATGTGAAAGCATTGATGTCCAGCAGATGTTCACCTTCAAATAGTACAAGAAGACAACATTAACATCATGTTCAAATCAACCAGCAACACCATAAATATGAAGATGGAACTGAGAACATTACCTATCTTTTGGAACTCGGCGTACTTGAATGTTACACAGATAAAGGTCTGAGCCTTCGCTGCTCCGCTGGGGGGGTAGAACCTGTTCGGCTCTCTCAGGAAAGGGAACTGTGGGAGGCTGTGTGAGAGCCAGACTCCTGTCTTGGTTTTATCCATCATCACAAGTCCTGGAACATCAGACAGACAGACAGACAACTATTGGCTGGTGGTTGATTTTAAAGTCCTGATGTGAAGGAGTGGAACCGACAGGAGTCCCAGATCACTGATAAGATCACAGACGTGATGTCATTACGTAGGAGAAGTATGACATCACCCTGAGCAGCCTCTGTCCTCTGATGGAGGTTCAGAGAGACGCTGTCTCACCTTTACTGTGACCGAACGTATCAACAGCATTACATCCTGGAGCTTGATCGCTGTAGGTGATGAATCCAAAGTCTTTTGGCTAGAAATGATGCAGAATGAAGAGAAGAAACATTGTTTGAATAATTGGGAAGTATTCAGACAAACCAAAGAGAGAACAGCAAGGTACCAAATCTGCCGCTGCAGATTCCTTATTCAGTCACATATGGACTCATCTGTTGTGTGGTGAACACTTTCAACAGAGCACATTGGGATATTTTTGCTTTATAAGCAGTACAGACCATAATATCTATCCAGTTAAAGCAGGATTCTCACCATTGATGTGGTGAAAAGGGGCTTCAGGGTGTTTCCCAGGACTCCGTCAGGCTTGTCGATGAGCTTTTTGTGATCTGTAGAGGTCTCCATCTTCTTCCCAGCTGAATCAATGTAAAGATATTCCAGACCCGTAGTTCCAATGTTATTCAGCTTGGGAACCTTGTACATGATGTACCTGATGATGAGAAGAGAAGCATCAATGTGCAGAGAGGACAGAGACTCATAAGCAGAAAACATATGAAGCTAACCCTTTATATCTTTATATATGTATATATATATACATATGTATATATGTATATGTATGTATGTATATATGTATATATATGTGTATATGTATATATATATATATATA
This sequence comes from Percina caprodes, assembly GCA_013375575.1. NCBI lineage: Eukaryota > Metazoa > Chordata > Actinopteri > Perciformes > Percidae > Percina > Percina caprodes. The sequence goes on along the minus strand of JABXJD010000542.1, from coordinate 290,194 downwards.
TATATATATATATATATATATATATATATAGTAAACATATATAAAGATATAAGATCACATATATATATATATGTATACATATATATATATATATATATATATATATATATATATATATATATATATATATATTAAAGTTGTGCAGTGATTGGGCTCGGCGTGGGCAACAGGATCCAATTACACCAGCTCTGTTTCAGCCACGTTTTTATCTGAATTAAGAGATATTGATGAAAATGCTTTATAGAAACAGTAAAATTTGATGAATTTCATAAATATCGACTCAAAGGAAATACATTTGGTCTCATGGGATTTGCATGATTTGCTTAACTTCTTCAACTGGCTTTGTTGGTTCATAGTCCTTATAGTGACTATGTCCGGAGAGATTCTGGGTTTTAAGGGGTAGACAGCTAGTCAAGCGGGTGGTGTTACATTGTAACATTTGCCGGAGACTAAAAGTGAGACCAGCCCAGCAAGTTACAGCTCCGTTACCCAGGGATAGAGTCACAGAGTCCCCCCATTTGAAGTTACTGGGGTAGATTTTGCAGGACCCTTGTATGTCAGATCGAGTGGTCAGCATAAGAAGGCATACATTTTTCACTTGTGCTGTGACTAGAGCAGTGCATCTGGAGTTAGTTTCAGATCAGACTACTGAAAGTTTTCTTTTAGCTTTAAAGAGATTTATTGCAAGACGAGGACTATGTAAAGTTATTTACTCAGACGATGCTAAGACATTCAAGAGAGCAGAGCAAGACCTGAAACAACTATGGAGGTCATTTAAGGAATCAGAGCTTACAGAGCTGTTTACTGATAAAGGGATCACCTGGAAGTATACTGCCGAGCGAGCTGCTTGGTGGGGCGGCTTCTGGGAGAGGCTTGTAAGATCTGTAAAAACATGTCTAAAGAGGGTCCTGGGGAGGGCTTCACTAAACTTTGAGGAGCAGAGGTGGAGGCTGTGCTGAATTCCAGGCCTCTTTCTTATGCGGACAGTGATGCATCAGAGCCGCAGCCACTCACACCTTCTCATTTTCTAGTTGGGAAAAGAGTGACTTCCTTACCACCAAAGACTATGCTTCCTCCATCGCAAGCAATCAATGAGTCAAGAGGACATGTGTAAGAGATGGAGATACCGACAGAGACTAATAACCAGCTTTTGGAACAGCTGGAGAAAGGACTACTTGTTGAACTTGAAATCAGCTCACAAGTGTGACATACCCCCACCCACTGTGCTAAAGGTGGGAGACGTCCTCTTGATCCGAGAGGATAACGTTCCCCGGCAGACCTGGAAAATGGGCAGGATAACACAGCTATTTCCAGGAAGTGATGGACTTGTTTGTTCCTCCACTGTTCGTACTTCTACGGGAAGTTTGTTAAGAGACCTGTTCAGTTGATTTACCCTTTAGAGATGAATTAGGTGATAGGCAGAAGAGTAATGAACAACAGTTCATCGGGCGGGAGGATGTTGTGAAATGTTTAAAACAAAGAAATGTGTGGTGCTTTAGTTTAAAACGGAAAAGGAAAGGTTAAATTACAATTTATAACTGATAATTGAAAAGGTACACAACTTAATTTGTTTAATAGTAATTTAGTTTGCTGAAGATTGTCACAGGAAGTGCTTTTATTTTGAAGTAGCCTACACGGAAGTTGTGTGTGTATTCTTGCTAGGTTTTTCAGATAACGTGAGATGCAATCCGTGTCCGCCAGGTCTAAATTGTTCTTTTCTTTTGTGTAAACTGCAGCATAGAGAACAATAAATGTTCTCAGTAAAAGACAAGCATTTGAAACCACTCCACTACAAGTTCAGGGTGGAGCTATCTCTGGTGTTTAACTTGTCTCTGTGGTCTGAGGTTGTGAGTTTAACGCCCAGGTGACGCAGAGCAAACATGCTAATGTGTACTCAGGAGTGTGCTGAGTGGATTAGACCCTTAGGGTTCCAGGTCTGAGGATAAATGGATTTCTTCATTGTCTTCTTCCTCCTTAGGTCCTGGACCAGAAGGTGTGAGGTACCTGTTGTTTTTAACAGATTTTCTGCTGCGCAATCTCATTGTTGAGGGAAACTCGAGAGAAACGGCACAAAGGTAGACTTGGCGAAACTTGGCCGTGACCGCGTGTATCAGCCTATATGGGTACAGATCCCAGACCAGTATATATATATATATATATATATATATATACATAGTAAAGTTCTAGCCCTGTATAAATGAGATATTTCTATCATTGTTGTCAGCCTGCCTCAGGTTGAACTCTTTGTAAAACATGAATAAATCCAGATAATAATAATATAATAAAACAGAGAATGACTGTAGTGAGTGTCGTCTCACCAGTCCACTGCTGCACCGCTGTGGTCTCTGCAGGTCACCTCTTCTTTTCCCTCAGCGCTCCAGCAGAGCAGACCGACCGCCAGGACGATCCTCCACATGACTCCCTGTTACAGCAGCAGTTACCCCGAGTTACATCGTCCTGTTTTATTATCACTAAGATCACTTATTACCTCTTTAAAGTCATTATTACCGCTGTTACACGAGCTTTAAAGTAGAGCTGGGCAACGATTACAATTTTTAATCGCGATTAATCGCAAAATGAAATAATGAATTTAAAGTAGTTTAAATAGTGCAATTATTTTTTAAATGTTCTGCCATATGAACAAAGTGCCGTAACATTTGTTCTGCAAAAACTTTCCAGCATTTAGTTCATAAAGTAGTTAAATAAAATATTTAGTGTCCATCTCAACTTAAACAAGTATTTATCATCCAGAGTTGGATTCATCTGGTTGGAACGTGTTGCTAAGCAACGCCTTCTTATGTCCACGTTCATCTGGTGTCGCTGTAAAGCAGAGACACTGAGGGACACTGTCCAACGCGCTGTAAAGCAGAGACACTGAGGACACTGTCCAATGCGCTGTAAAGCAGAGACACTGAGGGACACTGTCCAACGCGCTGTAAAGCAGAGACACTGAGGACACTGTCCAACGCTGTAAAGCAGAGACACTAGGGACACTGTCCAATGCGCTGTAAAGCAGAGACACTGAGGGACACTGTCCAACGCGCTGTAAAGCAGAGACACTGAGGGACACTGTCCAACGCTGTAAAGCAGAGACACTGAGGGACACTGTCCAACGCGCTGTAAAGCAGAGACACTGAGGGACACTGTCCAACGCGCTGTAAAGCAGAGACACTGAGGGACACTGTCCAACACGCTGTAAAGCAGAGACACTGAGGACACTGTCCAACACGCTGTAAAGCAGAGACACTGTGACAGAACGCTGGAGACCAAAGCAGGGACATGATCAGAGGCTCGCAGCAGCATCAGATCTCGTATCTATTCGTACTATCTGGTCTAACTGGGGACTTTATTTGACACATTCCACTGCTGTACAACTTCAATAAAGTGTCCCCATGTCTCAGCATAATGTCTCAGCATAATGTCTCAGTATAATGTCTCAGTATAATGTCTCAGCATAATGTCTCAGTATAATGTCTCAGCATAATGTCTCTCCTCTGTTTTCATTCCAGTCAGTGAGTCCAGTAGTCCCCAGTGAGTCCAGTAGTCCCCAGTAGGCCCCAGTGAGTCCAGTAGTCCCCAGTAGGCCCCAGTGAGTCCAGTAGTCCCCAGTGAGTCCAGTAGTCCCCAGTGAGTCCAGTAGTCCCCAGTAGGCCCCAGTGAGTCCAGTAGTCCCCAGTGAGTCCAGTAGTCTCCAGTGAGTCCCTTTTGCAGTCCTCTCCTTTTCATCCAACTCGTGTATTTTCTTGTGATGGTGGTCTTGAGGGATCTCAGACCTGCGTCATTGTTGTGATTCTCAGTACTGGAAGTACTCCGGTGATAAGAAAATTAAACTTCGCAGTATTTACAAAGCCTGTGAGCAACAAACTTTTACAATAATAAAGAAATAATAAAAACTGCGTTAACGCGATAAAAAATTGTCGGGTTAAGTAATTAAATAGTTAATAACGCGTTAATAACGTGTTAATAACGTGTTAACGTGCCCAGCCCTACTATAAAGTCATTATTAATTAGACATTTGGCTTCTATAACATTCTTCAGCTTAGTCGATGCGTAACATTTAAAAGTCCTTTCTTTAGTGTAGAGCCGACTGATTTTAATTTTTTACTACTGTTTTTAAGGCCGATACCGATATGGATATTTGGTTATTTAAAAATCTGATATATCGGCCGATATATAATACAAAAATATCCAGAAACACGTAAAAAAACATACACAGATCTCCCTACCATTAGTTATTTGTAGTTAATTATGAGTGCTCACTAAAATAATATGATAATAATTTATCAAAATATATTGAAGTTCTGATGGGTGACAGGATATTATGCAATATTATATATTATACATATATCATGGAGGAGTGCATCGTTAAACGTTTCATGTCAGTGGTCATCTATGAAACAGGAAGACTGATTCAGCAGAAAAACCTCCAACCTGTGGTCCAACCTCTGGTCCAACCTCTGGTCCAACCTCTGGTCCAACTTGTGGTCTAACCTGTGGTTCCAAGGTCCTGGTCCACCCACGAAGATGGGAAATATAGCCCAATATATATAATATATATATAATATATCTGGAGGTCCTGCAGCTCGGTGACGCAGCGACTACGGACACCGTCTGCAAGAAAGGAAATAATTAATAATATGAATGTAAAGTAGTATGTTCAGGTATTAGTTATGTATAGATTAGATTAGATAATACTTTATTCATTCCAGCAGCAGTGGTTTTCTACGGTAAAAGCAAAAACAACAAACAGGCAGACAACAGACAATGAGCATTGTCAAATTTATCCATAAAATACATCTAAAAACTGAAAGAAGAGGATTTATGGTCACGTTGCTAAACAACTAAAAAACACAGATATGATGCTTTTATAAAGATGATAAATAAGAATGATTGGATTCTGAGTAAAACATTGATACTCTCTAAGAAACAGTCCTAATTTAAATTCATTTCAATGTCACTGAACGAATCGTATCCTCAGTTATGTCAAATTCATTTATCTCATGCAGACATATCTGCTGATCTTATCATTTATAGTATTACCAGTTCCAAGGTGTCCTTACCTGTGTGGTTGGTCAGTGATGCTGAGGACTCAGAGAGCACTTCATATAAATACATATATCTTTATATAGATACATGAATATATATGCAGAGAGGGAGGCGGACGCTCTGCGGTCCCATATTTTGTTAATGAGAGTAATTAAAGTCCCTTTACTGCATGTCCAACTCACACACCCTTTCTCTGGAACTATGCACCAACTAAACCAACAAGGAACAACCAGGAAATTCAGCAGAAAACACGTCACCCAACCTAATATTTGAGTTCTGCTCTCTAGTCACACCCACACACCTGGGCCAGGTGAGGTCTCTTAGGAAGTCCATAAAGTGGTAAAACTAGTGGTGGTACGGTGGTGGTAGTGAAAACTACAAAAAGTCTGAAAAAGGGACAAAAATGTCAGTTTCTTGTCTGTTTTTGAGCCGGGAGACATCACAAGAGTAAATCCTTCCAGGTCATTAAGAAACAGTTTGTCTTTGATATTGGGATCTTTAATCTCTCAAATCAATTACTTTTATTTTGTGAAAGTATTTTATTTATCTGTAATTTAGATCTTGTTGCCTTAATTAGGAATATCAATCAAAATATCAATCAAAATATCAATAAAATTATGAATAAAAATCATTTTTTTCAACCACACCTCTGCTCGGCTCCATCCACCCACAACAGGACGATTAATGCACATTATTATTATTTAGACTGCATTAGTTGGTGTACCTAATAATCTGGCAACATGAGTGGATATAGAAGAGGACATGAAGACAACATGAGGACAACATGGGGACAATATAAGGGCAAGATGAGGACAACATGAAAACAACATAAGGACAACATGAAGACAACATGAGGACAACATGGGGACAATATAAGGGCAACATGAAGACAACATGAAAACAACATGAGGACAACATGAGGACAACATGAGGACAACATGAAGACAACATGACTACAACATGAAGACAACATGAGGACAACATGAAGACAACATGAAGACAACATGAAGACAACATGAAAACAACATGAGGACAACATGAAGACAACATGAGGACAACATGGGGACAATATAAGGGCAACATGAAGACAACATGAAGACAACATGAGGACAACATGGGGACAATATAAGGGCAACATGAAGACAACATGAAAACAACATGAGGACAACATGAGGACAACATGAAAACAACATGAGGACAACATGAGGACAACATGAAGACAACATGAGGACAACATGGGGACAATATAAGGGCAACATGAAGACAACATGAAAACAACATGAGGACAACATGAGGACAACATGAAAACAACATGAGGACAACATGAAGACAACATGAGGACAACATGGGGACAATATAAGGGCAACATGAGGACAACATGAAAACAACATGAGGACAACATGAGTACAACATGAGGACAACATGAGGACAACATGAGGGTAACATGAGGACAACATGGGGACAACATGAGGACAACATGAGGACAACATGGGGACAACATGAGGACAACATGAAGACAACATGGGGACAACATGAGGACAACATGGGGACAACATGAGCACAACATGAAGACAACATGAGGACAACATGGGGACAACATGGGGAAAACATGAGGACAACATGAGGACAACATGAAGACAACATGAAGACAACATGAAGACAACATGGGGACAACATGAGGACGACATGAAGACAACATGAGGACAACATGAAGACAACATGGGGACAACATGGGGACAACATGAGGATGACATGAAGACAACATGAGGACAACATGGGGACAACATGGGGAAAACATGAGGACAACATGAGGACAACATGAAGACAACATGAAGACAACATGAAGACAACATAGGGACAACATGAGGACGACATGAAGACAACATGAGGACAACATGAGGACAACATGGGGACAACATGAGGACAACATGAGGACAACATGACGGCAGCATGAAGACAACGTGTGGGGACAACATGAGGACAACATGAAGACAACATGAAGACAACATGAAGACAACATGGGGACAACATGAGGACAACATGAGGACAACATGACGGCAGCATGAAGACAACATGAAGACAACATGGGGACAACATGAAGACAACATGAGGACAACATGAGGACAACATGAGGACAACATGAGGACAACATGACGGCAGCATGAAGACAACATGAAGACAACATGGGGACAACATGAGGATGACATGAAGACAACATGAAGACAACATGGGGACAACATGAGGATGACATGAAGACAACATGACGGCAGCATGAAGACAACATGAAGACAACATGGGGACAACATGAGGACAACATGAGGACAACATGACGGCAGCATGAAGACAACGTGTGGGGACAACATGAGGACAACATGAAGACAACGTGTGGGGACAACATGAGGGTTAAAATACAAAAAAAAACTTTTATTGTGAAGGCAGTTGTTGACCTTTACTGTGAAACTCCAACCGGAAGTGCTGCCAGCGCTCCCAACAAAGTATTTCCTGTTGTTATTAAGTTACTCGAGCAGGAATGAATGAGTTTTTTATTTTATTTTTATTTTTTATTTTTTATTTTATTTTTATACTCAAATTGTATTCAAGAGTATTGACATTCAGCAGGAAACAAGATCTTGTGAACATGTTAACGTCTACGTTGTAAAAGAGCCAGACGGCTACTGAAGGAAAACAAAAACAAAACAAGCAAAACACTTCCAGAGGTCATGTGATCTAACAGCTTCCAGAGGTCATGTGATCTAACAGCTTCCAGAGGTCATGTGATCTAACAGCTTCCAGAGGTCATGTGATCTAACAGCTTCCAGAGGTCATGTGATCTAACAGCTTCCAGAGGTCATGTGATCTAACAGCTTCCTGAGGTCATGTGATCTAACAGCTTCCAGAGGTCATGTGATCTAACAGCTTCCAGAGGTCATGTGATCTAACAGCTTCCAGAGGTCATGTGATCTAACAGCTTCCAGAGGTCATGTGATCTAACAGCTGTCTTGTTATTACAGTAGAAATGGAAACCATGTCATGTTTAATATGGGCAGCCAGCTCAAAAAAGCTTGGCTTCTTTTTCAAAAACTTAGATTTATGTACATAAAATTTGGTTAAAATAATGATTAAATTTATTGTGTAATACTCTGAATAAAGATTTCTATCATGGTGAGTAAATCCAAACAATACATTTTCCCAGTGTAATGTAAATTGAGGGTAAATATGAACAGCAATAAAATGTGATAATCTGCTTCATACTTTCTTGGTATATTGGCAAGACCAAAATAAGAACCAGTGTTTCATTTAGTTCTCCACAAAACGTACAGCTGATATTAATGTCTTTTTTCATTTTCTGCAGATAACGGTTAGTTGCAGAATCTGTGGAGCATTTTGAAGGATATCTCCTTAACTTTGTTGGTTAAAAGAACTTGTGCGGCAACAGCCAGACGTTTCCCACCAAATGTCTTCAACATGTGGAGAGCAGCACGGTAAAGCAGCAGGCGGACTCTAAGGTCGCGGTGAAAGAGTTGGCGAGTTGCCTTATTCGTGCTCTTGGCCTGTAGCGAAACAAATATTTCCAACAGTAGTTTCTTTCACATTTAACTGTACATGGTGAACGGGACTCCATTAAAACCTTTAAGCAGTGCGGTAACAGCTGAAGGTTTTGCATCAGAAACAACAGAGAACTCCTTGGAGAGACAGGAAAGCCGTAGTGATGAATAACCTCAGCATCGCTGTGAAGACCACGCTGGCTGAGGAACGGAGGTACAAGCAACGTGTTGCTGGAAGGAAATGGATTTGTTTTTATACAAAATATAGCTGTTGTTCCAAATATGAAACCTGTGAGGACTGAAATGATGCTTCAAATCAAAGACCAAGCAGCATTTGTTTATGAAAAGAAGAAAGTTTAAGTCAACAAAAATTGGAGACCACCAACTGAGGAGAAGACATAACGGGGAATAAAATGCCACAATTTAAGTAACGTTTCATCCATTTCATTTTGAAGGTGTTATTTAAGGTAGTAAAGTCTAGAAAGCTGAACTCATTCATTAAAACAGACAGCGCGTTTTTTCCAAATAAAATCATATAAAACTTTGTCTATAGTTTGACACATTTGTTGATCTCCATATGAAGACAGAGCAGCGTACGTTAATCGTGATATACCTTCAGCCTTTGAGAGGAGAATCCTGCCTTTTAGTGAGAAGTCACGTGTCAGGTTCAGGACACTTAAACTTATTAAATCAAAGACGGTCAAGCAAGAGAACGAGACGCAGACGGCCGTTAGCAGTTAATAGACATTTGCAAAGGGGAAGAACGCACGAGAGCAACCTCTCTCCAGCATCGCTCCCGGAGAACTTCAAATGTTTCTCTGCAGAGAGTCGTATTTATTCTGAACACACACACACACACACACACACACACACACACACACACACACAGATTCACAGTTGTTGAGAGAAACTAGAGACTAGAGAAACATAATTTGTTAAATGTGCATATAGAGAGCATAAAGGTTAAACTATTTTAAGACATTACTACAAGGAAATAAGATGAATAAAAGACTTTATAAAATTGAATTCTCTATCACACGTAAAGCCAAAGATTGAATTTCTTTTTGTTTTTCAACAATTGGAGTGAAATTATTGTTGCATCTTTGGAGTTCATTTTTATCAATAACAAGTCCTAAGTAATTAATACTGTTTTTCACAGGGATATTAGCGATTAAGTCAACATCACAATCTTTAAGATTTAAGCAGATTGATGCTGAAGACTTGTGTTATAGTAGCTAGAGGAGAGTGACTTCAAATCATTGATTTATCTACATTTAATGTAGCAGGAATGAATGAGGACGCTTTTATAAACGAGGCAAACTACGTCATTGAGAGAGGACTGAACAGCCAATCACAGCGGAGGACACTAGATCTCCATGGTAACCGCGGGCCGTTTGGGGAAAGGTGTTTTGTTGTTTCCAGGTGAAGACTAGCTAGACGTGTCGGTAAGTCTGCTGCCTGTGATATTAACGTCTATTACTTAGAGATTAATAATAATAATGTTGACATTGTTCTGCCGCGAGCTCGTCAGCTCTCTCACGAGCTTTTAAAGGTAAACAGTGACGCGATGTAACGTCAGAACAGACGCGGAAATACTTTAATT
>JABXJD010000542.1:230000-277500 GCA_013375575.1 Percina caprodes | reverse complement strand
GTGGCCTTCAACTCTTCTGCGTTTTGGGTCTGGCATTCTGCATCTTCCTTTTCACAATACCCCACAGATTTTCTATGGGGCTAAGGTCAGGAGTTGGCTGGCCAATTTAGAACAGAAATACCATGGTCCGTAAACCAGGCACGGGTAGATTTTGCGCTGTGTGCAGGCGCCAAGTCCTGTTGGAACCTGAAATCTCCATCTCCATAGAGCAGGTCAGCAGCAGGAAGCATGAAGTGCTCTAAAACTTGCTGGTAGACGGCTGCGTTGACCCTGGATCTCAGGAAACAGAGTGGACCGACACCAGCAGATGACATGGCACCCCAAACCATCACTGATGGTGGAAACTTTACACTAAACTTCAGGCAACGTGGATCCTGTGCCTCTCCTGTCTTCCTCCAGACTCTGGGACCTCGATTTCCAAAGGAAATGCAAAATTTGCTTTCGTCAGAAAACATGACTTTGGACCACTCAGCAGCAGTCCAGCTCTTTTTCCTTAGCCCAGGTGAGACGCTTTTGCGCTGTTTCTTGGTCAACAGTGGCTTGACACGAGGTATGCGGCAGTTGAAACCCATGTCTTTCAAGCGTCTCTTGGTGGTGGATCTTGAAGCACTGACTCCAGAAGCTGTCCACTCCTTGTGAATCTTTTTTTTCACAATCTTGACTAGGCGCGGTGATCCCTATCGCTTGTACACTTTTTCTGACCACAGTTTTTCCTTCCCTTTGCCTCTCTATTAATGTGTTTGGACACAGAGCTCTGAGAACAGCCAGCCTCTTCAGCAATAACCTTTTGTGTCTTTCCCTCCTTGTGCAATGTGTCGATGGTCGCCTTTTGGACAGCTGTCAAATCTGAAGTCTTCCCCATGTTTGTGTAGGCTTCAGAACTGGACTGAGAGACCATTTAAAGCCCTTTGCAGGTGTTTTGAGTTAATCAGCTGATTACTTTGTGGCACCAGGTGTCTTCAAAATTTAACCCTTACACAATATTCTAATTTTGTGACACACGGAATTTTGGATTTTCATTTGTTGCCACTTCAAATCATCAAAATTAAATGAAATAAACATTTGAATGCATCAGTCTGTGTGCAATGAATAAATATAATGTACAAGTTACACCTTTTGAATGCAATTACTGAAATAAATCAAGTTTTTCAAAATATTCTAATTTACTGGCTTTTACCTGTGTATATATATATATATATATTAGTGTACTGCTTCCTGGTTATTAGATTTTCAAATGTTGTCATATTAAATAAAACACCCAAATCCATTGAAAGTAGTGAATGATCAGTTATTGAAGTTGTTGAAGGGAACCATCCACGTTATTATGTTTTCAGACTACATTTCTGATATAGAAACTCTTTGGAAAGGGGTCAGAGTAGACCCGAGGACACCAGGAGGGTAAAACCTTTCTGGGGGAACCCATATTTATTTGTTAGACTAATAAGAAACAGCAGAATCATATTCAGAGTTGTCTGATAACACTTTGGTTGATTCCCCCGTCAGTGCGCTGATTAAGGAGCTGTGTGTGGTCAGGGATGGCCGGGACGTCCAGAAAAGATCGCGAGATGGCGATAAAGGCCAAGCGTCAGCTGTCGGAGTGCACGGACCCGGTGGAGAGGCTCCGGCTGCAGTGTCTGGCCCGAGGCTCGTCTGGGATCAAAGGGCTGGGCAGGTCCGCTCCTTCATTACATATCTTATGATTATGTGTCTTCAAAACTCAACAGGAGCAATTAAACCTCATCATGGACACATTGTATAGTATGTAAAAAGTCATAGTTTAGTATGTCGAAAAAATACTAAAAAGTCATAGTATGGTATGTCGAAAAAATACTAAAAAGTCAGAGTATAGTATGTCGAAAAAATACTAAAAAGTAATAGTTTAGTATGTCGAAAAAATACTAAAAAGTCAAAGTTTAGTATGTCGAAAAAATACTAAAAAGTCATAGTTTAGTATGTCGAAAAAATACTAAAAAGTCATAGTATGGTATGTCAAAAAAATACTAAAAAGTAATAGTTTAGTATGTCGAAAAAAATACTAAAAAGTCAAAGTTTAGTATGCCAAAAAAATACTAAAAAGTCATAGTATAGTGTGTCGAAAAAATACTAAAAATTCATAGTATTTTATGTCGAAAAAAATAGTATAGTATGTCGAAAAAATTGTAAAAAGTCATAGTTTAGTATGTCGAAAAAATACTAAAAAGTCAGAGTATAGTATGTCGAAAAAATACTAAAAAGTCATAGTATAGTATGTCGAAAAAATACTAAAAAGTAATAGTTTAGTATGTCGAAAAAATACTAAAAAGTCAAAGTTTAGTATGTCGAAAAAATACTAAATAGTCAAAGTTTAGTATGTCGAAAAAATACTAAAAAGTCATAGTATGGTATGTTGAAAAAATACTAAAAAGTAATAGTTTAGTATGTCGAAAAAATACTAAAAAGTCAAAGTTTAGTATGGCAAAAAAATACTAAAAAGTCATAGTATAGTGTGTCGAAAAAATACTAAAAATTCATAGTATTTTATGTCGAAAAAAATAGTATAGTATGTCGAAAAAATTGTAAAAAGTCATAGTATAGTATGTCGAAAAAAATACTAAAAAGTTGTAGTGTAGTATGTCAAAAAAATAGTAAAAAGTCAAAGTGTAGTATGTTGAAAAAATAGTAAAAAGTCATAGTATAGTATGTCAAAAAAAAATACTAAAAAGTTGTAGTGTGGTATGTTGAAAAACATACTAAAAAGTCATAGTGTAGTATGTCGAAAAAATACTAAAAAGTCAAAGTGTTGTATGTTGAAAAAATACTAAAAGGTCATAGTATAGTATGTCGAAAAAATAGTACAAAGTCATAATATAGTATGTTGAAAAAATACTAAATAGTCATAGTATAGTATGTCGAAAAAACATAGTATAGTATGTCGAAAAAATACAAAAAAGTCGTAGTGTATTATGTTGAAAAAATACTAAAAAGTTATAGTATAGTATGTTGAAAAAAATACTAAATAGTCTTAGTGTAGTATGTTGAAAAAATACTAAAATGTCATAGTATAGTGTGTCAAAAAAATACAAAAAGTTATAGTGTACTATATTGAAAAAAATACTAAAAATTCATAGTATAGTATGTCGGAAAACTACTAAAAAGTCATAATATAGTATATCAAAAAAAAATCGTATAGTGTGTCGAAAAAATAGTAAAAAGTCATAATATAGTATGTCGAAAAACATAGCATAGTATGTCAAAAAAATAGTAAAAAGTCATAGTATAGTATGTTGAAAAAAATACAAAAAAGTAATTGTATAGTATGTCGGAAAAATAGTAAAAGTCATAGTATAGTATGTTGAAAAATACAAAAAGTCGTAGTGTATTATGTTGAAAAAATACTAAAAAGTTATAGTATAGTATGTTGAAAAAATACTAAATAGTCTTAGTGTAGTATGTTGAAAAATACTAAAATGTCATAGTATAGTGTGTCAAAAAAATACAAAAAGTTATAGTGTACTATATTGAAAAAAATACTAAAAATTCATAGTATAGTATGTCGGAAAACTACTAAAAAGTCATAGTATAGTATATAAAAAAAAAATCGTATAGTGTGTCGAAAAAATAGTAAAAAGTCATAATATAGTATGTCGAAAAAAACATAGCATAGTATGTCAAAAATACTAAAAAGTCATAGTATAGTATGTTGAAAAAAATACAAAAAAGTAATTGTATAGTATGTCGGAAAAATAGTAAAAAGTCATAGTATAGTATGTTGAAAAAAAACTAAAAAGTCCTAGTATAGGATGTTGAAAAAAGTCATAGTATGTCATAGTATGGCTGGACAATAAAGTTGTATAATCTTCCATATTTTAAGGTGTTTTACACGATTAATACTTTAATATATTATAAAAGCACCTGTTAAGCTTACGAGTAGGTTTGACTTACCTTCACTCTGATTCTTCCTTATTGGTGGACGCTGAAAATCGAGGAAATTCGCAAGATGAAATAGACGCAAACGCAACGCACGATGTTTGAGAACGCAATGCAGCCCTTTGAGTTTTTAATGTTTGTGTAGTTGTGGTTGTTACCTCCGGCGGGGATCAAACCCGCGATGTCTCCGTTGGCAGCCGGCGTCCTTCTCCTCTGGACCGTCTCCTCTGCCAATCAACACCGAGAAACAGAGAGAAAGAAGCTGCAGGAAGTTTAAAAACAGCTCCAACAACTGAAAAAAAAAGTCATAATATAGTATGTCGATAAAAAGTCATAGTATATATACTATGTCGAAAAAATACTAAAGTCATAGTATAGTATGTTGATAAAAAGTCATAACATAGTATGTCGATAAAAATACTAAAGTCATAGTATACTATGTCGAAAAAATACTAAAGTCATAGTATATGACATGCTATACTATGACTTTTTTTCAACGAACTGTATGACTATGACTTTTCATCAACATACTATACTATGACTTTTCATGAAAAGTCATAGTCATACAGTTCGTTGAAAAAAAGTCATAGTATAGCATGTCGAAAAAAGTCAGTACAGTATGTCGAAAAAAGTCATAGTACAGTATTTAAAAAAAAGTCATAGTGTAGTATGTCGACAAAAGTCAGTACAGTATGTCGAAAAAAGTCATAGTATAGTATGTTGAAACAAAATACTAAAAAGTCATAGTATAGTATGTCGAAAAAAGTCATAGTATAGTATGTCGAAACAATATACTAAAAAGTCATAGTATAATATGTCGAAAAAAAGTCATAGTATAGTATTTCGAAAAAAAAGTCATAGTATAGTATGTCGAAAAAAAGTCATAGTATAGTATGTTGAAACAAAATACTAAAAAGTCATAGTATAGTATGTCGAAAAAAGTCATAGTATAGTATGTCGAAACAAAATACTAAAAAGTCATAGTATAGTATGTCAAAAAAAGTCATAGTATAGTATGTCGAAAAAAGTCAGTACAGTATGTCGAAAAACGTCATAGTATAGTATGTTGAAACAAAATACTAAAAAGTCATAGTATAGTATGTCGAAAAAAAGTCATAGTATAGTATGTTGAAACAAAATACTAAAAAGTCATAGTATAGTATGTCGAAAAAAGTCATAGTATATTATGTCGAAAAAAGTCAGTACAGTATGTCGAAAAAAGTCATAGTACAGTATGTCGAAAAAAGTCATAGTATAGTATGTCGAAAAAAGTCAATACAGTATGTCGAAAAAAGTCATAGTATAGCATGTTGAAACAAAATACTAAAAAGTCATAGTATAGTATGTTGAAACAAAATACTAAAAAGTCATAGTATAGTATGTCGAAAAAAAGTCATAGTATAGTATGTTGAAACAAAATACTAAAAAGTCATATTATAGTATGTCGAAAAAAAGTCATAGTATAGTATGTTGAAACAAAATACTAAAAAGCCATAGTATAGTATGTCGAAAAAAGTCATAGTATAGTATGTCGAAACAAAATACTAAAAAGTCATAGTATAGTATGTCAAAAAAAGTCATAGTATAATATGTCGAAAAAAGTCAGTACAGTATGTCGAAAAAAGTCATAGTATAGTATGTCGAAAAAAGTCAGTACAGTATGTCGAAAAAGGTTATAGTACAGTATTTAAAAAAAAGTCATAGTATAGTATGTCGAAAAAAAGTCATAGTATAGCATGTTGAAACAAAATACTAAAAAGTCATAGTATAGTATGTCAAAAAAAGTCATAGTATAGTATGTCGAAGCAAAATACTAAAAAGACATAGTATAGTGTGTCAAAAAAGCCATGTACTATGACTTTTTTGACATACTATACTATGTTTTTTTAGTATTTTGTTTTGACATATGTTGAAATGATTTTTTGGCTGGACAATAAAGTTGTATAATATTCCATATTTTAAGGTGTTTTACACAATAAATCCTTTAATATTTTATAAAAGCACCAGTTAAGCTTAGACTTACCTTCACTTTGATTCTTCATTATTGGTGGACGCTGAAATTCGAGGAAATTCGCAAGTTGAAATCGACGCAAACTCAACGCACGATGTTTGAGAACGCAATGCAGCCCTTTGAGTTTTTAATGTTTGCGTAGTTGTGGTTGTTACCTCCGGCGGGGATCGAACCCGCGATGTCTCCGTTGGCAGCCGGCGTCCTTCTCCTCTGGACCGTCTCCTCTGCCAATCAACACCAAGAAGCAGAGAGAGAAAGAAGCTGCAGGAAGTTTAAAAACAGCATAAACAACCGAAAAAAGTCATAATATAGTATGTCGATGAAAAGTCATAGTATATATTTATATAGTATGTCGAAAAAATACTAAAGTCATAGTATAGTATGTTGATGAAAAGTCATAGTTATATAGTTTGTTGAAAAAAAGTCATAATATAGTATGACGAAACAAAATACTAAAAAGTCATAGTATAGTATGTCAAAACAAAATACTTAGAAGACAGTATAGTATGTCAAAAAAAGTCATAGTACAGTATGGCAAAACAAAATACTAAAACGTCATAGTATAGTATGTCGAAAAAAGTCATAGAATAGTATGTCAAAACAAAATACTGAAAACATAGTATAGTTTTTTGAAAAAAAGTCATAGTATAGTAATCCAATAAAGTCATAGTATAGTAATTCAAAAAAGTCATAAAAATAAAATACTAAAAAGTCATAGTATAGTATGCCGAAACAAAATACTAAAAAGACATAGTATAGTATGTCTAAAAATAATAAAAGTCATAATATAGTATGCGAAACAAAATACTAAAAAGTCATAGTATAGTATGTCTAAAAATACTAAAAAGTCATAATATAGTATGTCGAAAAAAGTCATAGTATAGTATGTCAAAACAAAATACTAAAAAGTCATAGTATAGTATGTTGAAACAAAATACTAAAAAGTCATAATATAGTATGTCGAAACAAAATACTAAAAAGACATAGTATAGTATGTCTAAAAAATAATAAAAAGTCATAATACAGTATGTCGAAAAAGGTCATAGTATAGTATGTGGAAACAAAATACTAAAGTCATAGTATACTATGTCGAAAAAATACTAAAGTCATAGTATAGTATGTCGAAAAAAGTCATAGTATAGTATGTCGAAACAAAATACTAAAGTCATAGTATACTATGTTGAAAAAATACTAAAGTCATAGTATAGTATGTCGATGAAAAGTCATAGTATAGTATGTTGATGAAAAGTCATAGTCATACAGTTCGTTGAATAAAAGTCATAGTATAGCATGTCAAAAAAAGTCAGTACAGTATGTCGAAAAAAGTCATAGTATAGTATGTCGAAAAAAAGTCATAGTATAGCATGTTGAAACAAAATACTAAAAAGTCATAGTATAGTATGTCGAAGAAATTCATAGTATAGCATTTTGAAACAAAATACTAAAAAGTCATAGTATAGTATGTCGATAAAAAGTCATAGTATAGCATTTTGAAACAAAATACTAAAAAGTCATAGTATAGTATGTCGATAAAAAGTCATAGTATAACATCTTGAAACAAAATACTAAAAAGTCATAGTATAGTATGTCGAAACAATATACTAAAAAGTCATAGTATAGTATGTCAAAAAAGTCATAGTATGTCGAAAAAAGTCAGTAAAGTATGTCGAAAAAAGTCATAGTATAGTATGTCGAAACAAAATACTAAAAAGACATAGTATAGTATGTCGAAAAAGTCATATAGTATGCTGAAACAAAATACTAAAAAGTCATAGTATAGTATGTCGAAAAAGTCATAGTATAGCATCTTGAAACAAAATACTAAAAAGTCATAGTATAGTATGTCGAAAAAAGTCATAGTATAGCATCTTGAAACAAAATACTAAAAGTCATAGTATAGTATGCCGAAAAAAGTCATAGTATAGCATGTCGAAACAAAATACTAAAAAATCATAGTATAGTATGTCAAAAAAGTCATAGTATAGTATGTTGAAATGATTTCTTGACTGGACAATAAAGTTGTATAATATTCCATATTTTAAGGTGTTTTACACAATAAATACTTTAATATTTTATAAAAGCACCTGTTAAGCTTAGACTTACCTTCACTCTGATTCTTCCTTATTGGTGGACGCTGAAATTCGAGGAAATTTTCAAGTTGAAATCGACGCAAACGTAACGCACAATGTTTGAGAACGCAATGCAGCCCTTAGAGTTTTTCATGTTTGCGTAGTTGTGGTTGTTACCTCCGGCGGGGATCGAACCCGCGATGCCTCCGTTGGCAGCCGGCGTCCTTCTCCTCTGGACCGTCTCCTCTGCCAATCAACACCGAGAAGCAGAGAGAGAAAGAAGCTGCAGGAAGTTTAAAAACAGCATAAACAACCGAAAAAAAAAAATCATAGTATAGTATGTTGATAAAAAGTCATAACATAGTATGTCGATAAAAATACTAAAGTCATAGTATACTATGTCGAAGAAATACTAAAGTTATAGTATATGACATGCTATACTATGACTTTTTTTCAACAAACTGTATGACTATGACTTTTCATCAACATACTATACTATGACTTTTTATGAAAAGTTCGTTGAAAAAAGTCATAGTATAGTATGTCGAAAAAAGTCAGTACAGTATGTCGAAAAAAGTCATAGTACAGTATTTAAAAAAAAAGTCATAGTATAGTATGTCGAAAAAAGTCAGTACAGTATGTCGAAAAAAGTCATAGTATAGTATGTCAAAAAAGTCATAGTATAGTATGTCGAAAAAAGTCAGTACAGTATGTCGAAAAAAGTCATAGTATAGTATGTCGAAAAAAGTCTACAGGATGTCGAAAAAAGTTATAGTACAGTATTTCAAAAAAAGTCATAGTATAGTATGTCGAAAAAAAGTCATAGTATAGCATGTTGAAACAAAATACTAAAAAGTCATAGTATAGTATGTCAAAAAAAGTCATAGTATAGTAATTCAAAAAAGTCATAAAAATAAAATACTAAAAAGTCATAGTATAGTATGCCGAAACAAAATACTAAAAAGACATAGTATAGTATGTCTAAAAAATAATAAAAGTCATAATATAGTATGCCGAAACAAAATACTAAAAAGTCATAGTATAGTATGTCTAAAAAATACTAAAAAGTCATAATATAGTATGTCGAAAAAAGTCATAGTATAGTATGTCAAAACAAAATACTAAAAAGTCATAGTATAGTATGTTGAAACAAAATACTAAAAAGTCATAATATAGTATGTCGAAACAAAATACTAAAAAGACATAGTATAGTATGTCTAAAAAATAATAAAAAGTCATAATACAGTATGTCGAAAAAGGTCATAGTATAGTATGTGGAAACAAAATACTAAAGTCATAGTATACTATGTCGAAAAAATACTAAAGTCATAGTATAGTATGTCGAAAAAAGTCATAGTATAGTATGTCGAAACAAAATACTAAAGTCATAGTATACTATGTTGAAAAAATACTAAAGTCATAGTATAGTATGTCGATGAAAAGTCATAGTATAGTATGTTGATGAAAAGTCATAGTCATACAGTTCGTTGAATAAAAGTCATAGTATAGCATGTCAAAAAAAGTCAGTACAGTATGTCGAAAAAAGTCACAGTATAGTATGTCGAAAAAAGTCAATACAGTATGTCGAAAAAAGTCATAGTATAGCATGTCGAAAAAAGTCATAGTATAGTATGTTGAAACAATATACAAAAAAGTCATAGTATAGTATGTCAAAAAAGTCATAGTATGTCGAAAAAAGTCAGTAAAGTATGTCGAAAAAAGTCATAGTATAGTATGTCGAAAAAAGTCATATAGTATGCTGAAACAAAATACTAAAAAGTCATAGTATAGTATGTCGAAAAAAAGTCATAGTATAGCATGTTGAAACAAAATACTAAAAAGTCATAGTATAGTATGTCGAAGAAATTCATAGTATAGCATTTTGAAACAAAATACTAAAAAGTCATAGTATAGTATGTCGATAAAAAGTCATAGTATAGCATTTTGAAACAAAATACTAAAAAGTCATAGTATAGTATGTCGATAAAAAGTCATAGTATAACATCTTGAAACAAAATACTAAAAAGTCATAGTATAGTATGTCGAAACAATATACTAAAAAGTCATAGTATAGTATGTCAAAAAAGTCATAGTATGTCGAAAAAAGTCAGTAAAGTATGTCGAAAAAAGTCATAGTATAGTATGTCGAAACAAAATACTAAAAAGACATAGTATAGTATGTCGAAAAAAGTCATATAGTATGCTGAAAGAAAATACTAAAAAGTCATAGTATAGTATGTCGAAAAAAGTCATAGTATAGCATCTTGAAACAAAATACTAAAAAGTCATAGTATAGTATGTCGAAAAAAGTCATAGTATAGCATCTTGAAACAAAATACTAAAAGTCATAGTATAGTATGCCGAAAAAAGTCATAGTATAGCATGTCGAAACAAAATACTAAAAAATCATAGTATAGTATGTCAAAAAAGTCATAGTATAGTATGTTGAAATGATTTCTTGACTGGACAATAAAGTTGTATAATATTCCATATTTTAAGGTGTTTTACACAATAAATACTTTAATATTTTATAAAAGCTCCTGTTAAGCTTAGACTTACCTTCACTCTGATTCTTCCTTATTGGTGGACGCTGAAATTCGAGGAAATTTTCAAGTTGAAATCGACGCAAACGTAACGCACAATGTTTGAGAACGCAATGCAGCCCTTTGAGTTTTTAATGTTTGTGTAGTTGTGGTTGTTACCTCCGGCGGGGATCGAACCCGCGATGCCTCCGTTGGCAGCCGGCGTCCTTCTCCTCTGGACCGTCTCCTCTGCCAATCAACACCGAGAAGCAGAGAGAGAAAGAAGCTGCAGGAAGTTTAAAAACAGCATAAACAACCGAAAAAAAAAAATCATAGTATAGTATGTTGATAAAAAGTCATAACATAGTATGTCGATAAAAATACTAAAGTCATAGTATACTATGTCGAAGAAATACTAAAGTTATAGTATATGACATGCTATACTATGACTTTTTTTCAACAAACTGTATGACTATGACTTTTCATCAACATACTATAATATGACTTTTTATGAAAAGTTCGTTGAAAAAAGTCATAATATAGCATGTCGAAAAAAGTCAGTACAGTATGTCGAAAAAAGTCATAGTACAGTATTTAAAAAAAAAGTCATAGTATAGTATGTCGAAAAAAGTCAGTACAGTATGTCGAAAAAAGTCATAGTATAGTATGTCAAAAAAGTCATAGTATAGTATGTCGAAAAAAGTCAGTACAGTATGTCGAAAAAAGTCATAGTATAGTATGTTGAAAAAAGTCAGTACAGTATGTCGAAAAAAGTCATAGTATAGTATGTCGAAAAAAGTCTACAGGATGTCGAAAAAAGTTATAGTACAGTATTTCAAAAAAAGTCATAGTATAGTATGTCAAAAAAAAGTCATAGTATAGCATGTTGAAACAAAATACTAAAAAGTCATAGTATAGTATGTCAAAAAAAGTCATAGTATAGTATGTCGAAACAAAATACTAAAAAGACATAGTATAGTATGTCAAAAAAGTCATGTACTATGACTTTTTTTACATACTATACTATGATTTTTTAGTATTTTGTTTTGACATATGTTGAAATGATTTTTTGGCTGGATAATAAAGTTGTATAATATTCCATATTTTAAGGTGTTTTACACAATAAATACTTTAATATTTTATAAAAGCACCTATTAAGCTCAGACTTACCTTCACTTAGATTCTTCCTTATTGGTGGACACTGAAATTCGAGGAAATTCACAAGTTGAAATCGCATAGCATAGCATACACGATGTTTGAGACGCAATGCAGCCCTTTGAGTTTTTAATGTTTGTGTAGTTGTGGTTGTTACCTCCGGCGGGGATCAAACCCGCGATGTCTCCGTTGGCAGCCGGCGTCCTTCTCCTCTGGACCGTCTCCTCTGCCAATCAACACCGAGAAGCAGAGAGAGAAAGAAGCTGCAGGAAGTTTAAAAACAGCATAAACAACCGAAAAAAGTCATAATATAGTATGTCGATAAAAAGTCATAGTATGTATACTATGTCGAAAAAATACTAAAGTCATAGTATAGTATGTTGATAAAAAGTCTTAACATAGTATGTCGATAAAAATACTAAAGTCATAGTATACTATGTCGAAAAAATACTAAAGTCATAGTATATGACATGCTATATTATGACTTTTTTTCAACGAACTGTATGACTATGACTTTTCATCAACATACTATACTATGACTTTTTATGAAAAGTTCGTTGAAAAAAAGTCATAGTATAGCATGTCGAAAAAAGTCAGTACGGTATGTCGAAAAAAGTCATAGTACAGTATTTCAAAAAAAAGTCATAGTATAGCATGTCGAAAAAAGGCAGTACAGTATGTCGAAAAAAGTCATAGTATAGTATGTCAAAAAAAGTCATAGTATAGTATGTCGAAAAAAGTCAGTACAGTATGTCGAAAAAAGTCATAGTTTAGTATGTCGAAAAAAGTCAGTACAGTATGTCGAAAAAAGTTATAGTACAGTATTTTAAAAAAAGTCATAGTATAGTATGTCGAAAAAAAGTCATAGTATAGCATGTTGAAACAAAATACTAAAAAGTCATAGTATAGTATGTCGAAAAAAAGTCATAGTATAGCATGTTGAAACAAAATACTAAAAAGTCATAGTATAGTATGTCAAAAAAGTCATAGTCATATACTATGACTTTTTTGACATACTATACTATGATTTTTTAGTATTTTGTTTTGACATATGTTGAAATGATTTTTGGCTGGACAATAAATTTGTATAATATTCCATATTTTAAGGTGTTTTACACAATAAATCCTTTAATATTTTATAAAAGCACCTGTTAAGCTTAGACTTACCTTCACTTAGATTCTTCCTTATTGGTGGACGCTGAAATTCGAGGAAATTCGCAAGTTGAAATCGAAGCAAACGCAACGCATACGATGTTTGAGAACGCAATGCAGCCCTTTGAGTTTTTAATGTTTGTGTAGTTGTGGTTGTTACCTCCGGCGGGGATCAAACCCGCGATGTCTCTGTTCGCAGCCGGCATCCTTCTCCTCTGGACCGTCTCCTCTGCCAATCAACACCGAGAAGCAGAGAGAGAAAGAAGCTGCAGGAAGTTTAAAAACAGCATAAACAACCGAAAAAAGTCATAATATAGTATGCCGATAAAAAGTCATAGTATATATACATATAGTATGTTGAAAAAATACTAAAGTCATAGTATAGTATGTTGATGAAAAGTCATAGTCATATAGTTTGTTGAAAAAAAGTCATAATATAGTATGTCGAAACAAAATACTAAAAAGTCATAGTATAGTATGTAAATAAAAAGTCATAGTATAGTATGTCAAAACAAAACACTAAAAAGACATAGTATAGTATGGCAAAACAAAATACTAAAAAGTCATAGTATAGTATGTCGAAAAAAGTCATAGTATAGTAAGTCAAAACAAAACACTAAAAAGTCATAGTATAGTATGTCAAAAAAAAGTCATAGTATGTATGTCAAAACAAAATACTAAAAAGACATAGTATAGTATGTAAAAAAAAAGTCATAGTACCGTATGGCAAAACAAAATACTAAAAAGTCATAGTATAGTATGTCGAAAAAAGTCATAGTATAGTATTTCAAAACAAAACACTAAAAAGACATAGTATAGTTTTTTGAAAAAAAGTCATAGTATAGTAATTCAAAAAAAGTCATAGTATAGTAATTCAAAAAAAGTCATAAAAATAAAATACTAAAAAGTCATAGTATAGTATGTCGAAACAAAATACTAAAATGTCATAGTATAGTATGTCGAAACAAAATACTAAAAAGTCATAGTATAGTATGTTGAAAAAAAGTCATAGTATAGTATGCCGAAACAAAATACTAAAAAGTTATAGTATAGTATGTCGAAACAAAATACTAAAAAGTCATAGTATAGTATGTCAAAACAAAATACTAAAAACTCATAGTATAGTTGTTGAAAAAAGTCATAGTATAGTATGCCGAAACAAAATACTAAAAAGTCATAGTATAGTATGTCGAAACAAAATACTAAAAAGTCATAGTATAGTATGTCAAAAAAAGTCATAGTACAGTATGTCGAAAAAAAGTTATAATACAGTATTTAAAATAAAGTCATAGTATAGTATGTCGAAAAAAAGTCATAGTATGGCATGTTGAAACAAAATACTAAAAAGTCATAGTATAGTATGTCGAAAAAAAGTCATAGTATAGCATGTTGAAACAAAATACTAAAAAGTTATAGTATAGTATGTCAAAAAAAGTCATAGTATAGTATGTCGAAACAAAATTCTAAAAAGACATAGTATAGTATGTCAAAAAAGTCATGTACTATGACTTTTTTGACATACTATACTATGTCTTTTTAGTATTTTGTTTTGACATATGTTGAAATTATTTTTTGGCTGGACAATAAAGTTATATAATATTCCATATTTTAAGGTGTTTTACACAATAAATACTTCAATATTTTATAAAAGCACCTGTTAAGCTCAGACTTACCTTCACTTAGCTTCCTTATTGGTGGACGCTGAAATTCGAGGAAATTCGCAAGTTGAAATCGACGCAAACGCAACGCAACGCACGATGTTTGAGAACGCAATGCAGCCCTTTGAGTTTTTAATGTTTGTGTAGTTGTGGTTGTTACCTCCGGCGGGGATCAAACCCGCGATGTCTCCGTTGGCAGCCGGCATCCTTCTCCTCTGGACCGTCTCCTCTGCCAATCAACACCGAGAAGCAGAGAGAGAAAGAAGCTGCAGGAAGTTTAAAAACAGCATAAACAACCGAAAAAAGTCATAATATAGTATGTCGATAAAAAGTCATAGTATATATATATATATATATATATATATATATATATATATATATATATAGTATGTCGAAAAAATACTAAAGTCATAGTATAGTATGTTGATGAAAAGTCATAGTCATATAGTTTGTTGAAAAAACGTCATAATATAGTATATCGAAACAAAATACTAAAAAGTCATAGTATAGTATGTCAAAAAAAAGTCATAGTATAGTATGGCAAAACAAAATACTAAAACGTCATAGTATAGTATGTCGAAAAAAGTCATAGTATAGTATGTCAAAACAAAATACTAAAAAGACATAGTATAGTTTTTGAAAAAAGTCATAGTATAGTAATTCAAAAAGTCATAGTATAGTAATTCAAAAAAGTCATAAAAATAAAATACTAAAAAGTCATAGTATAGTATGTCGAAACAAAATACTAAAATATCATAGTATAGTATGTCGAAACAAAATACTAAAACGTCATAGTATAGTATGTTGAAAAAAAGTCATAGTATAGTATGCCGAAACAAAATACTAAAAAGACATAGTATAGTATGTCTAAAAAATAATAAAAAGTCATATTATAGTATGTCGAAACAAAATACTAAAACGTCATAGTATAGTATGTTGAAAAAAAGTCATAGTATAGTATGTTGAAACAAAATACTAAAAAGTCATAGTATAGTATGTCGAAACAAAATACTAAAAAGACAGTATAGTATGTCGAAAAAAAGTCACTACAGTATGTCGAAAAAAGTCATAGTATAGTATGTCAAAACAAAATACTAAAAAGTCATAGTATAGTATGTCAAAAAAGTCATAGTATAGTATGTTGAAATGATTTTTTGGCTGGACAATAAAGTTGTATAATATTCCATATTTTAAGGTGTTTTACACAATAAATACTTTAATATATTATAAAAGCACCAGTTAAGCTTAGACTTACCTTCACTTAGATTCTTCCTTATTGGTGGACGCTGAAAATCGAGGAAATTCTCAATTTGAAATCGACGCAAACGCAACACACGGTGTTTGAGAACGCAATGCAGCCCTTTGAGTTTTTAATGTTTGTGTAGTTGTGGTTGTTACCTCCGGCGGGGATCGAACCCACGATGTCTCCGTTGGCAGCCGGCGTCCTTCTCCTCTGGACCGTCTCCTCTGCCAATCAACACCGAGAAGCAGAGAGAGAAAGAAGCTGCAGGAAGTTTAAAAACAGCATAAACAACCGAAAAAAAAAAGTCATAATATAGTATGTCGATAAAAAGTCATAGTATATATACTATGTCGAAAAAATACTAAAGTCATAGTATAGTACGTTGATAAAAAGTCATAGTATATATATATATATAGTTTGTCGAAAAAATACTAAAGTCATAGTATAGTATGTTGATAAAAAGTCATACTATATATAATCATAGTATTGTATGTCGATGAAAAGTCACAGTATAGTATGTTAAAAAAATACTAAAAAGTCATAGTATAGTTTGTCAAAACAGAGTCATAGTATAGTATGTTGAAGAAAAGTCATAGTATAGTATGTCGAAACAAAATACTAAAAAGTCATAGTATAGTATGTCGAAAAAATATTAAAAAGTCATAGCATAGTATGTCAAAAAAACTAAAAAGTCATAGAATTACAATAGAATTACCTGGATGAATAATTAAATACTATGTACTAAATATACTATATACTAAATAACATTTTTCAGCCTATTACTTTGTTCTATTTATTATAACATACTATACTATGACGTTTTTAAGACTTTTTTCCGCATACTATACATATTATACTATGGAAAAAGTCTAAAAAAGTCGTAGTATAGCATGTTGAAACCAGTCTTAAAACCACTGAAGCAAGAGTAGGAATTTGAACCTCTAACCTCAGATGATGAAGTATCAGTAGAGGCACCAGCTCATCTTGGGGAGCTAATCCTCGGTTTACGTTCCCCTCAAATGTTCAGTTGCATCGAAAAAATGCAAAACAGCATGTTGAAAAATAGTATAGTATGTAGAAAAAGTAATTTTATGTTTTGACAAAATAGAAAAAAGTCATACTACAGTATGTTGAAAAAAGTCTAACAAGTCATAGTATTGTATGTCGAGAAAAGTATTTAAGTTGGAATGCAGTTGCCATGTTTGTAAAGTATTTTAACGGTTTGTCAGAACCTTCAAAATAATGGATGATGACAACAGCCGCTCCCTGGACCTGAAGGAGTTCCTGAAGGGTCTGAGTGATTACGGGGTCCCGATTGAGAAGAAAGAAGCCGTGGATCTTTTTCAACTCTTTGATAAGGACGGGAGCGGGACCATCGACTTTGACGAGTTTCTCCTCACGTTGAGGGTAAATATAAGGCTTGGGTAACGAAACCCGGTGCTAATTACACACAGTGGGCTTCTGTTATTAAAAATCTGGTTTATTTCTGTCAGCCATAATGTCTAAACCAAGGCTGCCCAATGTGGGGCCCGTGGGCCAAGTTTGGCCCGTGCTGTCTTTGTTTTGGGCCCCATGGTTTTGACATGCTTATGCTTATTCTCCTCTTATTTTAAAAGTAATGACTATGAAATGTACATTTTGTGCAATTAAAAAGTATTCAACGGCAATCTAAAGCACAATGCTGGTAAACTTCCCATTTAAATTACAGACGTACGTTATTCTTTAACATCAACATTTTTTTTGGCCCGTGGCTTTCCATCCAGATACATGTTGGCCCTTCATATGAATGAATTTGGGCCCTCTGGTCCAAACCATCAAAGGTTTCTGCTCTTGGAGAAGACATTAGTCCTTGTGAAATCAACCTTTTTAAGTATTGTTAAAGCCCCAGTTAGATACTCAGGGGCGCCGTATAGGGGGGAAATGTTAGGACACTTCCAAGGGCCCATGACTGACAGGGGCCCCAAAAAATAGGTAAAAACTAATAACCCTCCTGTTGTCCTCGGGTCAAATTTGACCCGTTTACAAAACCTTTCTATGTCAGAACTATGATAAAAGAACGTTGACAAATGTTGAAAAAACTACAAAAAAGCAGGAAAAAATCAACAAAAACATTCTTTTAAACGCGGAAAAAGTGACAAAAAAACATTAAAAACATTGGAAAAAAGCAACAAATAAATTGTAAAAAAATTGACTAAAACATAATTTAAAAAATATCAGAAAAGTGACAAAAAAGTTGAATAAGATTGACTAAAACGTCGAGAAAAGTGTAAAAGAATAACAACAAAATGTTGAAATTTCAACCCAGAAAACATAAAGTTGCAGGTCAACGGGAAGATAACACAAGGGTTAAACCATCCATCCATCCATCTTCATCCTGTTATCCGGTCTCGGGTCTTGGGGGCAGCAGCTCCAGTAGGGGACCCAAACTTCCCTTTCCCGAGCCAACCAGCTCCGACTGGGGGGTCCCGAGGCGTTCCAAGGCCAGGTTGGAGATATAATCTCTCCACCTAGTCCTGGGTCTTCCCCGAGGCCTCCTCCCAGCTGGGAGTTAAACACATCATCATTCAATATTTTTTCATGGGGCCCAAAAATTCCTGGCAGGGCCCCTGCCGACACCATTTTAAAAGTATGGTTTAAGCACCAATCTTTGAAAAGAAGCCTATAGTAAATATTCCGACAGCAGCTGAGCAGCATGTCATGTCCTGAACCTCGTGTGCTAACTGCAGCCAGAGATGTCCAAGGCCAGGAAGGAGGTGGTGATGGAGGCCTTTCGGAAGCTGGATAAGACAGGTGACGGGGTGATCACCGTCGAAGACCTGCAAGGGGTTTATAACGTCAAGCACCACCCCAAGTATCAGAACGGGGAGTGGACAGAGGAGCAAATCTTCAGGAAGTTTCTGGACAGCTTTGACTCTCCGTATGACAAAGATGGGAAGGTAAAAAACTCTCTGGCAGCTCTTCATAATAACATTAATTATCATTAATCATTAACAAAAGCATTCTCATGAATGATTCATATATCGTAAGTTAAGCACAACAATTCGTATGTATCCTATGAACTGCCGGATGCATGTGACAAGTTCAGCGGTCTTTACAGTTAAAGTTAGACTGTGAGCCGGGTACAGAGACCCGTAAGATGACGGTCCTTTCAGGGGCCGTTACAGTTAATGCAATGACACCAAAATGACTAGTTAATAGTAGAAAAGATATCATGGTTGGGATGAAAACACTTCCAGGACATGAACACCTGTTTCCTGGAGAAAGTCTTGTGTTTTCTCCTTAACTTCTCCAGGACATGAACACCTGTTTCCTGGTGAAAGTCTTGTGTTTTCTCCTTAACTTCTCCAGGACATGAACACCTGTTTCCTGGTGAAAGTCTTGTGTTTTCTCCTTAACTTGTCCAGGACATGATTGTTCAGGTTTGCCCCTTCGAGGTTACATACAGGAATACATACGGATTAAAGTGCTTTACTTTTCATAACAATATGTATGAATGCTTCATGAGAACAACCTGAATGTTTTCAGTGTAATTATTAATTTAAATGTATAATGATGCTGATATTACTCTCTGAAGGTGACCAAGGAGGAGTTTATGAATTATTATGCTGGTGTGAGTGCGTCCATCGATACAGATGTCTACTTCATTGTGATGATGAGAAATGCCTGGAAACTGTGACTTAGCGTCCTTCTGGTAAACGAGCTCATTGTTCGGCGGCCGAGGTTTCTGTTTCATGGTGTTTTCTCCTCTCCCACAGAGACGGCTCCCTGTTGAATGTGGAGATATTCCTAAAAGTATCATGTATGGTTTTTACATTTTTAACCCTCTTGTTGTCCTCGGGGTCAAATTTGACCCAATTTTTTAAAAGTTTCTATATCAGAAATTTGGGTTTCCTTTAACGAAATTGTTAAATATATAAGGTGGATGTTTCCATACGACGCTCTTCACAAGTTACATAACTGATCAGTTCACTATTTTCATTGAATTTCGTTTATTTAACTTTATATCATTTGAAGAAAAAAAAACAATTGATTTAAGAACAAAAATGTCACAAAAGTGACAGAAATGTAGGGAGGAAAACAACAAAAAAGTGCAAAAGATGCAGAAAAATTGACAAAGACTTTGGAAAAAGTGAGAAAAGAGTTTTTAACTTTTAATTTTGACCCAGAAAGACTAGAAGATGCGGGACGACAACCCGAGGGTTGAATGGACAACAAGAAGAAAAACATTGAATCTGTCAAAATAAAGTCAAAGAACCATAAATGATACTGACCTCAGTAGTGGTTTCCTGTCCGTTGACTTTCACTCTGTCGACCAATCAAAACCCAAATCAGACTTTCAGCTCCTCCTCTCTTACATCTACATGGAGTTCTTTCATCCATTTATTTTTAATAATAATAATAACTTAATGTCTCATCTTTTCATTGTTAGGGACTTAGAACTGTCTATTCCTTCAAAAAAAGGACTAGTAGCTCAGTAGCTCAGTCTGTAGGGAGTTGGGTTGGAAACCAGAGGGTTGCCGGTTCAAGTACCCATGCGGACCAAAGTACGGAGTGTGGATTGGTGGCTGGAGAGATGCCACTTCACCTCCTGGGCATTGCCAGGTGCTCTTGAGCAAGGCACCGTACCCCCCCCAGCTGGCATCTCTATTTAAATTGGTCCTGAGCATGTGTGTATTTCAGGCCTGTGTGTAGTGATACTAACACAGGGTAAATAGTAATTTCCCCACTGGGGATCAATAAGTAGTATAAAAAATTAAAAAAAACAGTGTAGTTACACCAGTGGTGGAAGAAGTATTCCTTTACTCTGTTTAAGTACTAATACACATTGGAAAATACTCTGTTACATATAAACTACTACATGTGTTCAGTGTGCAGGAATCTTAATGTGTAAAGTAACTAAAGTAACTAGTAACTAAAGTACCTGGCTGTTTAACGATAAATTAAATTTGATTATTTTCCAGAAATCAAACATAAATAAAATGGACTCTTGGCTCTCGGCTGTCTGATTAATGAATTAATGAGTTAATTAATGGAGCGTTCTCTCTGAGTCACTATGACCTCTGTCCTCTAACCAACAGGTGACCTCTGTCCTCTAACCCACAGGTGACCTCTGTCCTCTAACCCACAGGTGACCTCTGTCCTCTAACCAACAGGTGACCTCTGTCCTCTAACCCACAGGTGACCTCTGTCCTCTAACCAACAGGTGACCAAAGAAGAGTTCGTTAACTACTACAGCGGCGTCAGCGCCTCCATCGACAGCGACGTCTACTTTATTCTCATGATGAAAAACGCCTGGAGGCTGTGACACGCTGGCCAAGATCCCAGGAAACAGAACCACGTGTCTTTATCTCATCCGCCACATCCAGACTAGAATCAGATTTTAAAATGAATCAGGTTTTTATAAGGAAGTCCAATGAAGACATTTTGAAGTACCAGTGTATGTGTCACTGCCCGATGTGAGGCTCATGCTCAGATTTAAACAGTTTACGACATAAGTGAAAGAAGAAGAAATTAGTTAAATCCATGAAATAATAAAGTTTCTCATTACAAACAATAACAGAAGATGGAAATCATTTCAGAAACGTCGTAGCTATCTGTGATTGGTGGATGCTAATGTTAGCTCTGAACACCATTCAGCTGACAGCCTTGGTTATGTGTGATGTTAGCTTGTAGCTCTTATTCAGGTCGTCAGATGTCGTAAAAACGAAAGCCTTGGAGTTGTTCTGGTTTCTTATTGGATTTGTTCTGATTATTGTCTTATTATCACAAAGACTATTTCCAGGAAGCTCTCCAGTTCTTCAGTTTTTCATCGTCATTACCTGTGACGTAGGAAACTCCTTGTTGCTTTAATAATAATTCATTTTAATCTGGTTTAGTTGAGTTAATACGCTCCAGCTATTTCTACCAGCTGATAGTAATCCTGTGCTTTCAGAAATTAATTCTTCAAATAAATATACAATCATAGATTAGACATTTTCAACATTTTTCATCATGCCGTCATTTTTGTAAAGTTGAATATTACCTTCATTTTGTAGGTGAACACAAGGAAACAGTTTGATTTAACAACGGTTATATTTTATTATACGATGATAAGCAGCACAACACACTTTGTTAAATAAAACATTGGTACAGTCCGACTTTCCCGTGTAGTTGACAGTGTGTTTGGTTCAGTCTGGAGGAAAAGAAGCGTACATTCTGGAGGTGTATGTTGTGTTGAATAGATTAAGAAGCAGCATTGGGTCATGTTGCTGGAGCCAGTGTTGTAGTGAAGACCTAATCTGGGACCAGGTCCTCACTGAGACCGGACTCAACACCGACACATTTAGCCAGATAAGGCCAGAGGGAGTTCCACACTGCACGACACCATAAAAGGTGAAAAAGCTAACCAAAGGCACTCCTCCAAGGAATCAGAGAGATCCTTTAGACTTAGACTCTCTTTAGGGATCCTTTAGACTGAGACTCTCTTTAGGGATCCTTTAGACTTAGACTCTCTTTAGGGATACTTTAGACTTAGACTCTCTTTGGAGATCCTTTTAGACTTAGACTGATACTCTCTTTAGGGATCCTTTAGACTGAGACTCTCTTTAGGGATCCTTTTAGACTTAGACTTAGACTCTCTTTAGGGATCCTTTAGACTTAGACTCTCTTTAGGGATCCTTTTAGACTTAGACTTAGACTCTCTTTAGGGATCCCTTAGACTTAGACTCTCTTTATTGATCCTTTAGACTCTCTTTTAGCATCCAATCACAGTAATGATGTCCATCCCTGAATCATTTAGTGACATCCCTGCAGACGCTGGCCCAGCAGGAGACGGCTGGCCTTGGAGACACTGGACCAGCAGGAGACGGCTGGCCCTGCAGACGCTGGCCCAGCATGAGACGGCTGGCCCTGCAGACGCTGGCCCAGCATGAGACGGCTGGCCCTGCAGATGCTGGCCCAGCATGAGACGGCTGGCCCTGCAGATGCTGGCCCAGCATGAGACGGCTGGCCCTGCAGACGCTGGCCCAGCATGAGACGGCTGGCCCTGCAGACGCTGGCCCAGCATGAGACGGCTGGCCCTGCAGATGCTGGCCCAGCATGAGACGGCTGGCCCTGCAGATGCTGGCCCAGCAGGAGACGGCTGGCCCTGGAGACGCTGGCCCAGCGTGAGACGGCTGGCCCTGCAGATGCTGGCCCAGCAGGAGACGGCTGGCCCTGGAGACGCTGGACCAGCAGGAGACGGCGGCCCCTCCAGGGGCTCTCCACTCTTTAGCTCTTCTAACCTATTGAACCTCTTTCTACCTTTTTACTCTTCTTGTGAAGAGACTGTTTGATATATATATATATCATATAGATATTTCTAATTTTAAAATGCAACCAAGAGCCAGTTCTCTCTCTTACTCCAGAGTCTATACTGCTTCTTCTATACTGTATTTCTATACTGTATTTCTATACTGTATTTTCTATACTGTATTTTCTATACTGTTTCTTCTATACTATATTTTCTATACTGTTTCTTCTATACTGTATTTTCTATACTGTTTCTTCTATACTGTATTTTCTATACTGTTTCTTCTATACTGTATTTTCTATACTGTTTCTTCTATACTGTATTTTCTATACTATTTCTTCTATACTGTATTTTCTATACTGTTTCTTCTATACTGTATTTTCTATACTGTTTCTTCTATACTGTATTTTCTATACTGTTTCTTCTATACTGTATTTTCTATACTGTTTCTTCTATACTGTATTTCCTATATTGTTTCTTCTATACTGTATTTTCTATATTTCTATCCCTATTTACTTTCTATTCAGGTGTTCTGTACGCTGCTGAAATCTGCTGCTGTAAATTCAGTTTCCTTGCGGGACTCATCCCAAAAGAATCAATAAAGAAAGTCTACGTCTAAGTCTTGAAATAAAATCCAGAGTACTTTTAACTGAAGACCAAGGACACATGCGGCCAATTCCTTCCAAAAGCGGTCTTGAGTCCAAGAGAAAACCTGTCTCAGGTACTACAACACTGGCAGCAGCAACACCCCCACATCTCACCTTATGATTGTAACAAACTATTGAATATATATAAACGTCGTTATATACTGTATATATAAATATGTATAAGGATGAGAAGATCCTGATCCACCACGGGATGGAATCAGACCACAGGTGGAGTCTCTAACGGTTTCAGTGCAGATACGAGCAGCTTTCTTTTAAAGGACCTCGCTGGGGTTCATGCAGATTCACTCAAATCGTTACACAGACGGTGACTGAGAAAGAAATGAAAGACTGATCTCTGGTGGACGGCCGCGGGGGGGAAACACGGCAACTAACGATTCTTTGACTTCCATAGTCAATGAAACTGGTGATTATTTTCTAGATTAAATGATTAAACATCTATAAAATGTCCATCAAGGTGACCTGACTGGTGACAGCCAATGGGGTGTAACCATCTATCAGCTGATTTACATAGTTACTGTGTTGTGTCAACAGTTGACTTCATGTAATATTGGATGAGGAGTTTTCTTTAGCGGGGTGCCCATGTTGCCCCAAGACCAGTGAGACTCTACAACCAGAGACTATTTAGCAGATCCGCCCATGCCCGCTGGGATTGGTTTAAAGAAAAGCAAGAAACCAGAGAGTATTCTCTCCTATAGAGGAGGGCATGCTTCCTTTGCCGCGCTAACCCTTACCCTAATGCTAACGCTAACCCTTACCCTATCGCTAATGCTAACCCTTACCCTACCCAAATGCTAACGCTAACCCTAACCCTAATGCTAACCCTTACCCTAACCCCTACCCTAAGCTAACCCTAACCCTTCCCTAATGCTAACCCTTACCCTACCCTAATGCTAACGCTAACCCTAACCCTAACCCTAATGCTAACCCTTACCCTACCCTAATGCTAACGCTAACCCTAACCCTTCCCTAATGCTAACCCTAACCCTTACCCTAACCCTAATGCTAACGCTAACCCTTCCCTAATGTTAACCCTAATGCTAACCCTTACCCTACCCTAATGCTAACGCTAACCCTAACCCTTCCCTAATGCTAACCCTAACCCTTACCCTAACCCTAATGCTAACGCTAACCCTTCCCTAATGTTAACCCTAATGCTAACGCTAACCCTAACCTAGACTATCCAAAACACTCTTCAGCTTGAGATTTACTTTCATTTGTCACCGATCTGTATGAATCCAAAGCATGACGTCGGTTGCTAGGCGACCTTCCAGGCTGCCAACACGACAGCTTTAGCTCATGTTCTCCAGCTAAAAGATGAACTGATTAGGCATCATGCTCTGGAAACTGTGATTTGTAGTAAAACATGCAGAACCATGGGTCTGATCTTCTGAAGATCCTCCAACGCCAGGCGACTGTAAGAGGAGGTATGTCAGTATACCGTGTATAAATGTAGAAGATATGATGAATATAATATATAATGATATGGCATCAAAAGCAACAACAATAAAACTCAAAAAGCTACATTTGGGTTAGCTGGGTTAGTAGCACACATTCTGCAAACGGCTACATTCTGGTCAATCCTTGACTTTCCCGCAGTGATAAAGTGGCCGATAACACTGGCTGGGGTGGGGCCGCCCTCCCCGGCCCCGCCCTCCCAGCTCCGCCCTCCCAGGCTCCGCCCTCCCAGGCTCCACCCTGCCCAGCTCCGCCCTCCCAGCTCCGCCCTCCCAGGCTCCACCCTGCCAGGCTCCGCCCTCCCCAGCTCCGCCCTCTCTCTGCAAAGATCATCACATCCTGTTGCAAAAACTGAGGCTTCAACACGGCAGTCCACAATCCTATGGGACGTCATGCTAGGTCAATTCGTTATCTTATGGACAGGAGAAGTCCTGCCCCCCTTCCTGTGTCCACCATGGGTCATTATCTCATAATAAATGTATGAATTGAGCCATGAGTTACACATAGGCTGTTTGTCATTTATCAAGTGAAGAAAGCCCCCGTTTGGGTCAAACACAACAGCATAAAGTCCCATTGTGGACACAGGAAGAGGCGGGGCTTCACCTTTCTATCATTTTGTGTCCCCCTCCTGATTGGTTTGATAAAGGTCCCCGTCCTATTTGTTTGATCTGATAGAAACTGGACATGGTGACGGTGGTTGTGTCCATTTTTTAGATATTTTTGTCCATTTTTTAGATATTTTTGTCCCATTTTCAATTTTCTCCGTTTTGTATCAAGACCTTTCTTTGTTTTCTTACTTTCTTTTTGAGCCATTCGATCATGTTGTGTCCTGATGGGAAATAGTCTCCTGAGCAGTTTGATAAAGATCCTGTTCGTCTTTCTTCACCTGGACTACTTGATCTGATAGAAACTGGACATGGTGACGTACTCGTGTCCTCCGTCAGGCGGTGGAGTGTGAGCTCTCTCCCCCGGGGACGCACTGTTGCTCTGGACGCTGTCCTCTCTGTGTTGGATGTCCTCTCTGTGTAGGATGTCCTCTCCGTGGAGGATGTCCTCTCCGTGGAGGATGTCCTCACTGTGGAGGCTGTCCTCACCATGGAGGCTGACCTCTCTGTGGAGGCTGTCCTCTCTGTGGAGGCTGTCCTCTCCATGTAGGATGTCCTCTCCGTGGAGGCTGTCCTCTGTGTGGACGGAGCCCCGGCTCAGCAGGGCAGACAGCTCCAGCTCCTCGGTGCCGACGCTGGAGGGGCTCCGGGACCAGCCGGAGGTCTGGGTGGAGCAGGGGCCGCTGGCAGCGAGCGCTGACTCCGTTTCCCGCGTCTCCTCTGCTGTTTTCTCCAGTTTAAGGGCACTGAACACCTCCGGTCTCAAGGTCAACAGGACGCCCTGCAACACAGAAACTCATGAAATGGTTTGAAGGACGGGGGGGGGGTCGTCTGACAGCTCCAAGGCAAAGGGACTCACTTTAGTGGGCTTGCAGATGTGCATCAGAGTGTGTTTGGGGTGAGGGATGCTCGGCCACACACAGGTGAATATTCTGTGAAGGAAAGAGGAAAGAAATATTAATATTAATATTAATATATATATATATATATATATATAATGAATGATTATTTTCTATTATTTCTCAAATAGCGGAAAATATTGACCTCACTTTATCTTCAAATGTCTTTTTTGAAGATAAAGTGTTTAATGAGATGTGAAACAGAAACAAGGCGATGTGAACGGCTGAAAACTGAAAACGATGAATCGATTATCAGAATATTGCTGCTTATTTTTCTGTTGATCGATATTTCAGTTCTAGTCTAATGAGCTGAAGAAAGCCGCGTGTCATACTTGTTTTTAAGGAAGAAAAGGACACTTGAAGGCACCATCACCAGAACGATGAGACACCCGATCAGTTTATACGTCTCCTGTCGTCCATCCGGCTGCTGGGGGACGTTTTCTCCTGCAGAAGACACCCCAGGAAAGGGTTAAATAGTCCCTGATGGCTTAGAGACGCCGAATGTGTTCATCAGAGGAGGAAAGGAACAAAATACAATTACTCCGCTTTTCTTTGGTCGTTTTCTACATTTTATGTCACGTCTGTTACTGAGGAAAGAAAAATGCAAGAAGAAAAATCTCACAATAACTTTGACTTTATAGTCATTCAGCTGCACATTCACATATACAGTTATATACAGTTATATACAGTTATATACAGTATATATATATATATATATATATATATATATATATATATATATATATATATAGAGCTGGGCAACGATTAAAATTTTTAATCGCAATTAATCGCAAAATAAAATAATGAATTTAAAGTAGTGAATATAGTGCAATTTTTTTTTAAATGTTCTGCCATATGAACAAAGTGCCGTAACATTTGTTCT
This sequence comes from Percina caprodes, assembly GCA_013375575.1. Taxonomy (NCBI): domain Eukaryota; kingdom Metazoa; phylum Chordata; class Actinopteri; order Perciformes; family Percidae; genus Percina; species Percina caprodes. Next base: position 250,004 of record JABXJD010000542.1, on the reverse strand, counting down.
GCAAAAACTTTCCAGCATTTAGTTCATAAAGTAGTTAAATAAAATATTTAGTGTCCATCTCAACTTAAACAAGTATTTATCATCCAGAGTTGGATTCATCTGGTTGGAAAATTGTCGGCGTTAAGTAATTAAATAGTTAACGCGTTAACGTGCCCAGCCCTAATATATATATATATATATATGCATATATATGCATGTATATGCTATAAAAGTATGTGCAATATAAAGTATATGCAATATAAAGTATGTGCAATATAAAGTATGTGTAATATAAAGTATGTGTACTATAAAGTATGTGTACTATAAAGTATGTGTACTATAAAGTATGTGTACTATAAAGTATGTGTAATATAAAGTATGTGTACTATAAAGTATGTGTACTATAAAGTATGTGCAATATAAAATTTAAAATAATTATAAGAGAATTATGACAAGTGAAAACATCAGTAACAGCAGGATGTATTGCAGTAAAATGAATACTATAAATTTAAAGTACTTAGTGAAACAGAATGTGTTCATCGGGGCGGAAAGTAATAAAATATAATTACAGTTTCTTTCACATTACCTATTTTTTACTTGTACTTTATACTGGTAATACTTTACTACTTTATACTGGTAATTTAACTTGTACTTAAGTAAAAGTTTATCCAAGTAATAGTACTTTTACTTAAGTTAGGTAGAGTATATTTTCAACAAAAAAAAAAAATCCATTTCCCAAACTCTCCGTGTGTCTTTTTAGTAATGTTGTGTCTCTTTGTGGGTTATTGTGTGTCTTTGTAGTCATGTTGTGTCTCTTTGTGGGTTGTTGTGTCTCTTTGTAGTCATGTTGTGTCTCTTTGTGGGTTATTGTGTGTCTTTGTAGTCATGTTGTGTCTCTTTGTGGGTTGTTGTGTCTCTTTGTAGTCATGTTGTGTCTCTTTGTGGGTTGTTGTGTCTCTTTGTAGTCATGTTGTGTCTCTATGTGGGTTGTTGTGTCTCTTTGTGGGTTGTTGTGTCTCTTTATAGTAATGTTGTCTCTTTGTGGGTTATTGCGTGTCTTTGTAGTCATGTTGTGTCTCTTTATAGTAATGTTGTGTCTTTTGTGGGTTATTGTGTGTCTTTGTGGTCGTGTTGTCTCTCTTTGTGGGTTGTTGTGTCTCTTTGTAGTCATGTTGTGTGTCTTTGTAATCAGTTTGTTGTGGTTTAGCGTCTCTTTTACACATCATTTTGGTTATTTTCACATCTGTGTCTAAAACGTTGGAAAAGCTACAGCAGATAAAACATGAATTACACTTAAAAAGCTTCAAGACAAAAGTTAAAGTTTAGACGTCTGATTACATCTTATAACTCGTATAGTGACTCATCTCACCCGGGGGGGTGAAGAAGGTGAACGTTTGCCCCCAGTCGCTCCAGGTGCCCTGCAGACTGCGGCTCACCGGCAGCGCTCGCACTCGGACGTGATACTCAGCTCGTTTGTGGAGGAAGTCCATGTCGATCGGCAGAGTGTCTGAATCCGAGATGTTCTGAATCTGAAGTCAAGCAGGAAGACGCAGCGATTACAGCCAGCAGGGGGCGCCATCGACGGCGGGCACGCCAAAAAACACAATGCAGCAAATTACAAAAGGTACATGTTATTTTAAGAAAGTCATTCTCAATGCAAATGGCAGCATTGTAATAAAGGAATAAATTACTTAATGAACTTATTGGTTCTGAATCGTGGAAGGTTGTACGTGCGCCCTGAGATGTTCTGAATCTGAAGTCAAGCAGGAAAAACACTTCCAACAACTCAATCAGGCCGACATCTTTTATTAAAACCCTCTAGGGACATTTTCACACATTCACCTTTATAAGGGTATTTTTATATCTTATATTAAAACAGGAAAACAGAAACAAAACTTTAAGTTAACTTACCTGAAATCCAAAATTTTTAAAAAGGATTTCATTAATGCAACATAAGTTAATATAATGTATAATAAAATACACATTACACATTATATTAATGTAAGCTGTATTGATGAAATCCTTTGTTTTGAAAGCAACCAGATTATTAAGTACATCCAACTTTAAATATCTGTGTTAATCAACTGGTTAATTAAAGTCATTTTTAGATTAATCAAATGAAATATCTAAGATGAGATATCTCATATTTAATGGGACTTTAAAAGTACATAAGATAATAAGATAATCTATATCAGAAGCAACAGAAGTGGGAGTGAGTTACGATTGTGCTGCCTGCGGTCCAGATGTGCAGCTGGAACAGCTGGTTATCTAGTCTCAGGTAGTCTCTGACGTAGGGGGTCTGGACGCGGATCACGGCCTGGTTCGCCTCCATGTTGAACGTGACGTTCTTCACCTGAGGACTTCTCGGCTTAACTGCAGGGACACAAAGATTCAAGGTATGCTTGTTATCTCCAAAGCAGTGTTAATATCATCAGACCAGACTAAATATGTTCGGCAACAACCTCTGTTGCCATGACGAAGACGAGACAATGACGAGACTGCACCAATGTCCAAAAACGCTGACTAAGACTAAATGAACATGCGTTATTGTTGACGAAAAAAGACGAGACTAAAATGTTTTTTGTGATATAGAAACTAAGATAAAATCTCTCTTCATTTTCATCTACAGTTGTCAGCTGAATGACAATAAAGTCTAAGTCTAACTAAGTCGGTCTAAGTCTAATTAAGTCTAATTAAGTCTAATAAAGTTGGTCTAAGTCTAATAAAGTCAGTCTAAGTCTAATAAAGTCAGTCTAAGTCTAATAAAGTTGGTCTAAGTCTAATAAAGTCAGTCTAAGTCTAATAAAGTCTGTCTAAGACTAATAAAGTCAGTCTAAGTCTAATAAAGTCTAAGTCAATACGTCAGTTTTAATGTTTCCTCTCATTAGATTTTGACTGTGCTGAAACGTACTAAAGTAAAATGCCGTTGCCTGCCGAGCGAGTCTGTGTTTTTGTTCAACAGTGTAACGGGAGTTAGCGTACCGATCTTTTGCAGGTTGACGGTGGCGGTGACGGCCCCCCCTCCCTGCAGGTGCACGGTCACATTCACGGGAACCACCGGTGTCAGATCTCTGAAGACCACCACGGCGCCGCCAACACTCACACACCTCCTCCTGTCAGCAGAGTAGTCCGGGAAGCTGTGGACACAGGAGGCCGTCATCAGTCAAGCTTTGCCAGGAGCGGGGATCTGGGGGGGGGTGCAGGGGATATGACCACCCCCACAATATTTAGACGATGTAGATTTGTCGGCCTCAAAAAATATTATGTGAATATGTAAAATACGTGCAAGCTGCCAGAAACGATTTTTTACCGTATTTTATGAATTTATTTCTCAGACTGAAATACCAGTAGTAGTTTGACGCTGAAGTTTTTCTAATAATATGCCCCCATGTTGAAATAAAACATCTGTCCCCAACCCTCTATACTTACCACACTGTCATGTTGGAGATGCGGCCAGCCTCATCTTCATCTTCGTCTTCGTCGTCGTCGTCCCTGGCTCCGAGCAGCCGACAGCTCAGGCTGATTTCTGTTATCAGGATGTCAGAGCTGCAAAGGATTCTGGGATCTGACAGAAACACTCTCATTGGTAACATCTCTACAACATATCACATATCCAGAAATAATAATAATAATAATAATAATAATAATGATAATAATGTATCCTTTATTTGTCCCACAAGGGGAAATTACAATTACAGAAAGAAATCATGGTCATTGTCATTGAACATGAACGGAACAGGATGCAGTCATCTGCAAAGACGGAAATCAGGTAAATAAATGAATATAAAAACCTCTAAAAGTCACTTTTAAACATGAAAAAGAAACGTTTTTATAAAAAGAAAGTGAAGACACAAAAGCAAAGACATGCAAGACATTAACGGCACGATTCATCTTCAACGTAAGTAGTTAGAGCAGTTCTGTCTTCTGGGTAACAACTCGTCCTGAGTCTGTTCGGGTTTTACCCTCCTGGTGTCCACCCGGGTCAAATCTGACCCTTTAACCCTCCTGGTGTCCACCCGGGTCAAATCTGACCCTTTAACCCTCCTGGTGTACTCTTTGGTCAAATGTGACCCTTTAACCCTCCTGGTGTCCACCCGGGTCAAATGTGACCCTTTAACCCTCCTGGTGTCCTCCCGGGTCAAATCTGACCCTTTAACCCTCCTGGTGTCCTCCCGGGTCAAATCTGACCCTTTAACCCTCCTGGTGTCCACCCGGGTCAAATCTGACCCTTTAACCCTCGTGTTGTCCTCCCGGGTCAAATCTGACCCTTTAACCCTCGTGTTGTCCTCCCGGGTCAAATCTGACCCTTTAACCCTCCTGGTGTCCTCCCGGGTCAAATCTGACCAATTAATCCTCCTGGTGTCCTCCCGGGTCAAATCTGACCCTTTAACCCTCCTGGTGTCCACCCGGGTCAAATCTGACCCTTTAACCCTCGTGTTGTCCTCCCGGGTCAAATCTGACACCTTTAACCCTCCTCGTGTCCTCCCGGGTCAAATCTGACCCTTTAACCCTCCTGGTGTCCTCCCGGGTCAAATCTGACCCTTTAACCCTCGTGTTGTCCTCCCGGGTCAAATCTGACCCTTTAACCCTCGTGTTGTCCACCCGGGTCAAATCTGACCCTTTAACCCTCGTGTTGTCCTCCCGGGTCAAATCTGCCCCTTTAACCCTCGTGTTGTCCTCCCGGGTCCAATCTCTGACCCTTTAACCCTCGTGTTGTCCTCCCCGGTCAAATCTGACCCTTTAACCCTCCTGGTGTCCTCCCGGGTCAAATCTGACCCTTTAACCCTCCTGGTGTCCTCCCGGGTCAAATCTGACCCTTTAACCCTCCTGGTGTCCTCCCGGGTCAAATCTGACCCTTTAACCCTCCTGGTGTCCACCCGGGTCAAATCTGACCCTTTAAACCTCGTGTTGTCCTCCCGGGTCAAATCTGTCCCTTTAACCCTTGTGTTGTCCTCCCGGGTCAAATCTGACCCTTTAACCCTCCTTGTGTCCTCCCGGGTCAAATCTGACCCTTTAACCCTCCTTGTGTCCTCCCGGGTAAATCTGACCCTTTAACCCTCCTGGTGTCCACCCGGGTCAAATCTGACCCTTTAACCCTCGTGTTGTCCTCCCGGGTCAAATCTGACCCTTTAACCCTCCTGGTGTCCTCCCGGGTCAAATCTGACCCTTTAACCCTCCTGGTGTCCACCCGGGTCAAATCTGACCCTTTAACCCTCGTGTTGTCCTCCCGGGTCAAATCTGACCCTTTAACCCTCGTGTTGTCCACCCGGGTCAAATCTGACCCTTTAACCCTCGTGTTGTCCTCCCGGGTCAAATCTGCCCCTTTAACCCTCGTGTTGTCCTCCCGGGTCCAATCTCTGACCCTTTAACCCTCGTGTTGTCCTCCCCGGTCAAATCTGACCCTTTAACCCTCCTGGTGTCCTCCCGGGTCAAATCTGACCCTTTAACCCTCCTGGTGTCCTCCGGGTCAAATCTGACCCTTTAACCCTCCTGGTGTCCTCCGGGTCAAATCTGACCCTTTAACCCTCCTGGTGTCCACCGGGTCAAATCTGACCCTTTAAACCTCGTGTTGTCCTCCCGGTCAAATCTGTCCCTTTAACCCTTGTGTTGTCCTCCCGGGTCAAATCTGACCCTTTAACCCTCCTTGTGTCCTCCCGGGTCAAATCTGACCCTTTAACCCTCCTTGTGTCCTCCCGGGTAAATCTGACCCTTTAACCCTCCTGGTGTCCACCCGGGTCAAATCTGACCCTTTAACCCTTGTGTTGTCCTCCCGGGTCAAATCTGACCCTTTAACCCTCGTGTTGTCCTCCCGGGTCAAATCTGACCCTTTAACCCTCCTGGTGTCCTCCCGGGTCAAATCTGACCCTTTAACCCTCCTGGTGTCCACCCGGGTCAAATCTGACCCTTTAACCCTCGTGTTGTCCTCCCGGGTCAAAAATAGACTCAATCTGAGATTTTCGTCCCTTTTCAGACTTTTTTAACACCACCTTACTAGTTTTATACTTGTAGGAATTCATGGTCAATAACCCTCATTTATATGAATTATAATAATATTAGAGTTAAAAAGCAGAAATTATGAATTATTGTAACTAATAGTTAAGATCAGAGGAATGAAAGAGCGTGGGAAGGAATCCATTTTATGGTCTAGTTACTAGTTACTTTAGTTACTCCACTACATTCATCTGACAGCTTTAGTTACTAGTTACTAGTTACTTTAGTGTCTAGTTACTTTAGTTACTATGTCAATGTCAATGTCAACTTTATTTGTATAGCACATTTCCAAAGCCGAGGCCTACCAAAGTACTTCACAGTAAAAGAACAAAAAAAATAAAATTAAAATATAAAAACAAATACAATAAAAGACAACAAATAACAAATACCAGAAGGATAAAATACAACATTAATCAGGGCGACTCCCCTGAGCCAAACGCTATTTCAATAAATAAGTCTTCAGCAATGATTTAAAAGTGGACAAGCTTCTAGCTTCTAGCTTCCAGCTTCTAGCAGTCCGCACAGCTACAGGCAATGACGATCTCGGAACCTCTAGGACCATCAGACTGGCTGAACGGAGGTCTCTGGAGGGCCTACGCAGCCTGACAAGGTCCGTAAGGTACTCTGGGGCGAGCCCATTGATACATTTAAAAGCAAACAGAAGAACCTTAAAATCAATCTGATACTTTACCGGAAGCCAGTGAAGCAATGAGAGCGCTGGAGTAATGTGCTCCCGCTTCTTCTGCCACTTAAAAGACGAGCTGCTGCATTCTGTACGAGCTGCAGACGATAAAGCTCAGACTTCCCAATGCCTGTATACAAGGAATTACAGTAATCCAGGCGAGAGGTAATTAAAACATGAATGACTTTTTCCAGGTCAGCCTGTGTCAGATACGGTTTGACTTTCGCTATCAGTCTAGGCTGAAAAAAGCTAGCCTTAACCACAGCACTGACCTGCTTATCTAGTTTAAAAGCACTATCAAGATCCCTGGCATGGGATCTTAAGTGAGGTGCTAGTTGGCCAAGGGAACTGGTAAGAACCTGAACCAACTCTGGACGCCCAAACAAGACAACCTCCGTTTTATTCTCATTAAGTTTTAAAAAGTTTAGGTCCATCCAAGTCTTAATATCGCTCATGCAGTTTATCACGGCCTGCAAAGATTCTTTAGCTGGAACCTTTAGCGGTAGATACACCTGCACATCATCAGCGAAGCAGTGGAAGGAGATGCCATGTTTCCTGAAAACAGATCCCAATGGTAGCATATACAGGGAGAATAGCAGTGGACCCAAAACTGACCCCTGCGGTACCCCACAGGTCAGGGGGGATCTGTCTGTTAAATACGACTCAAACCACTTAAGAACAGAGCCTTTTAAGCCAACACAGTGCTCTAAACGCCACAGAAGAATTTTATGATCAACTGTGTCAAAGGCTGCAGTCAAATCAAGCAGAATTAAAATGGCACAATTGCCAGCATCAAGGTGTACGAACAGATCATTAAAGACTTTTAATAGAGCAGTCTCCGTACTGTGACGAGACCTAAAACCTGACTGAAACTGTTCACAAACATCAACTGTTTTCAGAAATGCTTGGATCTGAATTAACACAGATCTTTCTAGAACCTTTGAAATAAAAGGGAGCTTAGAAATGGGTCTAAAATTAGACAAATCCATAGGGTCTAAGTTCTTCTTCTTCAGAAGAGGCTGAATTAAGGCATGTTTAAAGGAAGATGGAACACAGCCAGAACTAAGACACAAATTAATACATTTCAAAATAAAAGACTCCACTGAACAGAATACCTCCTTAAACAGAGATGATGGAATACTATCTGTTTGACAGTCAGCAGGGCGTAAATGTGCAACTATCTCATTCAGTTCAGTAAGAGTGACCAGTTCAAAGCTGCCAAAGACAGCTGTGCTTGCTATAGGAGCTGAAGGGACCTGAGCAGCCCGAGAGAGTGGCATTCTAATAGCAGAGATCTAATCCCTAAAGAACTGCAGAAAAGCCTCACACAAGCTAGAAGAAGGCTCCACACAGACAGCATCACCAGGGTTCACCAGTGAATCACATACACTGAAAAGAACCTGAGGCTTATGAGCATTTATTGACACAAGTGAGGAGAAATAATCAGTTTTTGCAGTTTTTACAGCCTGCTGATAATTAATAAGACTAATTAATAAGTCTTGAAGGAGCTCCCAAGAAATTTGAAGATTGTCCTACTAGTTACTTAAGTTACTAGTTACTTTAGTTACTAGTTACCTTAGTTACTCCACTACATTCATCTGACAAATTTGGTTACTAGTTACTTTAGTTACTAGTTACTTTAGTGTCTAGTTATTTTAGTTACTAGTTACTTTAGTTACTTTATTTATTAGTTACTATAGTGACTAGTTACTTTAGTCACTAGTTACTTTAGTTACTAGTTACTTTAGTTACTAGTTACTTTAGTTACTAGTTGCTGTAGTTAGTAGTTACTTTAGTGTCTAGTTACTTTAGTTACTAGTTACTTTAGTTACTTTATTTACTAGTTACTATAGTGACTAGTTACTTTAGTCACTAGTTACTTTAGTTACTAGTTACTTTAGTTACTAGTTGCTGTAGTTAGTAGTTACTTTAGTGTCTAGTTACTTTAGTTACTAGTTACTTTAGTTACTATAGTTGCTTAAGTTACTACTTGCTGTAGTTACTAGTTACTTTCCACATTAAGAAGTCTGCACACTGAACACATGTAGTTTATAATCTGGTTGTTATTATGTGGTAACTTAGCAACAGTATATAAATCTGATTGTGATTATGTGGTAACCTAGCAACAATACAGGTCCAGCTGAGATGATGACGTCATTAAACAGCTGGTTGGCTCCTTTTCTCTCTAACATGTACTAATTAACTAATTAACTAATTAACATTAACTACATTCTCCTGATGATACAACGAAGCAGAAAAAAATCAACAAAAACATTTTTTTAAATGGGAAAAAGTGACAAAAAACATCAAAAAAGTTTGAAAAAGCAACAAAGAAATTATTAAAAAATGGACTAAAACATCATTCAAAAAACTTTAAAAAAGTGACCAAAAATGTAATAAAAGTGACAAAAACGTCGAGAAAAGTGTAGAAAAACCACAACAACATGTTGAAACGTAACCACGGAAACAGCGAGCTGCAGGCCGACGACACGGCGCTTTATATCTTTAATATAATCAAAGAGTTTTGCAACAATCACAAAAACCTTTTGGAGTTGGATTTTTCTGGAAGGATTAACCCTCGAGTGTCCGCCGGGTCAAAGAGGGACAAAACTGGACATTTTCGTCCTTTTTTCAGACTTTATTTTATTTCACGACCACCACCTTAATAGTTTTATACTTTCTGGACTTCATGGTCAATAACCCTCATTTACATAGAATTATAATATTAGAATTAAAAAGTAGAAATATGAATTATTGTGACTAATAGTTAAGATCAGCTGTATTATAAAGAGCGTTGGAAGGATCCATTTTATGGTCATTTGGTTAAAAAGAAACTCAGATTCCAGATATAGATATTTATTAAAGGACAACAGGAGGATAATAAAAAATTAACAAAGCAGAATAAAGTGTAATAAAACAACAAAAAAGGTGCCAAAAACTTGATTTAACCCTCGCGTGTCCTCCCGGGTCAAAAATAGACAAAATTGACATTTTCGTCCCTTTTCAGACTTTTTTAACACCACCTTACTAGTTTTATACTTGTTGGAATTCATGGTCAATAACCCTCATTTATATGAATTATAATAATATTTGAGTTAAAAAGCAGAATTATGAATTATTGTGACTAATAGTTAAGATCAGAGGAATGAAAGAGATCAGTTGTATTTGCAAAGAGTGTTTTTAACGTAATTTGGTTAAAAAGAAACTGAGATTTCAGATACAGATTTTTTAAGGGGTCAGATTTGACCCGAGGACTTGTGTGGACACCTCACCTGTGTCTCCGTCTCCGTCTCCGTCTCCGCTCTGAGGCTGCGTCCCAGCCGGCAGGAGCAGCAGCAGCGCCGCCGTGAAGCAGGCGGAGAGCAGCATGTCGTCGGCGTACGGCGGGACCGCTGCAGGCTGCAGGTCTCTCTCAGGGGGGTCCTGGTGTTCTTCTGAGAGAGAGAGGCAGAGGTAGAGAGAAAGAGGGAGACAGAGAGAGAGAGGGGAAGGGGAGGGAGAGAGGAAGGGGAGAGAGAGAGGAAGGGGAGAGAGAGGGAGGGGAGAGAGAGAGAGCGAGGAAGGGGAGAGAGAGAGGGAGGGGAGAGAGAGAGAGAGGGAGGGGAGAGAGAGAGAGAGAGGGAGGGGAGAGAGAGAGAGAGAGAGAGCGAGAAGGGGAGAGAGAGAGAGCAAGAGAGCGAGGAAGGGGAGAGAGAGAGGGAGGAAGGGGAGAGAGAGAGGGAGGAAGGAGGAGGGGCTGTTGTTCACAGGAAGGTTCTGTGGTTTTCGTCTACGAGTCTCTAACAGGAAGTAAAATCAGAAAACATCTCATCAGCACATCCACCCAGCTCCATCTGCACCGCCACGCCTGGCTGTACAGGACAACTCTCATTCCCCCTGCTCTGGCACGGGCCCTCTCATTCCCCCTGCTCTGACACTGGCCCTCTCATTCCCCCTGCTCTGGCACGGGCCCTCTCATTCCCCCTGCTCTGACATTGGCCCTCTCATTCCCCCTGCTCTGGCACTGGCCCTCTCATTCCCCCTGCTCTGGCACTGGCCCTCTCATTCTCCCTGCTCTGACACTGGCCCTCTCATTCCCCCTGCTCTGGCACTGGCCCTCTCATTCCCCCTGCTCTGGCACTGGCCCTCTCATTCCCCCTGCTCGGCATTGGCACCTCTAATTCCCCCTGCTCAAACCCTCTATCTTTCAACTTTATATATGTATATATAGCTGCTCTCAGGCCTGTGACCCCCCCTTTTATATTTTATATTCTTCCATGTCGTGTTGACACTGTGAAGGTGTTGCTTCGGTCTCGTTGCCCAGGTACGGCACCGTGCAGAATGACAACGTCTTCCTACCCTGTCCTAGATGAGTCTGTGTTGTTATGGTGTAACGAGGCGTCTCCACCAGCCGTCCGTCCCTCCGCCTTCACACTGTTGGAACGGACTGAATCAGATTCATGGGTTTTATCTGGTTTTTAGACCTTTTTCCTCAGATTTAGTGTCTATATCTTGTTTTCATCTTGTTTTTTAAGCTCTTCCTCCCTTTGTGTGTGTGTGTGTGTGTGTGTGTGTGTGTGTGTGTGTGTGTGTGTGTGTGTGTGTGTGTGTAACATGCAGCCTACCCCATCTGAGTCTTCCTCTGTCAACACCATGAAGCAGAAATCTAACCCTGACCTACAAACCACTTCCTGTCTGCTGGTGCTCTGCGTTGTGTTCACATGAGACCTCGTTAGACACACACACACACACACACACACACACACACACACACACACACACACACACACACACACACACACACACACACACACACACACACACACACACACACACACACACACACACACACACACACACACACACACACTCGACTTTACTACCAACACAACTCCACACACTCTACGTGTTTCCACTGGACAGAAACGATGGTTTTTGTCCAGAGAAGGAATGAAACTACGATGAGTCGTTCTGTCTCTGTCCCAAAGCGAGACAACGTCCTCCAACAGATGTCTCTGCACCACTTATGCCCTGTCCCAGACTAGCAGCCTGACATCCGCTTTATATGTCCAACTGTTTACATGTCATGTTGTCCTCATGTTGTCCTCATGTTGTCCTATTCCAACTTTTTTCTTTGAAAATATTTGACTTTTTTTTTTAAACGTGTCTTTTAGTGTTCTGTTACAGAGAGAGAGAGAGAGAGAGAGAGAGAGAGAGACAGAGAGAGAGAGAGAGAGAGAGAGAGAGAGAGAGAGAGAGAGAGAGAGAGATATTCTTAAATGGGGTCAACAACATGAAGGTTGTCATGATGTCCTATCCTGGGAGGCAGCCAATGGATGTGAAGCATGAGAGGACAGGGACCTTTAACCTTCCTCTATATGGAGGACAGAGACAGCTGAGTTGCCATTGGTGCAGATGCCCCCCGTCCCCCCCCCCACCTAACCACACGCCTCAGCCTCCTATCTGGCTCCACATCGCTGAGCGTCTTCAGCTGTGGGAAGACAACGCTGTAGCAACCACAACTGAAGAGACACTTGCTATATCTTCAGAGACATATACTGAGGACGTCCTCCATGTGTAGAGACATATACTGAGGACGTCCTCCATGTGTAGAGACATATACTGAGGACGTCCTCGATGAAGAGACATATACTGAGGACGTCCTCCATGTGTAGAGACATATAAATCATACTGCAGCAGCCACATGAACCCAACAAACGCTACTTCCTGCAAACAGAGAGACAGACAGAGAGAGACAGACAGAGAGAGACAGACAGAGAGAGACAGACAGAGAGAGACAGACAGAGAGAGACAGACAGAGAGAGACAGACAGACAGAGAGACAGAGATTGTTGCTCGTTGTGTAAACAGAGATGAAGTTGAAATGACTCGTCACCACATCCTTTAAAAACAGAAACAACACACACACACACACACACACAGTGTGTTGGCAGTAACCATGGTTTGTGTACAGTAACCATAGCAACGTAGAGAGCTGAAAGGAAGCCGTAAACCGATGAGAGACGCTGTAAAGACCTGATTGGTGTTTCCTAGGAAACCATCCTGTCCTCATCTCACTCACCTAGAGATATCTGCAGCAGTGTGTGTCTGTCTGTGTGTGTGTCTGTCTGCATGTATCTGTGTGTGTGTGTGTGTGTGCGCGTGTGTATGTGTGCGTGTGTGTCTGTCTCTGTGTGTGTATGTCTCTGTATGTGTGTGTGTCTCTGTATGTGTGTGTGTGTGTGTGTGTGTGTGTGTGTGTGTGTAACAGGTAAACCACAGACAGCTGGAACAACAGCCATCGAGTGTCTGTGGGAATCTTCTCGTTGCCTCGTTCCCACAGTCTGACGGGGGGGCAGTCACAGACCCCCGTAGCCCAGGACTCCATTAGTTATTATTCACCATATATAATATAATTAGATTCATTTCAATTATAATTAATTATTAAATTAAAACATTCTGAAGTTAACAGGAAATACTGAACCTCGTGATGTCTAAATGTTTGTCACTTTTCCAATGTTTTTTAATTTCTTTCTTCAGATCATATGAACCCTCTACCGGGTTGGGTTAGGGTCATAAATATATCGTAGAGTCTACCCGATCCGTCCGTACGATATATTTATGACCCTAACCTCTACCTAGGGTTAGGGAGTCTACCCAATCCGTCCGTACGATATATTTATGACCCTAACCCTCTACCTAGGGTTAGGGAGTCTCCCCGATCCGTACGATATATTTATGACCCTAACCCTCTACCTAGGGTTAGGGAGTCTCCCCGATCCGTCCGTACGATATATTTATGACCCTAACCCTGTACCTAGGGTTAGGGAGTCTACCCGATCCGTCCGTACGATATATTTATGACCCTAACCCTATACCTAGGGTTAGGGAGTCTCCCCGATCCGTCCGTACGATATATTTATGACCCTAACCCTGTACCTAGGGTTAGGGAGTCTACCCAATCCGTCTGTACGATATATTTATGACCCTAACCCTCTACCTAGGGTTAGGGAGTCTACCCGATCCGTCCGTACGATATATTTATGACCCTAACCCTCTACCTAGGGTTAGGGAGTCTACCCAATCCGTCTGTACGATCCACTTCTTCTCTCTGAATATTCAGGTGAAATAAAACCAATTTCCTGAAAAAGAAACTTCTATTAAGGAGAGATTGGAGCCGAGACGTTAAAATGATTTCAGGGATTGAATCAAAGGAAAACTCAGATATTAAACGTGTGATGCTGCAAAACTGGTTTAAAGGAAACTTTGAGTATTTTATTCATCGTGAAGACAAAAAACTGCGAAACATCAAACCACAAACTCCTGTTTCAACCTGTGAATGAGAGTCGCGTTTACTTCATTTCCAGAAAATCATCTTTAATATTTTCAAACTGAAGAACTCTACAAAATTTAAGTATTATTTTACAAAAACAGCATTCGAGCTCCCGAAGTGATCGTATGAAAATATAAACATAATATATTATAATTATTGATAACCACGTCGTTACAGTCTCACTGCATAAGGTGTTTCTACCTCTAGAGATAGCGAGTTCATAATTCATGTTTTAATCATTAGAGTTCTCTATGAGTGCAAATGACTATTCAGGCTAAGACTTAAAGGTGCCCCCCCCCCCCACAGACTGGGGGGCGGGGGGGGTCTCAGTTATTAATTAGTGTCCCAAAACAATTAAACAAATAACGCAATAAAATAAGGAAAAATAACAGAAGATAGAAAATGATTTCACACAGAAATATAAAAAGAAAAATTAGAATATACTTTGTAAAAGCACAAGGCTGAGCAGTTATGTACCAACACACACACAGCATATATATATATATATATATATATATATATATATATATATATATATATATATATATACACACACACACACACACAGCATATATATACATATACAGTGTATATATAGCATAGCATAGTATAGCATATATATATATATATATATATATATATATATATATATATATATATATATATATATATATGTGTGTGTGTTGGTCAGTTTGTCCCATTGAAGTGATCAAAACAGAGAAATGTTTTTAGATAAAACAGATGAACTAAGTTTCCTCTTGGGGAAGAATTAGAAGTTAGAAAAAAAAGTTATAAACTGCAATAAATTGCAGAATATTGCAATATGTTTAAAATCTCAATAACACGGTACCGTGGTACTGTGGTACTGTGAGAGGAGTATGCGGCGCTGCCATGACAACACATTCCTCTGGGTCACGGTAGTTACCCTAACCCCCCCTTATATTACGCTGTGGGCCTCGGGAGATCCCCCTATACAGCGGCCCTGCATGAGTGTTGTGATGTTATCGTATTGTGGGGCGTCTGGTGACCCCCCCCCCCCCTGACTGCTGATTGGTCGGAGAGAGTCGTCACTAATCACTGCGTCATCACCGCCAGCGACCGGTTCCATCAAAGGAAACCACGTCACAGGGCTGACTGCTGGTGCTTTCAGTAAATAATGAGATCAGTAATGGGGATATAATGACTAGATGGATATTAATAGAACAGCCCCAACCGCCTGGTAACACAGGAAGTGACATCATCACTTCACTGTAATGCAGCCTTTAAAACCAGGATTATGATATTACAACATGCAAAATCTAAGACAATATGTAGTCTCATATCGTGATGTAGATATAATATCCGTATGTTGACAATATGTAGTCCCATATCACGATGTATATATATATATATATATATATATATATATATATATATATATATATATATATATATATATATATATATATATATATATGTAGTCCCATATCACGTTATAGATAAAATATCCATCTATTGCCCCGTTCCCTAGGGAGAAACACTACTGTAAACTGTAAATAAAGTTATTTAAATGAACAGCAAGCGGCTCCAGAGTGACATAAGTTGCTTATTGTTAGTTTATGGTTCTGAGTTATGAGTCCTGAGGTGTTCATCTCATCGTCTGGATTGGTTTTTCTCTTTTCTCTGCTTTCTGAGCTTCCCACGGACCTTCTTCCTGTCAGGGTCCCTCCGTCTCTGCCCGATGGGAGGAGAGGGACGATGAGTCGCACATGCGTCACTTTAAGACAAGTAGTTAGCATTAAGATGCTAACGAGAGACTTCTGTAATGTCCACACAGTAAAAATGGACCTTAACCAAGTTGGTTCACTGCTAGCTTAGCGTAGCTACAAGTTAGCATCAAACCACAAAGGCTGTCAGTTGAATGGTGTTTTGAGCTAACGTTAGCATAGATAGCTACAACGTTTCTGAAATGGTTTCCATCTTCTGTTATTGTTTGTAATGAGAAACTTTATTATTTCATGGATTTTATTAATTTCAGTATGACAGTTATGTCATAAACCGTTTAAATCTGAGCATGCGACTCATCGGCCCTCTCCTCCCATCGGGCAGTGACCTGGAGAACCAGTTTGTCACAGAGGAAGTAGGCGTGTCCGTCTGTGTGTTAAAGCTCAGCTTCCTGTCCGCTGTCTCCGGCGGGTCCTCTCGGAGACGTCAGACTCGGTTGAGGAAGTCGAGGCCGAGCGAGGCGGGATGTGCAGCGTCTCCAGGCTCAGAGCCGACGGCGTGTCGGGAACAGGACGGGGAACATGTGCTTGGTGTCCAACAGGAGCTGCTGAGGATCGTTCCTCTGCTGAGGACGGTTCTGGACACACGGAGACAGACGAGACGTCAAGACTCAAACCACAACTCCTTATCTCCGGACCAAAGTTACAGATTATGAGAAACTAGATACTTTTAGCATCGTAACTCACACTTCATTCAGACTCAACAGAAACCAAATAAAAAACTAAATAAAAGCCGTTTTTGGTCTTCTCTACACTTCACCAACCATCGCAACTCTAGTACTGGTTGAAATGAACACATACTTTACCGAGTTACATGTGAAAAAATGATACACATTAAAAGTAGTGATTATTTACATGGAGTCTGGTGGAGATATGCTGCTCTATACACACTAAAAGTAGTGATTATTTACATGGAGTCTGGTGGAGATATGCTGCTCTATACACGCTAAAAGTAGTGATTATTTACATGGAGTCTGGTGGAGATATGCTGCTCTATACACGCTAAAAGTAGTGATTATTTACATGGAGTCTGGTGGAGATATGCTGCTCTATACACGCTAAAAGTAGTGATTATTTACATGGAGTCTGGTGGAGATATGCTGCTCTATACACGCTAAAAGTAGTGATTTTTTACATGGAGTCTGGTGGAGATATGCTGCTCTATACACGCTAAAAGTAGTGATTATTTACATGGAGTCTGGTGGAGATATGCTGCTCTATACACGCTAAAAGTAGTGATTATTTACATGGAGTCTGGTGGAGATATGCTGCTCTATACACGCTAAAAGTAGTGATTATTTATATGGAGTCTGGTGGAGATATGCTGCTCTATACACACTAAAAGTAGTGATTATTTACATGGAGTCTGGTGGAGATATGCTGCTCTATACACGCTAAAAGTAGTGATTATTTACATGGAGTCTGGTGGTGTGTGTGTGTGTGTGTGTGTGTGTGTAGTTACCTGGATGTTCCTGATAAAGGACACAGTGACTCGTTCTTCAAACTCGTTCAGAGGAGTGTAAAGATTCAGGATCTTCACAATCTGAAACACAGAACAGAGATCACACACACACAGTCAGTAATATATATATATATATATATATATATATATATATATATATATATATATATATATATATATATATATATATATATAAATTAAAAAACATAATATAAGGTCTATAATGTAAGGTATGCAGAGGGGAGGTGGCCAACCTGCTGCGTGCTGAGCGCCGTGCACAGCGAGCAGATGGCCTCGGCGTCCTGCGTCGTCTTCTTCTTCACCTGCAGCAGCTGGGCGGCCTGGATCAGCGGCTCCAGCGTCGCCGCCGCCTTGCTCGGGTACAGGTTGGTGGCCCGCAGCCACTCCTCCAGCTGGCTGGTGTTGTACCTGCACCCAAGGTCAAACACTCAGCTGGCTGCACCCCCAAGGTCAAACACCCCCAATATATAATAAATATTATATATTATATATATAATATATAGTGTGTATGAAGTGTGTATAAGGTGTGTGTGTGTGTCTGTGTGTGTGTTAATGTAGCTGCATGCCCATGCTCCACGAGCAGTATGTGTGTGTGTGTGTGTGTGTGTTACCGTAGCTGCATGCCCGTGCTCCAGGAGCAGTGTGTGTGTGTGTGTGTGTGTGTGTGTGTTACCGTAGCTGCATGCCCTTGCTCCAGGAGCAGTATGTGTGTGTGTGTGTGTGTGTGTGTGTGTGTGTGTGTGTGTACCGTAGCTGCATGCCCTTGCTCCAGGAGCAGTATGTGTGTGTGTGTGTGTGTGTGTGTTACCGTAGCTGCATGCCCTTGCTCCAGGAGCAGTATGTGTGTGTGTGTGTGTGTGTGTGTGTGTTACCGTAGCTGCATGCCCGTGCTCCAGGAGCACGCGTCCTTGCGCAGCAGCAGGTTGTTGAGCGTGACGGCGTTGATGCAGTGGAACAGCTGGCGGACCACCTGCCCCGTGATCTCGGGGTCCAGGCCGTGCTCCTGCATCACGCCGTGGAACTGGCCCAGCTGCCGGATCAGCGCCTGCAGCGTGTAGCCGGCCGGGCCGCCGGCGTCCGTGTCCATGCTGGACGACCGGTGGCGGTAGCCCATGGGCTTCACCCCCGCCAGGCTGGGGATGCTCTCGCTCTCCAACATGGCCGACACTGGACCGACAAAGATCGCTACGTCATTATAGCCCGGGACATACCGATCATGGGCTGGGTGTTGCCTTTTTATTAATTTAATTAAGAGGGTATAAAGGGTATAACGGGGTATATCGGGGTATAACAGGGTATATCGGGGTATAACAGGGTATATCGGGGTATAACAGGGTATATCGGGGTATATTGGGGAATGACAGGGTATAACGTGGTATATCGGGGTATAACAGGGTATATCGGGGTATATCGGGGTATAACAGGGTATATCGGGGTATAACGGGGTATATTGGGGAATGACAGGGTATAACGTGGTATAACAGGGTATAACAGGGTATATTGGGGTATAACAGGGTATAATGTGGTATACCGGGGTATAACGGGGTATATTGGGGTATAACAAGGAGGGGTACATACCGATCATGGGCTGGATGGTGCCCTCGGCCACCCTGATGAGCTGCTGGTAGATCTGGATGGACAGGTCACTCAGCACCTGGCGGTACTCGGCCAGGTCGAAGTTCTTCAGGCAGTGCTCGTTCTGCTTGCTCGTGTTCTGGGTCATGAAGGCCTGGACCACCACAACGGCACACCATCAACAACACAGCACCACACAACACCATCAACAACACAGCACCACCCAACACCACCACAACGGTACACCATCAACAACACAGCACCACCCAACACCATCAACAACACAGCAACACACAACACCATCAACAACACAGCACCATACAACACCATCAACAACACAGCACCACACAACACCATCAACAACACAGCACCACCCAACACCACCACAACGGTACACCATCAACAACACAGCACCACCCAACACCATCAACAACACAGCACCACCCAACACCACCACAACGGCACACCATCAACAACACAGCACCACACAACACCATCAACAACACAGCACCACCCAACACCACCACAACGGCACACCATCAACAACACAGCACCACACAACACCATCAACAACACAGCACCACACACCACCATCAACAACAACACAGCACCACCCAACACCACCACAACGGCACACCATCAACAACACAGCACCACACACCACCATCAACAACACAGCACCACCCAACACCACCACAACGGCACACCATCAACAACACAGCACCACACAACACCATCAACAACACAGCACCACCCAACACCATCAACAACACAGCACCACCCAACACCATCAACAACACAGCACCACCCAACACCATCAACAACACAGCACCACACAACACCATCAACAACACAGCACCATACAACACCATCAACAACACAGCACCACACAACACCATCAACAACACAGCACCAGCCAACACCATCAACAACACAGCACCACACAACACCATCAACAACACAGCACCACACAACACCATCAACAACACAGCACCACACAACACCATCAACACCATAGCACCACACAACACCATCAACAACACAGCACCACACAACACCATCAACACCATAGCACCATACAACACCATCAACAACACACCACCACACACCATCAACAACACAGCACCACACAACACCATCAACACCATAGCACCATACAACACCATCAACAACACACCACCACACACCATCAATCTAAATTAAATTAAATGACTCTGGGT
>JABXJD010000542.1:222500-227500 GCA_013375575.1 Percina caprodes | reverse complement strand
AATGTATGTATATACATGCATATACTATATACACACACATTTACTGTATATACACTCCCCTCTAGGATTATGAGGACCACCATACTAATACTGTGTATGTAGTATTATATGTAGTACATGTAGTACTATCCACTCCCCTCTAGGATTATGAGGACCACCATACTAATACTGTGTATGTAGTATTATATGTAGTACATGTAGTATTATCCACTCCCCTATAGGATTATGAGGACCACCATACTAATACTGTGTATGTAGTATTATATGTAGTACATGTAGTATTATCCACTCCCCTATAGGATTATGAGGACCACCATACTACTACTGTATATGTAGTATTATATGTAGTACATGTAGTATTATCCACTCCCCTATAGGATTATGAGGACCACCATACTAATACTGTGTATGTAGTATTATATGTAGTACATGTAGTATTATCCACTCCCCTATAGGATTATGAGGACCACCATACTAGTACTGTGTATGTAGTATTATATGTAGTACATGTAGTACTATCCACTCCCCTATAGGATTATGAGGACCACCATACTAGTACTGTATATGTAGTATTATATGTAGTACATGTAGTATTATCCACTCCCCTATAGGATTATGAGGACCACCATACTAGTACTGTATATGTAGTATTATATGTAGTACATGTAGTATTATCCACTCCCCTATAGGATTATGAGGACCACCATACTAGTACTGTGTATGTAGTATTATATGTAGTACATGTAGTATTATCCACTCCCCTCTAGGATTATGAAGACCACCATACTAGTACTGTGTTGGACCCCCTTTCTTAATTCTACGTGGCGTTGATCCAACAAGGTGCTGAAAGCATTCTTTAGAAATGTGGGCCCATATTGAGAGGATAGCATCTTCAGTTGATGGAGATTTGTGGGATCCACATCCAGGGCACCAAGCTCCCGGTCCACCACATCCCAAAGATGCTCTATTGGGTTGAGATCTGGTGACTGGGGGGGCCATTTTAGTCCAGTGGACTCATCGTCATGTTCAAGAAACCAATTAGAAATGATGTGATCTTTGTGACATGGTGCATTATCCTGCTGGAAGTAGCCATCAGAGGAGGGTACATGGGGGCCATAAAGGGGGGACATGGTCAGAAACAAGGCTCAGGTAGGCCGGGGCATTTAAACCAGGCCCAATGGCACTAAGGGGCCTAAAGTGGGCCAAGAAAACATCCCCCCCACCATTATACAACCACCACCAGCCTGCACAGTGGTAACAAGGCCTGATGGTCCATGTTCTCATTCTGACTCTACATCTGGAGGTCTCAACAGAAACCAGACTCATCAGACCAGCAACATGTTTACAGTCTTCAACTGTCCAATGTTGGTGAGCTCTTGCAGATTGTACCCTCTTTTTCCTATTTGCAGTGGAGATGAGGGGTACCTGGGGGGGTCTTCTGTTGTTGTAGCCCCCCCCCTCAAGGTTGTGTGTGTTGTGGCTTCACGAATGGTTTGCTGCTACCTCGGTTGTAACGAGTGGTTATTTCAGTCAAAGTGTCTCTTCTATCAGCTTGAATCAGTCGGCCCATTCTCCTCTGACCTCTGACCTCTAGCATCAACGAGGCATTTCCCCCCCCAGGACTGCTGCATTCTGGATGTTTCCCCCCCCCAGCACTGCTGCATTCTGGATGTTTCTCTCCCCCCCCCAGGACTGCTGCATTCTGGATGTTTCCCCCCCCAGGACTGCTGCATTCTGGATGTTTTCCCCTTTCCCCCCCATTCTCTGTAACCCTAGAAATGGTTGTGGGTGTAAATCCCAGTAACTGAGCAGATGGTGAAATCCTCAGACCGGCCCGTCTGGCACCAACAACCAGGCCACGCTCCAAATGTCTTAAATCACCTTTCTTTCCCATTCTGACATTCAGTTTGGAGTCCAGGAGATGGTCTGGACCAGGACCAGGACCAGGACCACACCCCTAAATGCATTGAAGCAACTGCCATGTGATTGGTTGATTACATAATTGCTGTAATGAGAAATTTAACAGGTGTTCCTAATAATCCTTTAGGTGAGTGTATACACACACACACATAACCCCCGACCTCTCCAGACAGACTCGAGTCCCCGACTCAAGTCTGTCTGGCGAGGTCGGGGACTCGCTATCAACACGCTATCAACACCAAGCAGCCAGCTGGTATTTCAGCCAGAGAAGAAGAGAAGGTGAAAGACAGCGAGCAGAAGAAGAAGAGAGCGAACAGAGACCTGGCCACCTGTTTGAGACCCTGGTAAGCCAAACCCAGCTCTCCATCTTCATTCAGATAACACCAGTCCTGCAGAGTGCTGCGGACAGACAGACAGGTACAGGGAGACAGACAGGTACAGGGAGACAGAGAGACAGACAGGTACAGGGAGACAGAGAGACAGACAGGTACAGGGAGACAGACAGGTACAGAGAGACAGACAGGTACAGAGAGACAGACAGAGAGAGGACATGGTGAGAAGCAGCAGAGGACACATTAAGCAGAAACTGTGTTAGTTCAAAACTTAGAAAAAAGCAGAAAGTAGTTTTAAAGAGCAACAAAAACTTTGAAAACCCCCAAAAATACAACAAAAAGCGACAGAAACACTGGTCTAAAACGGAAAAAAGATAAAAACATTGATAAAAAGCATCAAAAGTCAAAGCAACGTCAAAGGAAAGCCCCAAAATGTAAGAAAAAAGCAGAAAGTACATTGAAAACCCCAAAAATACAACAACAACCACAGAAACATGGTCCGGGCCTGAGGAAGACGTCAGCGCCCCCCAGTGGACGAGGGAAGACACATCTGTCCACCTTCTATAGACTGACATGCACACTGTCTCTTTAAATCCCACAGGAAATGACATCACTTACTTTTTGGACTCGCAGAGTCCGTGACACGCTTTCCCAGCCTGGTCAGCGTCCAGCGGCTCGCTGCTGCTGCCTCTGGTCTCCTGCTGCTGACACACGATACTCCGGATCACTTCTTCTTATATTATACAGACATTATATAACATAATATAGTTATATATCACAATATATATCATATAACATATATAACATATATATTATATATTATAATATGTACATTATATATGATAACATTTATTTTATCTATATAACATATATATGTGATGTGGGCAGAGCTGAACCGTACGATGCGCTGGCTGTCCTCCCGGAGCTGGGCGGCGCTGACGATCTGAGTCCTCAGAATCAGGACTTCCTCTTTGCGAGCGTCCAGCTCCTCATTGGCTGATTTCAGCTGACTCAGCAGCAGGTTGTAGCTGTCCTGCAGCTCATTGGACGAGTCGCTCTGGGCCGCCCGCTGGGCGACGCCTTTCCTCAGGTCGTTCAGGTCGTTCTTCAGCTTCTTGTTCTCCACCTCCAGCTCCTGCCTCTGCAGAGACACTCACAGTTACACGTAAGGCGAGGCCCCATCTCCTCATTCCCCCTGCTCTAGCGTTCCCCCTGCTCTGGCCTCTCATTCCCCCTGCTCTGGTGTTTCTCCCTTTCATTCCCCCTTCTCTGATGCTTCTCCCTCTCATTCCTCCTGCTCTGCAATTCCCCCCTCTCATAACACTAACACTTTTGCCGCATAAATTGCCAATTTCCGCACAAAATAACTTGGATGATGCATTGATTTCATAATAAAAGTCTCATATATCTCAGCAGGAAGATGAAAAATGTTGTTTAACTTTACACAAGAGCAGCCATTTTCCCCTGTTGCCATGGGAACGTTATGAAGTGACGTAATTACGCGACAAGACAAACATCCTCTTCTTCATCAAACTGCAGGTTTTGCAAGTTCCCACAATTTCATCGCATTAAATTGCATCAATATCCCTCATATTCCATCGCATTGTTATAGAAAACCGTGCCGTATAACCAAGGATTGCTCTGCATCTTCCTGCTAACGCGCCTGCTGATGATCCAACAGCAGGAGCATGTGACTGTGTGTTGTACCTTGAGGTTGTTGTAGGCCAGATCAGCGTTCTCCTGCTCCGAGGGGGGGCTCCTCGGCTCCGAACTCTAGAAACACAGAGAAATGATTACAGTCTGAGACACCACAGGGGAACAGAAGGAAATATGTTATCTAGGGGGGCCATGTTTCACAAATTCAGACAGGCAGAGGTTAATGAACACGCTTTATTACACCTCAATGGTTCAAAAATCACTTATGTAATAAAATAAAATCTGTAACAACCTGAAACTAAATAACTTTTCAAATAAATAAATATGAAATAATGTTCTAAATGTGATCTATTCTGTGTCAGCTTCAACCAAATATCTCTTAAAACCTTTTCAGTGTAATAAGGTTTTAAGGTTTCTCGGTGTCCATGTGAGCTTTGAGATCTGCAGCACCATTATTAGACGCTGAAACATATCCCTGTCTGATCTGCTCCCTGTCTGATCTGCTCCCTGATCTGCTCCCTGTCTGACCTGCTCCCAGTCTGACCTGCTCCCTGTCTGATCTGCTCCCTGTCTGACCTGCTCCCTGTCTGGCCTGCTCCCTGTCTGACCTGCTCCCTGTCTGACCTGCTCCCTGTCTGACCTGCTCCCTGTCTGACCTGCTCCCTGTCTGATCTGCTCCCTGTCTGATCTGCTCCCTGTCTGACCTGCACCCTGTCTGACCTGCACCCTGTCTGACCTGCTCCCTGTCTGACCTGCTCCCTGTCTGACCTGCACCCTGTCTGGCCTGCTCCCTGTCTGACCTGCTCCCTGTCTGGCCTGCTCCCTGTCTGACCTGCTCCGTCTGACCTGCTCCCTGTCTGACCTGCTCCCTGTCTGACCTGCTCCCTGTCTGACCTGCTCCCTGTCTGACCTGCTCCCTGTCTGACCTGCACCCTGTCTGACCTGCTCCCTGTCTGACCTGCTCCCTGTCTGATCTGCTCCCTGTCTGATCTGCTCCCTGTCTGATCTGCTCCCTGTCTGATCTGCTCCCTGTATGTCATCCTTATGTTATCAGAACGAAACTTTCATTAACTTTAAGACAATTATTTCTGC
>JABXJD010000542.1:212500-217500 GCA_013375575.1 Percina caprodes | reverse complement strand
CAAAACACAAGACATGTCTTCAGTCTGGGGACACAGAAGACAAGACATGTCTTCAGTCTGGGGACACAAAACACAAGACATGTCTTCAGTCTGGGGACACAGAACACAAGACATGTCTTCAGTCTGGGGACACAAAACACACGTCACGTCTTCAAAGTTTTCCGACGGCTGACCTGCGGGCGAGGAACCCGCGGCCGTATCGCTGCAGAGTGATGGCAGTTTTTCGGATCTTGCGGAATCGAACCCTCGCCAGCCAGCCGCGGACCGTCTTCTGGATCTGGATGCAGGCGGAGCGGAAGCGGTCCGCCCGCAGCCGCTCCAGGTATGCCACCTGGCCCGCCCGGAAGAAGATCTTCGTCTTCCCGAACTGGAACATGTCCCCCTCCTAGGACATCAGAGACAGACAACTTAGAAATACAGCAGAAATCAGCTAATGCTAATGTTATGCTAATGCTAATGTTATGCTAATGCTAACAGGCTTGTTGTTAACTCTCGTGTTGTCTTCCCGAAAAAATTGCTTTTGTTGACGCGTTTTATTCAAAGATTTTAACTTTTTCTTACGTTTTTGACACTTTTTTTCAATGTTTAGCACTTTTTGACGTTTAACCCTAACTTATTAACTTATTATGAGGACAACATGAGGACAACATGAGGACAACATGAACACAATATGAGGACAACATGAACACAATATGAACACAATATGAGGACAACATGAGGGCAACATGAGGACAACATGAAGACAACATGAAGACAACATGAGGACAACATGAGGACAACATGAGGACAACATGAGGGCAACATGAGGACAACATGAGGACAACATGAAGACAACATGAAGACAACATGAAGACACCATGAAGACACCATGAAGACAACATGAAGACAACATGAAGACAACATGAGGGCAACATGAGGACAACATGAGGGCAACATGAGGACAACATGAGGACAACATGAGAACAACATGAGGGCAACATGAAGACAACATGAGGGCAACATGAAGACACCATGAAGACAACATGAAGACACCATGAAGACAACATGAGGGCAACATGAGGACAACATGAGGACAACATGAGGGCAACATGAGGACAACATGAGGGCAACATGAGGGCAACATGAAGACAACATGAGGGCAACATGAAGACAACATGAGGGCAACATGAGGACAACATGAAGACAACATGAGGACAACATGAAGACAACATGAGGACAACATGAAGACAACATGAGGACAACATGAAGACAACATGAGAACCCATTTTATCCTCCCTGCAGACGCCTTGTGCGTGTCTCAGCAGGCGTTTTAAATAAAGTTTGAGTGAGTTGGTGACCTTGATGAGCGTCTCCAGCAGGTTCCTGCACACCAGCTTCTTATCGGCCGACGTCATGTCCGACTTCTTCAGCAGCACTCGGTACCTGTTGAAGAAGTCTGGGTACGTCCACCTGGAACACAACAGCAGCTAAAAGGGTCACGAACGCAGCAAAACAGCTTCTAATACGTCAAGAACACAGCAATCACTACAGGAAAAGCTCCAAAACACACCGAACACTAGTAAAAAGCTATAAAACTACTATAAAACTTTGAAATAAATGACAAAAACGCTGAGAAACAGCTGAGGGAGGAAAATAGCACGTCTTCAGGGTAAGAGTGTGTGTGTGTATCTGTATGAGTGTGTGTCTGTCTGAGTGTGTGTGTGTGTATGTGTGGTATAGTGTAGTATATGTGTAGTATATGTAGTAGTACAGTATGTGTAGTAGTACGTGTGGTAGTGTAGTATATGTGTAGTATGTGTAGTGTATGTGTAGTATAGTGTAGTAGGATGTGTAGTATTATGTGCAGTACTATGTGTAGTAGTATGTGTAGTATCAGACAGACTGTGGAGTAGTAAAGCCGGCAGCAGATGACCTTTAGACTTGTTATCTGTAGAATGTGTAGTATGTGTATTAGTATGTGTAGTATAGTGTAGTAGTTTGTGTTGTACTATGTGTAATAGTACGTGTAGTATAAGACAGACTGTGGAGTAGTAAAGCTGGCAGCAGATGACCTTTAGACTTGTTATCTGTAGTATGTGTAGTAGTACTGTATGTGTAGTAGTACTGTGTGTGTAGTAGTACTGTGTGTGTAGTAGTACTGTGTGTGTAGTAGTACTGTATGTGTAGTAGTACTGTGTGTGTAGTAGTTGCAGCAGATGACCTTTAGACTTGTTATCTGTAGTATGTGTAGTAGTACTGTATGTGTAGTAGTACTGTATGTGTAGTAGTACTGTGTGTGTAGTAGTACTGTGTGTGTAGTAGTACTGTATGTGTAGTAGTACTGTATGTGTAATAGTACTGTGTGTGTAGTAGTACTGTGTGTGTAGTAGTACTGTGTGTGTAGTAGTACTGTGTGTGTAGTAGTACTGTGTGTGTAGTAGTTGCAGCAGATGACCTTTAGACTTGTTATCTGTAGTATGTGTAGTAGTACTGTGTGTGTAGTAGTACTGTGTGTGTAGTAGTACTGTGTGTGTAGTAGTTGCAGCAGATGACCTTTAGACTTGTTATTTTCCGGCTGCTAACACGCTGCACACACACTCAGATTATTAGATTTGAGGAGAAATGTCCTCGTGAGTCTGAGGGGGAGAGTCAGAGAGGAGACGGGGACATCAGGCTGGTCTGAGGGGGAGAGTCAGAGAGGAGACGGGGACATCAGGCTGGTCTGAGGGGGAGAGTCTGAGAGGAGACGGGGACATCAGGCTGGTCTGAGGGGGAGAGTCTGAGAGGAGACGGGGACATCAGGCTGGTCTGAGGGGGAGAGTCTGAGAGGAGACGGGGACATCAGGCTGGTCTGAGGGGGAGAGTCTGAGAGGAGACGGGGACATCAGGCTGGTCTAAGGGGGAGAGTCAGAGAGGAGACGGGGACATCAGGCTGGTCTAAGGGGAGAGTCAAAGAGGAGACGGGGACATCAGGCTGGTCTGAGGGGAGAGTCAGAGAGGAGACAGGGACATCTGGCTGGTCTAAGGGGAGAGTCTGAGAGGAGACGGGGACATCAGGCTGATCTGAGGGGAGAGTCAGAGAGGAGACGGGGACATCAGGCTGGTCTGAGGGGAGAGTCTGAGAGGAGACAGGGACATCTGGCTGGTCTAAGGGGAGAGTCTGAGAAGAGACGGGGACATCAGGCTGATCTGAGGGAGAGTCAGAGAGGAGACAGGGACATCTGGCTGGTCTAAGGGGAGAGTCTGAGAGGAGACGGGGACATCAGGCTGATCTGAGGGGAGAGTCAGAGAGGAGACGGGGACATCAGGCTGGTCTGAGGGGAGAGTCTGAGAGGAGACGGGGACATCTGGCTGGTCTAAGGGGAGAGTCTGAGAGGAGACGGGGACATCAGGCTGATCTGAGGGGGAGAGTCAGAGAGGAGACGGGGACATCAGGCTGGTCTAAGGGGGAGAGTCTGAGAGGAGACGGGGACATCAGGCTGATCTGAGGGGGAGAGTCAGAGAGGAGACGGGGACATCAGGCTGGTCTGAGGGGAGAGTCTGAGAGGAGACAGGGACATCAGGCTGGTCTGAGGGGAGAGTCTGAGAGGAGACGGGGACATCAGGCTGGTCTAAGGGGAGAGTCAGAGAGGAGACGGGGACATCAGGCTGGTCTAAGGGGGAGAGTCAGAGAGGAGACGGGGACATCAGGCTGGTCTGAGGGGGAGAGTCAGAGAGGAGACAGGGACATCTGGCTGGTCTAAGGGGGAGAGTCAGAGAGGAGACGGGGACATCAGGCTGGTCTAAGGGGGAGAGTCTGAGAGGAGACGGGGACATCAGGCTGATCTGAGGGGGAGAGTCAGAGAGGAGACGGGGACATCAGGCTGGTCTGAGGGGAGAGTCTGAGAGGAGACAGGGACATCTGGCTGGTCTAAGGGGAGAGTCTGAGAGGAGACGGGGACATCAGGCTGATCTGAGGGGGAGAGTCAGAGAGGAGACAGGGACATCAGGCTGGTCTAAGGGGGAGAGTCTGAGAGGAGACGGGGACATCAGGCTGATCTGAGGGGGAGAGTCAGAGAGGAGACGGGGACATCAGGCTGGTCTGAGGGGGAGAGTCTGAGAGGAGACAGGGACATCTGGCTGGTCTAAGGGGGAGAGTCTGAGAGGAGACGGGGACATCAGGCTGATCTGAGGGGGAGAGTCAGAGAGGAGACGGGGACATCAGGCTGGTCTAAGGGGGAGAGTCTGAGAGGAGACAGGGACATCAGGCTGGTCTAAGGGGGAGAGTCTGAGAGGAGACGGGGACATCAGGCTGGTCTAAGGGGGAGAGTCTGAGAGGAGACGGGGACAACCACCCAAAACCTCTGAATGACCGTAGACCTGGGGCTCTAACTTCATGCTTCCTGCTGGGTAGGACTGAACCCCCCTCGACCCCCTGCAGGTTGCACACAGAGCCAACAGGGGGGTGCAGGATGCTGCTCAGCCTCATGTACAAGCATTTAGAGGGTACCAAAAACCACGTCAGACTGCCTCCAACACCATCCAGCCCCATCTATTGGTGCAGAAGCTCATAGACCATTTGGGGTTGGACCGCAACCTGGGGGGCTGGATTCTGGACTTTCTCACTAACAGGACTCAGAGAGTGAGAGTTAATCTTTCTGGACTATCAGTGACATGACCCGGCTCCCCTCGAGGCTGGTCCCTCTCCTCTTTCATACGTTACGTACATGACGACTGCAGCAGTGAACGACCGGTAACTGTATCGTAACGTTAGCAGATGGCAGTCAGAGTACGTTTAGTGGACACCACTGGACCGTCTCACGGCCCCGTCTCACGGCCCCGTCTCACGGCCCCGTCTCACGGCCCCGTACTACCCTATTCTTTAAACTGGTGCAAAGAAGCCTTTTTACAATTAAATGTTCCAAAGACAAAGGACACGTGCATTGATTTTAGACGTCACCGTCCAACTCCTGGAAAGACGATTATAGATGGAAAAGAGGTGGAAATTGTTGAGTCATACAAACATCTGGAATCATCTGATA
>JABXJD010000542.1:202500-205000 GCA_013375575.1 Percina caprodes | reverse complement strand
TTCACCTCCATTAATATATCACAACTAACCCTTTCATCTCCATTAATATATCACAGCTAACCCTTTCACCTCCATTAATATATCACAACTAACCCTTTCACCTCCATTAATATATCACAACTAACCCTTTCACCTCCATTAATATATCACAGCTAACCCTTTCACCTCCATTAATATATCACAACTAACCCTTTCATCTCCATTAATATATCACAGCTAACCCTTTCATCTCCATTAATATATCACAGCTAACCCTTTCACCTCCATTAATATATCACAGCTAACCCTTTCACCTCCATTAATATATCACAACTAACCCTTTCACCTCCATTAATATATCATAACTAACCCTTTCATCTCCATTAATATATCACAGCTAACCCTTTCATCTCCATTAATATATCATAACTAACCCTTTCATCTCCATTAATATATCACAGCTAACCCTTTCATCTCCATTAATATATCACAGCTAACCCTTTCACCTCCATTAATATATCACAGCTAACACTGTCTGCGTGAAGTATTGTAAATATGTACCCACACTTGAAACAACTTTATCGGTAATATGCATAGTAACACAGCGGATATCGTAATATACTTTTTTTTTGGACGACGTAGTCAAGGCAGCAGGCACGGTTTTTGTTATTGGAACAAACTGAATAAAGTCTGTTGTGTTGTCATAGGAACAAAGTGAAGTGTGATGTGGTGGTGCTGCTGAGAAGAAGAGAAGAAGACTCACGAGAAAGGCTCCTTGTTGTCGTTGGGTTTGATGCAGCGGACGTAGTGAGGAGTCGTCGCATTCAGAGTCTCCATCAGGAGCTGCAGAGAGCTGCGGAACTGAATACAGATGAGATCAGATCAGATAACATGAGATCAGATGAGATCAGATCAGATAACATGAGATCAGATGAGATCAGATCAGATAACATGAGATCAGATGAGATAACATGAGATCAGATGAGATCAGATGAGATAACATGAGATCAGATGAGATCAGATCAGATAACATGAGATCAGATGAGATAACATGAGATCAGATGAGATCAGATAACATGAGATCAGATGAGATAAGATAACATGAGATCAGATGAGATCAGATAACATGAGATCAGATAACATGAGATCAGATAACATGAGATCAGATGAGATAAGATAACATGAGATCAGATGAGATAAGATAACATGAGATCAGATAACATGAGATCAGATGAGATAACATGAGATCAGATAACATGAGATCAGATGAGATAACATGAGATCAGATGAGATCAGATAACATGAGATCAGATAAGATAACATGAGATCAGATGAGATAAGATAACATGAGATCAGATGAGATAACATGAGATCAGATAACATGAGATCAGATGAGATAACATGAGATCAGATGAGATAACATGAGATCAGATAACATGATATCAGATGAGATAACATGAGATCAGATGAGATAACATGAGATCAGATAACATGAGATCAGATGAGATAACATGAGATCAGATGAGATCAGATAACATGAGATCAGATGAGATCAGATAACATGAGATCAGATGAGATAAGATAACATAACATGAGATCAGATGAGAAAATCCGACTTCCAAATACAAATAGAAGGCACTCTCCCGCTATGAACCGTGATGTCTGCCGTAGCACCATGCGGAGCAAGTAGCCGGCGCCACAGAGCTCTGTAGCCGGCGGCAGGAAGCGTCACATGACCTCCTAGATTGGTTTGATATCCTACGATGGCTACGACCTCGTGGATGAGAGTGCCTTGCTCAGAGAGCGGCAGAAATCTCACCTGGTGCGGCCGGGGTGGCCCAGTGGGCAAAGCAGGCGCACATATACTTTGAGGCTTCATACATTCATATTAACTACAGATTTAAGTAGCCGGGGTGGCCCAGTGGGTATAGCAGGCGCACATGTACAGTACTTTGATGCTTATGCCTTGACGCAGAAGTCCAGGGTTTGAGTCCAACCTGTGACCATTTCCTGCATGCCCCCCCCCCACACCCAGCTGTCCTGTCCATTACAGGCGGAAAAGCCCCCAAAAAAATAAATAAACTTTATTTAAATAATAAAGAGATGTCACCTGGTGTCCCACCGTCTTGCGGTGGTCCTTGTTGGGAGCTTTGGGAGTCGGCTTTGCTGCTCGGACGTTGACTCTGGAGGACTTCGGGGCGGCGTCGCTCTTGTCATTGAACAGATCTGCTACCAGCTGAAACTGACAGGAAACAGAAACACTGGGAAATCAAACCTTTCTGCAACAACGTTTTGAGATTTTTTACATCTTTCCCCATTTATTAAAAGCCTTTTTATCACTTTGTTGCCAAACTGGAGTTCCTGGACTTGATCTTTTTGACTTTTTTTAATCATAATTCTTCTTCTTCCATGAGCCACTTCTCATATATATATATATATATATATATATATATATATATATATATATATATATATATACATATATATATATATATATATATATATATATATATATATATAT
>JABXJD010000542.1:180000-197500 GCA_013375575.1 Percina caprodes | reverse complement strand
GACATGCTGGAGTCCCCCGGTTGTTATTAAGGTTGGGGGCGGTGTTGTGTGGCGGTTTTGTGGGTGGTGTTGCGTGGCGGTGTGGTGGGCGGTGTTGTGTGGCAGTCTTGTTTGGCGGTCTTGTTTGGTGGTGTTGCGTGGCGGTGTTGTGGGCGGTGTTGTATGACGGTCTAGTTTGGTGGTGTTGCGTGGCGGTGTTGTGGGCGGTGTTGTATGGCGGTCTTGTTTGGTGGTGTTGCGTGGCGGTGTTGTGGGCGGTGTTGCGTGGCGGTGTTGTTTGGTGGTGTTGCGTGGTGGCGTTGCGTGGCGGTGTTGCGTGGCGGTGTTGCGTGGCGGTGTTGCGTGGCGGTGTTGCGGTGTTGTGGGTGGTGTTGAGCGGCGGTGTTGTGGCCGGTGTGTTGGCCGGTATGGTTTTGAGCAGTGTTGCGTGGCGGTGTGGTGGGCGGTGTTGTGGGCGGTGTTGCGTGGTGGTGTTGTGGGCGGTGTTGTGGGCGGTGTTGTGGGCGGTGTGGTGGGCGGTGTTGCGTGGTGGTGTTGTGGGCGGTGTGGTGGGCGGTGTGGTGGGCGGTGTTGTGGGCGGTGTTGTGGGCGGTGTTGTGGCCGGTGTGTTGGCCGGTATGGTTTTGAGCAGTGTTGCGTGGCGGTGTTGTGTGGCGGTGTTGTGGGCGGTGTGGTGGGCGGTGTGGTGGGCGGTGTGGTGGCGGTGTGGTGGCGGTGTTGCATGGCGGTGTGGAGCGGTGTTGTGGCGGTGTGGTGGCGGTGTGGTGGGCGGTGTGGGCGGTGTTGTGGCGGTGTGGTGGCGTGGTGGCGGTGTTGTGGCGGTGTGGTGAGGCGGTGTGGTGGCGGTGTGGAGGCGGTGTGGTGGGCGGTGTGGTGGGCGGTGTGGGCGGTGTTGTGGCGGTGTGGTGGGGTGTGGAGCGGTGTGGAGGGCGGTGTGGTGGGCGTGTGGTGGCGGTGTTGGGCGGTGTGGTGGCGGTGTTGTGGGCGGTGTTGTGGGCGGTGTTGTGGGTGTGTTGGCGGTATGGTTTTGAGCAGTGTTGCGTGGCGGTGTTGTGGGCGTGTTGTGGCGGTGTGTGGGCGGTGTGGTGGCGGTGGTGGGCGGTGTGGTGGCGGTGTTGCATGGGCGGTGTGGAGGGTGTTGGCGGTGTGGTGGGCGGTGTGGTGGGCGGTGTGGTGGCGGTGTTGTGGGCGGTGTGGTGGGCGGTGTGGTGGGCGGTGTTGTGGGCGGTGTGGTGGGCGGTGTGGTGGGCGGTGTGGAGCGGTGTGGTGGGCGGTGTGGTGGGCGGTGTGGTGGGCGGTGTTGTGGGCGGTGTGGTGGGCGGTGTGGAGGGCGGTGTGGTGGGCGGTGTGGTGGCGTGTTGTGGGGCGGTGTGGTGGTGTGGTGGGCGGTGTGGTGGGCGGTGTGGTGGGCGGTGTTGCGTGGGCGGTGTGGAGGGCGGTGTTGCGGTGTGGTGGGCGGTGTGGTGGGCGGTGTGGTGGGCGGTGTGGTGGGCGGTGTTACCCGTAGATGTCGAGGACTCCGATGAAGGAGTGCTGCTTAGGCGAGGTGTGCAGGGCGTTGATGTGCTCCGATCCAGTCGAACACGCGGGCGTAGACGTGCTTGGCGAGCGTCGCGGCGTTGGCCGCCTGCTGGCTCGACATGTTCTTCACGTACGTCTCCGGCGCCGTCACCAGCTTCCTGTGGCACAGCCAGTGCTCCATCTGGGCAGCTCCACCCCCAGCCCGGCAGAAGTGCTGCAGGTGGAGTCGTCTCTCTGGAACACACAACGCAGGGTCTCACACACACACACACACACACACACACACACACACACACACACACACACACACACACTCTCTCTCTGGAACACACAAACAGTCTCCATGCCTATGTGTGTTTTTTGTTGTTTTGAATATTTTTGGGGGGGAGCGTGTTCAGTGTGTGTGTGTGTGTGTGTGTGTGTGTGTGTGTGTGTGTGTGTGAGACGTACCGAGACGCGACAGGACTCTCCGTCTCGCTCCGAGCTGATCTCGATGTTTCCCAGATGGAGAATAGAGGCCATCACTTTAAAGATGCTGCTCTGACTCACGTCCTTTATCCCTGGAGACACACACACACACACACACACACACACACACACACACACAAAGAGACAGACAGACAGACAGTATGAGGTTTTTGTGTGTAGCTCCCTGTTAAAGGACCTTAGGGTGCTCTGTTCTCTCTCTCTCTCCCGGCTGACTGTAGCGGTGTAGATGCTAACTGCTAACGCTACTGTAGCGGTGTAGATGCTAACTGCTAACGCTACTGTAGCGGTGTAGATGCTAACTGCTAACGCTACTGTAGCGGTGTAGATGCTAACTGCTAACGCTACTGTAGCGGTGTAGATGCTAACTGCTAACGCTACTGTAGCGGTGTAGATGCTAACCGCTAACGCTGCGACCCCTTCAGCCTGGCAGCTTACACATACATGTCATTCTACATTCATGTTCATTTCAGGTTTATTTAACAGGGACAAAACACACTAATAATACATATAAAATGAAAAATGTGCCAGAATTTCATATTGGGAAAAATTAGAAGATGGAAAAAAGGTTATAAATTGCTATATATCGCAGAATATTGCAATATGTTAAAAATTGCAATAATATCATATCGTGGCAAAAATATCTTGATGATATTGTATTGGGAGGCGTCTGGTGATCCCCCCCCCCCCCCATGAAATACTAGGATACAATATACATACATACAATATACATGACATAATAACAGGATAAGATACGAGAACACATATGAAGATATACAGCGATGGAGGAGGAGAACCCTACACGCTCCACTGAGAGAGGACGCCGTGTGACCGTGTGCTGCCGTGTGCTGCCGTGTGACCGTGTGCTGCCGTGTGCTGCCGTGTGACCGTGTGCTGCCGTGTGACCGTGTGCTGCCGTGTGACCGTGTGCTGCCGTGTGGCCGTGTGCTGCCGTGTGGCCGTGTGACCGTGTGCTGCCGTGT
This sequence comes from Percina caprodes, assembly GCA_013375575.1. Classification (NCBI taxonomy): domain Eukaryota; kingdom Metazoa; phylum Chordata; class Actinopteri; order Perciformes; family Percidae; genus Percina; species Percina caprodes. The sequence continues at coordinate 194,510 of JABXJD010000542.1, read as the reverse complement.
GGCCGTGTGCTGCCGTGTGCTGCCGTGTGACCGTGTGCTGCCGTGTGGCCGTGTGACCGTGTGCTGCCGTGTGGCCGTGTGCTGCCGTGTGCTGCCGTGTGACCGTGTGCTGCCGTGTGACCGTGTGCTGCCGTGTGACCGTGTGCTGCCGTGTGGCCGTGTGCTGCCGTGTGGCCGTGTGACCGTGTGCTGCCGTATGGCCGTGTGCTGCCGTGTGGCCGTGTGACCGTGTGACCGTGTGCTGCCGTGTGGCCGTGTGACCGTGTGACCGTGTGCTGCCGTGTGCTGCCGTGTGACCGTGTGCTGCCGTGTGGCCGTGTGCTGCCGTGTGGCCGTGTGCTGCCGTGTGCTGCCGTGTGCTGCCGTGTGCTGCCGTGTGACCGTGTGACCGTGTGACCGTGTGCTGCCGTGTGCTGCCGTGTGGCCGTGTGCTGCCGTGTGGCCGTGTGCTGCCGTGTGGCCGTGTGCTGCCGTGTGGCCGTGTGACCGTGTGCTGCCGTGTGGCCGTGTGCTGCCGTGTGGCCGTGTGGCCGTGTGCTGCCGTGTGGCCGTGTGCTGCCGTGTGGCGTGTGACCGTGTGCTGCCGTGTGGCCGTGTGCTGCCGTGTGCTGCCGTGTGCTGCCGTGTGGCCGTGTGACCGTGTGCTGCCGTGTGGCCGTGTGACCGTGTGCTGCCGTGTGCTGCCGTGTGCTGCCGTGTGGCCGTGTGACCGTGTGCTGCCGTGTGGCCGTGTGCTGCCGTGTGGCCGTGTGCTGCCGTGTCTCACCGAGCAGCGTGAAGGCCTCTCTGGTCTTCTCGAAGTCTTCAGCGTCGTCCACCCCCTCGATGAAGATGTTCTGCCCCAGGGACGTGAACGTGAAGTCTTCTGCGCTGGCTGGGACACCACAACATGTTATTACAATGCTGCAGGGTCCAAGCCTCCACAGGAGGACATGCACAGAAATATTATGACTGTATATATATTTATATTTTTAAAGATTATTTTTGGAGGCCGCCCCATGAATGCATATTTTAACAGTAGATGGTGATTCACAGTTGGATTTCTGTTCATTTATATTTTGCATTGCATTAGGGGACCTTATCTGTGCTCCGACAACTAACGTAGTGACCTATTCTAATATCCATCCATCCATCCATCCATCCATCCATCCATCCATCCATCCATCCATAACACTTTTAACATAAATTATTAACAAGCCGCTGGAATATTGAGTCAAAAGCGCCAAAAAAAGTGTTGAAAGCTTTGAAAAAAGCATCAAACAAACATCAAAAAGTGAAAAAGAACAAGTTTTACTAACTGAACAGCTTTTATGAGAATTTTAAATAACAGAAAATGTTCTGTATGTTTACTGTAATTACACACAACATTTTTGTTCTTAATTATGGGACAGAGTCGGCGTGACGGGCTGAGGGGACGTCTTCTCAAAGTTTAATAGAAACAGGTCAAATGAAACGGACTCACTGAGGCCGAGGTCTTTGAACTCGGGTAGACTGGCCGCGCACACAGCTGGTAGAAGATGTGATAGTTCCTCTCATCTTCAGCCTGGGGGACACATGGGTCAACACATGGTCAACACATGGTCAACATGGGTCAACATGGGACAGACATGGGACGGACACATGGGACACATGGGACAGACACATGGGACATGGGACACATGGGACAGACACATGGACAGACATGGGACAGACACACACATGGGACGGACACATGACAGACATGGGACGGACACATGACAGACACAGTGAAACACACAGTGTAACAAAGAGACGCTGTCAAGCTGTTGCTATGGATCCCACCGACCTGGAAAGCGGCGGGACTTCTCCAGCAGGTACGTCCTCATGTTGGCTCCGATGATGTTGTACTGTCGGCTGAAGCCGATCTGAATGTACTTCCCAAAGCGACTGCTGTTGTCGTTCCGCGTGGTTTTAGCGTTTCCAATCGCCTGAACGAGATCAAACAATACACAGCTAACATTAGGATATCATCTGCAAAAACACACAGCTAACATTAGCATATCATCTGCAAAAACACACAGCCAACATTAGGATATCATCTGCAAAAACACACAGCTAATATTAGGATATCATCTGCAAAAATACACAGCCAACATTAGGATATCATCTGCAAAAATACACAGCTAACATTAGCATATCATCTGCAAAAATACACAGCTAACATTAGCATATCATCTGCAAAAATACACAGCTAACATTAGCATATCATCTGCAAAAATACACAGCTAACATTAGGATATCATCTGCAAAAATACACAGCTAACATTAGGATATCATCTGCAAAAATACACAGCTAACATTAGGATATCATCTGCAAAAATACACAGCTAACATTAGGATATCATCTGCGTTACACCTGAGAGAACATTACAATATCATTAGAGCCCGACCGATATATCGGTGGGTCAAAGTTATTGGCCGATATTAGGCATTTCCTGATATCGGTATTTATAATATCGTAATATTTTGGATTTTTAAATCATAATTTGTATCGGAAAGGGCCTTAAAAGTTCTTCATCGGTCAGACTCTAGTGTGTAATAATCGGTTTAATCTTGTACTAAACAGTTCACCGAGGTATTGAAGGGGATCTGCATCCAGACATCATCTGTCAAGAGAAAGTCGTGATGCAGCTCAGTATCCTTCCACCCAGCCCTAGTTTATCCACAGCGACGGGGAACTAAATCTGTCAAATTCTGTTTGATGTCAGCACTAGAATGAAAAGCAACTTGTTGTTCCTTTAATTTCCACAAACATGAACCCCCCCTGGAGTCCTGCTGAAGACACCGGGATGATCAGACGTTACACGGAGCTGGGATCAAACCCGGTTTCCACGAGACTCAACCTGATTTCATTTCAACATGAGTCACAGTCAGGACCCTACATTTAGTTTCTCTGTGTGCTAACGCTTCAGCACATAAACCCTTGGCATTTCATTCTCACACTTAGTCTGTCAACTCATTAACAGATGAGATGATATGTGTTAATGAGCAGTCTGCATCAACAGGATAGTCTGCTCTGTGTGGACGTAGAAACAACGTCCTCTCACTGACCTCCATGATGGGACTGGAGGCGAGCACTTTCTCCTCCACGTTGGTGTCGTTATGAGCCGCCCACCGTGGCAAAGAACCGCATTGCGTACTTGGCAGAAACCGTCTTTCCTGCGCCGGACTCTCCGCTCACGATGATGGACTGATTCCTCTCGTCCCTGCAAAACATCAGACACCAAGATTATGAGAAAGAAGAAGAAAACATCCAGAAAAAACAGGATTATAGCTAATTGTAACTCTAATTACCCATTTTATTATTACCTACCAACCTACCTACCTACCTACCTACCTACCTACCTCCTACCTCCTCCTACCTGCCTCCTACCTACCTGCCCCTACCTCCTGCCTCCCCTGCCTCCTGCCCCTACCTACCTGCCTACCACCTACCTACCCACCTACCTACCTACCTACCTACCTACCTACCTACCTACCTATAATTAGTTAACACTTTTAGAGAAAAACAGAATAATACATTTAGTGAGAGTTGAGGGCTAACTCGACTGATTTGTCTTTTTAGACGACTGATGTAGAGCCGCTATTTGGACGTTTTGTCAACAAAGACAGTTTAGGGAAGTCTAGAAAAAGAGTATTTTGAAAGTCAGTACAGCCCAATCTGGTTGGGGAGTGTTCAAGCCTGACCAGGGACCTCTTCTTAACCGGTCTAGACCCGTTCTATCTGTAGATTATAGAGCGGTCTAGACCTGCTCTATCTGTAGATTATAGAGCGGTCTAGACCTGCTCTATCTGTAAATTATAGAGTGGTCTAGACCTGCTCTATCTGTAGATTATAGAGCGGTCTAGACCTGCTCTATCTGTAGATTATAGAGCGGTCTAGACCTGCTCTATCTGTAGATTATAGAGCGGTCTAGACCTGCTTTATCTGTAGATTATAGAGCGGTCTAGACCTGCTTTATCTGTAGATTATAGAGCAGTTTAGACCTGCTCTATCTGTAGATTATAGAGCGGTGTAGACCTGCTCTATCTGTAGATTATAGAGTGGTCTAGACCTGCTCTATCTGTAGATTACAGAGCGGTGTAGACCTTATCTGTAGATTATAAGTGGTCTAGACCTGCTCTATCGGTAGATTATAGAGCAGTCTGTGCTCTATCTGTAGATTATAGGCGGTCTAGACCTGCTCTATCTGTTAGATTATAGAGCGGTCTAGACCTGCTCTATCTGTAGATTATAGGCGGTCTAGACCTGCTCTGTATAAATTATAAAGCGGTCTAGACCTGTTCTATCTGTAAAGTGTCTCAAGATAACTTCTGTTATGATTTGATATTAGAAATAACTTTTAATTGACTGCTGTGACCTGGCCATCTGCTTGTAAGCCTCCTCAGCCACAGCGAAGATGTGCGTCCATGTCGCCCATGTTCTGCCCGCTGTACGCCCGGATCACCTCCTCGCCATAGATATGCAGCTGGTCATACGGGTTGATGGCCACCAGCACGATCCCTGCACACATCACCACACCCAGACATTACAACATCAACAGATTAACCCTTTCACACATTAAGTATCCCTCGAGAGAGTCTCGTCAAACGCCCTGGTGGTGTACTGGGTTTGTTTTCCTTGTTAAAGCCGTACTGGTCCCCTTTGACTGACCGCAGTAGGTGTAGATGTGGTTGGGCTCCAGGAAGCGGACCTTCAGGTTGTGCAGCACCGGCTCATGAAGGTAGCTGAGAGCCGTGAGGTCGTTCTCTCCCACCAGGATGTCCGGGTTACGCAGGAAAGGAAGAGGGTTCGACTTCGGACCCACGGGGTACTCCAGAGGCTGAAAGACAAAATACACCTGATGTATTAATTTGTCTTTCCTAAAATAATGTATTATTATTATTATTATTATTATTATTATTATTATTATTATTATTATTCTAATAAATGACGTGCAGTACCGTTTCATCCTCCAGTTTGAGGTGAAGCACCGGCTCTCCTTCTTTATAATCTTTAACGATCTCGGCGGCCTTCCACACCTCCTCGGGTCGGGATCCACACCCGGTGAACTGAAACACACACACACACACACACACACACACACACACACACACAACACACACACCTGCAGGAAAACCTGGTCATGTGATTGGATAACACGCATAATCAGCCCAAAGTCTGCATATTAATGCGGTGGGGGGGGCACTGTTTCCGCATAAATTGCCAATTTCCGCGCAAAATAACACGGGGCTGCATGATGTCTTAACCCCCATGTCGTCCCCATGTCGTCCCCATGTTGTCCCCATGGTGTCCCCATGGTGTCCCCATGGTGTCCCCATGTTGTCCCCATGTTGTCCCCATGTTGTCCCCATGTCGTCCCCATGGTGTCCCCATGGTGTCCCCATGTTGTCCTCATGTTGTCCCCATGTCGTCCCCATGTCGTCCCCATGGTGTCCCCATGGTGTCCCCATGTTGTCCTCATGTTGTCCTCATGTTGTCCTCATGTTGTCCCCATGTTGTCCCCATGTCGTCCCCATGTCGTCCCCATGTCGTCCTCATGTTGTCCCCATGTCGTCCCCATGTCGTCCCCATGTTGTCCTCATGTTGTCCCCATGGTGTCCTCATGTTGTCCTATATCAATGTTCTTTTTAATTCCCCTAAATAACATGATTGATTCCACACAACGCTCTTTGCCAAGTACAAATCTCTCCTCCAATCAGGAAGGAGTTCCCCTTTCAGACAGGAAGTGGAAGCGTTGATAATCATAAAGGAACATTATTAATGTCCCGAAACACGAAGTCAACGAGGACGACTTCTGCTTTTTATTCTTCTAGTCTCGACACACGGCGTCCACACGCACACACACACACACACACACACACACACACACACACACACACACACACACACACACACACACACACACACACACACACACACACACACACACACACACACACACAGAGTTCTGAGGTTTCTCTGTGGGGAGGGGGGGCTGACTGATATATCCTGATTACTGAACTTTAATCTGAAATCCTGCAGGATGTTGTCTCCCCGTCAAATATATTTGTTGGTTTTTAACTTTTTCAGTTTTTGTCCCTTTTTTCAACACTTGTGATGCTTTTTGTCACTTTTGACGTTTAACACTACGTAACACTAACTTATTAACTTTAGTTTTAGTTATTTTTGGAATTTATGGTCAATAAAAATTTATAGAAAAGCAGAAATTAAAAGCAGAAATTATTGAGAGACTAAAATTAAAGGAATGGATGTTGATGATAATCACAGACTGGAATATGTCAACTTTTACTCTCAATACTATTTCAAAACACTTCAATTTGGTTTCAAATGCTATAAAATTGAATAAGACGCCCCAAAATTAATGAAAGTAGAGATTTGTACTTGGCAAAGAGCGTTGTGTGGAATCAATCATGTTATTTTGGGGAATTAAAAAGAACATTGATATAGGACAACATGAGGACAACATGAGGACAACATGGGTACCACATGAGGACCACATGAGGACAACATGGGGACCACATGAGGACCACATGAGGACAACATGAGGACAACATGAGGACAACATGAGGACAACATGAGGACAACATGGGGACAACAACAATGTTAATTTGTTCTCTAGTGAATGAATAAGTGACGGTGTAATTAGTGCAGCCTTGTTCCTCTATACAGGCTTTTATTTTGGCGAGGACAACGGTTGACAACATGGGGACAACAGTGCAGAAAGAGAGAGAGAGAGAGAGAGAGAGAGACACAGAGACAGACAGAGAGAGAGAGAGAGAGACATAGAAAGAGAGAGAGAGAGACATAGAAAGAGAGAGAGAAACCAGAAAAACAGCAGGAAGGTGTTCGTCAGGTTTTACGGCCATTCAGATGAGGCAGCGGCGACACTGATCCTCCACACACACACACACACACACACACACAATGTTAAATGTAAAGTGTACCTTCAGGTGTAAGGAAGAAATCTCTAAACTAAGCATTAGACACCCAGCAACGTAAGTCCACCCCTAGACCGAGGTCAGAAGAGAGCAGAGACAGAGAGGCTGGGGACAGAGGGACACAAGACAGGCCCGAGAGACAACCCAGAGAGAGCAGGGCCAGCGGGAGAGATCCAGAGGCCAGAGACCAGACCCAAGGCCAGCGGGGCCAGGGACAGACCAGAGAGCCAGAGGGAGAGAGACACAGAGACCAGCGGGAGAGATCCAGAGAGACAGAGTCCAACCCCAAGGCCTGCGGGTCCAACCCAAGGCCACGGGGCCAGCGGGTCCAATCCAAGGCCACAGAGGTCCAACCCCAAAGGCCAGCGGGGCCAGCGGGCCACGGGTCCAACCCAAGGCCCGCAGATCCAACCCAAGGCCCATGGGGCCAGCGGGGTCCAACCCAGGCCTCGGGTCCAACCCAAGGCCGCGGGTCCAACACAAGGCCAGCGGGGCCAGTGGGTCCAACCCAAGGCCCGCGGGTCCAACCCAAGGCCAGCGGGGCCAGTGGGTCCAACCCAAGGCCCGCGGGTCCAACCCAAGGCCAGCGGGGCCAGTGGGTCCAACCCAAGGCCCGCAGATCCAACCCAAGGCCCATGGGGCCAGCGGGTCCAACAAGGCCTGCGGGTCCAACCCAAGGCCCGCGGGTCCAACACAAGGCCAGCGGGGCCAGTGGGTCCAACCCAAGGCCCGCGGGTCCAACCCAAGGCCAGCGGGGCCAGTGGGTCCAACCCAAGGCCCGCGGGTCCAACCCAAGGCCTGCGGGTCCAACCCAAGGCCCACGGGGCCAGCGGGTCCAATCCAAGGCCCGCAGGTCCAACCCAAGGCCAGCGGGGCCAGCGGGTCCAACCCAAGGCCCGCAGATCCAACCCAAGGCCCATGGGGCCAGCGGGTCCAACCCAAGGCCTGCGGGTCCAACCAAAGGCCCGCGGGTCCAACACAAGGCCAGCGGGGCCAGTGGGTCCAACCCAAGGCCAGCGGGGCCAGTGGGTCCAACCCAAGGCCCGCGGGTCCAACCCAAGGCCAGCGGGGCCAGTGGGTCCAACCCAAGGCCTGCGGGTCCAACCCAAGGCCCGCGGGTCCAACCCAAGGCCAGCGGGGCCAGTGGGTCCAACCCAAGGCCCGCGGGTCCAACCCAAGGCCAGCGGGGCCAGTGGGTCCAACCCAAGGCCCGCGGGTCCGCGGGTCCAACCCAAGGCCAGCGGGGCCAGTGGGTCCAACCCAAGGCCCGCGGGTCCAACCCAAGGCCAGCGGGGCCAACCTGGCCTGCTCACACAGTTTGATCCGGCCACATATCAGTTCAGCTTCAAGATCAATGAGCCAAAGCAGAAAGAGGGCGCCCGGGTAGCTCAGCTGGTACAGCGGGCGCCCAGACATAGAGGTGTACCCCCCCTCTCCGCCCTTTCATGTCTTCATCTGTCCTATCAAAATAAAGGCCTAAAAATGCCCAAAAAAACAATAAAACAATAATAAAAGACCAAATACGCACCACTCAAAGCAGGTTTGTCAACTTTTGAGACTCATAAATTCCCAGAACCGGAGAATTTAATATTTTAATATTCAGGAGTCGGCTGCTTTTAAAAATGTAATTAATAAGAAACGTGATAACGAGGAAAACGCCACTCAGAAGTTGGAAAAGAGGACAAAAAGGACAGAAAACAGTCAAAGATATCAAACTTATTTTAATAAGTTAACCCTGGTGTCGTCCTCACGGCTCAAAAACATCACTTTTTATTTTTTTACCCTTTTTTTCCACATTTGACATTTTCAACGAATTATATTTTATTTTTTATTTCACGACCACCATCTTACTAGTTTTATACTTTCTGGAATTCATGGTCAATAACCCTCATAACTCATGTCATCAGACTCTACAACTCCTCACTCTGGGGAGGAGGGAATAGGGCAGAGAGGACAATACAATACAATACAATACACACACACACACACACACACACACACACACACACACACACACACACACACACACACACACACACACATATATATATATACATACATGCACACCTGGACTTAAATTTACACCTGGTCACTTTAACACTGGACTCAACACTTGACACTTCAATAATAATTTATGGTCTTTTCTTGTTTATTTGACAAATGTTCTTATTGTTGTTGTTGTTGTTGTTACTATTACTATTGTTATTGTGTTGTCTTCATACTGTCTTTTTTATCTACTGTTTTTATTTCTTTTCTTCCTGCAAAAACTGCTGCTGGAACTTTCAATTTCCTTGCGGGAGTCATCCCAAAAGGATTAATAAAGAGAAGTCTGAGTCTAATAAACTACATATGTGGACCTGGATGGGATTCTCCAGTTTAAGAGACTCTGAGTTTGTCTGTCCTCTGCTCAGAAAGACAGCATCTGTCTCTGTGTCCTCCTGGTGACATCACAGTGACATCATCCCTGAGCGGGAGGGGGCTGGGTGTGTCTGACAGGAAGCTACAACACACCTGTACCTGTCCTGAAGACTAAAGGTCGGCTTCAGATGTGCACACACAGCCGACACGATCCTTCAAAATAAAAGCGTGTTCCTTCTCCACACTAGAGCTCCAGAGATTAATATATTTTATAATATATAAAAATATATACAGACAAAAGAAAATAAGATATCGGGGTAAAACATAAACAAATAAAATAATACAATACATTTTGAGTAGACATGATTTTTTAAATGAATAATGAAAAGATTTAGGGTTCAATTGTCAGCTACTACTTAATCTACTTAATTCACCCATTTACATGTGGAGATATGCTGCTCTATACACACTAAAAGTAGTGATTATTTACATGGAGTCTGGTGGAGATATGCTGCTCTATACACACTAAAAGTAGTAATTATTTACATGGAGTCTGGTGGAGATATGCTGCTCTATACATGCTAAAAGTAGTGATTATTTACATGGAGTCTGGTGGAGATATGCTGCTCTATACACACAAAGTAGTGGTTATTTACATGGAGTCTGGTGGAGATATGCTGCTCTATACACGCTAAAAGTAGTGATTATTTACATGGAGTCTGGTGGAGATATGCTGCTCTATACACACTAAAAGTAGTGATTATTTACATGGAGTCTGGTGGAGATATGCTGCTCTATACACACTAAAAGTAGTGATTATTTACATGGAGTCTGGTGGAGATATGCTGCTCTATACACACTAAAAGTAGTGATTATTTACATGGAGTCTGGTGGAGATATGCTGCTCTATACACGCTAAAAGTAGTGATTATTTACATGGAGTCTGGTGGAGATATGCTGCTCTATACACGCTAAAAGTAGTGGTTATTTACATGGAGTCTGGTGGAGATATGCTGCTCTATACACACTAAAAGTAGTGATTATTTACATGGAGTCTGGTGGGTTAACCTCTTAACCGTGACGTGACCGGCCGGCGGTTGCCGTAATTAAATAGAAAATCATAAACTTGTTTATGAGAATGTGTTGTTGGAGGACAACCTGAGACTGAATTTAACAAATAAATCCACAAAATACATCTGCAGATTAATAAACAACAAATAATCATTATTTACACTAAATAGTAAACATGAAACAGCCTCAAAATCACCATCACCATACCAACCAGACTCCATGTAAATAATCACTACTTTTATCATCATTAAAACATTTCATTCAAACTCTTCCTCCTCCAGTTTTTGCACGTTCTTGCAATTTAATCGCATTAAAATACATAAATATCCCTAATATTCCATCGTATTTTTTAAGAAAGCGTGCCGTATAATCAAGAATCTTTGCAACAATCACAAAAAACTCTGGATTTTTCTGGAAGGACTGTAATTAGATACTTCATATTTGAACTAATGTGCAGTAGTTTCATTTCTAATAATAATAATCAAGGACTGGTCATTTATCAGCCGGTGTCTGAGTCAGCAGAGTGAACAGGGAGCAGATGGAGCAGCAGATCAGATTAATCAGGATTTAAGTGGCTCGTCTTCATCAAAACTAACTCAGAGTTTAGCACGAGGATTATAGAGCAGCTGCACACACCAACGCTCTGACTGCACACTGCAACACATATACAGACACACTTCATTCAAAGAGGAGAGAAACTAAATAAAACTACCAAAAGCCGTCTTGGTTCATCTTCGTCTGGTGGAGATATGCTGCTCTATACACGCTAAAAGTAGTGATTATTTACATGGAGTCTGGTGGAGATATGCTGCTCTATACACGCTAAAAGTAGTGATTATTTACATGGAGTCTGGTGGAGATATGCTGCTCTATACACACTAAAAGTAGTGATTATTTACATGGAGTCTGGTGGAGATATTCTGCTCTATACACACTAAAAGTAGTGATTATTTACATGGAGTCTGGTGGAGATATGCTGCTCTATACACGCTAAAAGTAGTGATTATTTACATGGAGTCTGGTGGAGATATGCTGCTCTATACATGCTAAAAGTAGTGATTATTTACATGGAGTCTGGTGGAGATATGCTGCTCTATACACACTAAAAGTAGTGATTATTTACATGGAGTCTGGTGGAGATATGCTGCTCTATACACACTAAAAGTAGTGGTTATTTAATAGTATTCATATAGTCATATTCATAGTATTTAGTATTGGGATTAAAAACTGATAACATCACACGTCAGTCAGATAGTATGTAGAGAACATAACATGGCTTTACGTCTGTGAGTGTGTCTGTCTGTCTGTCTGTCTGTCTGTCTGTCTGTCTGTCTGTCTGTCTGTCTAGGTGTGTGTGTGTCTGTGTGTATGCGTGTGTGTATGCGTGTGTGTGTGTGTGTGTGTGTGTGTGTATGCGTGTATGCGTGTGTGTGTCAGACTACGAAGGAGAAAGGTAAAGTGAGACCATCTTAAATGCCAGGACAGAAACCAGCTGGACAAACACAAAAGTCAAACTGTTAGCCTTCGTTTCCCACAATGCACCTGGAGAGTCTCTGATTTAGGCTCTGCCTGCAGAACAGACCCAGCTTCCACACTGGTTTACCTGTTGTTGTTCTTGTGTTAACAATGCACACTATCTGGACATTTACACCGTTAAACTCTGAGACATTTGTAGTCTCATGTCATGACATCACTGTGACGTAACTATGACATCACAACGAGATAAAGTCGTTTATTAATGCAGATTTAAGGATGTATTGTAACTCTTTGGTAGTAATTGTAACTGGTAGTTGCATGATTTACCATAAGATGGTTATTTTATCTTTTATAAAACCTCAGATTTTAAATAATTTTTTAAAGAATACTTTAAGAATTATTCTTTTTTTTCAAAGAATAAGTTTAATAATTTTCTGAAAGCTTCCGTGTTTTTCTTTTTTTAATAACAACCCATCACGCTGCTGCCTCACGACATAAAGTATAATGCTGTAACTACCAGATTGCATCATGGAAATCACTTTTAATAAGTCACGAAACTGGGTTTGCTTTCAACCAAAGAAGTCCTCCCCCGCCATAAGTCCTCTGCTACCTGTGCGCTCAGTGTAGTATTGAAGTCCATTCAAAAATATGTAAATCTATAAGAGACTGTCGGTGTTCATGAAAAAACTTCACAAACCGACTTGCCAACAAATGTCCCCCGGTCCTCTGAAACATTCGGCCCACATTTAATCCACCACACAGCTATGATGGAGATATTATTTGAACTTTTGATCACTATCAACGCCACCGCTGAACCGCCCGAAGACGCGACTCACCGCGCAGAATTCCATGAAAATAACATTAGGTTTGGTGCACGGTGAAGTGACCTGTAGACACGAATGCCGTGAACTTTGGAACAACACAGCCCCGATTGTTAAAAAGAAGCTTTTTAAAAAGGAGTTGTGATGCGGTGTGTAGTCAGCGGTGAACCAGGAAACAGTGTGACGTCACGCTGTCTCACAGGTGAAGGACTCACCTTTGTGTACAACTCGTTCACAGACATGATCCCAAAGAACCAACGGCGTCCTTACAAATCCATTATACTCCTTTTTATTGGGAAGTTCCCTCGTCTGAAGCAGCGGAGACACCGGTCAGCTGTTAGTCCGCATGCCCCGTCGCGCGCGGGCTGGCAGGTGTATCCCGGGATCGGGCAGGTGTCCCCGGCGGAGTTTCGGTCACTTGTCTCGGTCAGAAAGTCTCGGGGGTTCCCGGTAACTGCCGGGGGTCCCTCCCGTCCAGCTACAGCTACCGTGCGTCGTTTCCTTGGTTACACACGTTAATCCAACACGGTAAACACGTTAAAAAAGCCGCAAGAAGCAACATTAAAAAAACAGTCGGCTGCAGAGTGGAGAAGAAGAAGACTTCCGGACAGACACACGGACACCTGATTGGCTGTTCCTGACTCTCTGCCAGGCAGGTTTCTACTGGGCGCACACACACACACACACACACACACACACACACACACACACACACACACACACACACACACACACACACACACACACACACACACACGCGCCCGGTCCGGAGAGAACGGGAGGGGTCCCTTAATGATTCAGAGGAAACTTCGGATTTGATTGATGTGCATTAATGAATCCTTAATAAACAGGAGATACAATATTATATATAATATCTAACAAATATACGATATATGATAAGTAAATAATAATGTGAATACATTTGAGTATTTATTCTCTGTATTTATTTTCGTGTGTGTGTGTGTGTGTGTGTCTCTGTGTGTGTGTGTGTGTGTGTGTGTGTGTGTGTGTGTGTGTGTGTGTGTGTGTGTGTGTTTTAGTTTCCTGGCGGTGGGATTAATATTCATGATATTTATATTTAGTTTAATAACTTTGACACATGTCTTCCAATCTGAGTCTGTTCAATAAAGCGAATATTTATATTATTATTTAGTACTTTACTTTGTGTGTGTGTGTGTGTGTCTGTGTGTGTGTGTGTGTGTGTGTGTGTGTGTGTGTGTGTGTGTGTGTGTGTGTCTCCATCTGATGGAAAATAGGAAAACTACAGTTTGAAGACGGAAAATCAGATTTAATACAAAGATTTTATGCTAAAATGCTTTTGTGTATATATATATATATATATATATATATATATATGTGTATATATATATATATATATATATATATATATATATATATATATATATATATATATATATATCCACTCCTATAGGATTGTGAGGACCACCATACTAATACTGTATATGTAGTACATGTAGTATTATGTAGTATATTCTGCATTATTTCATCTCTTCTATACTTTATAGATGTTATATTCTGCATTATTCCATCTCTTCTATACTTTATAGATGTTATATTCTGCATTATTCCATCTCTTCTATACTTTATATATGTTATATTCTGCATTATTCCATCTCTTCTTCTACTTGTGGGACTCAGGGAGATTCAGATTGTAACGACATCTTCTCTGTAATTGTTGTCCATGACAACAAAGAACATGAAATGAAGTCAGTAACTGCTGAATCATCTATTCTCCGTGCTGTCGGCCTCGAACTTCACTTTAAAGGAGTTAGAGTTCTTCCTGCAGCATCTGAGTCCTCCACC
>JABXJD010000542.1:65000-175000 GCA_013375575.1 Percina caprodes | reverse complement strand
GTGACATGGAGGTGACAGGGTGGAGGTGACAGGGTGGAGGTGACAGGGTGGAGGTGACGGGGTGGAGGTGACGGGGTGGAGGTGACAGGGTGGAGGTGACAGGGTGGAGGTGACGGGGTGGAGGGGACAGGGTGGAGGTGACTGACATGGTCTCTTACCGTCTCTTCTCCTCGTCCTCCATCATCTTCATCTCTTCCACCGCTCTGTTCAGCTCGTCTCTCTCTTTAGACAACTCAGCCTGACTCTGCATGTTCAGCTCCACTGCAGGAACACACACACACACACACACACACACACACACACACACACACACACAGACACACACACACACACACACAGACACACACACAGACACACACACACACACACAGACACACACACAGACACACAGACACACACACACACAGACACACACACACACAGACACACACAGACACACACACACACACACACACACACACACAGACACACACAGACACACACACACAGACACACACACACAGACACACACACACACACACACAAAACCATTGACCAGTGTCTCTGTATATCTGTACATCTGTATTCCAGTATCAGTGACTCTGTGTCCCAACCAGCAGCAGATGACCTCCCACCATGAGTCTGGTTCTCCAGGTTTCTCTATCTGTAGATTATAGAGCGGTCTAGACCTGCTCTATCTGTAGATTATAGAGCGGTCTAGACCTGCTCTATCTGTAGATTATAGAGCGGTCTAGACCTGCTCTATCTGTAGATT
Organism: Percina caprodes; assembly: GCA_013375575.1. Lineage (NCBI taxonomy): Eukaryota > Metazoa > Chordata > Actinopteri > Perciformes > Percidae > Percina > Percina caprodes. Next base: position 174,246 of record JABXJD010000542.1, on the reverse strand, counting down.
ATAGAGCGGTCTAGACCTGCTCTATCTGTAGATTATAGAGCGGTCTAGACCTGCTCTACCTGTAGATTATAGAGCGGTCTAGACCTGCTCTACCTGTAGATTATAGAGCGGTCTAGACCTGCTCTACCTGTAGATTATAGAACGGTCTAGACCTGCTCTATCTGTAGATTATAGAGCGGTCTAGACCTGCTCTATCTGTAGATTATAGAGCGGTCTAGACCTGCTCTATCTGTAGATTATAGAGCGGTCTAGACCTGCTCTATCTGTAGATTATAGAGCGGTCTAGACCTGCTCTATCTGTAGATTATAGAACGGTCTAGACCTGCTCTACCTGTAGATTATAGAGCGGTCTAGACCTGCTCTAGCTACTGCTCTAACTGAATTGAAGTGTCTCTAAGTTCTTTACGTTTGTGTTGTATCTGCAGCCTGCGAGCCTCCATCACTTCCTCCATCAGCCTGTTTCTGGCTTCTCTCTGCAGCCGGCTCTGCTCCTCCCGTCTGCTCCACACCTCCTTCAGTTTGTCCTCCATCAGCTGCTCCGTCTCCTCCTCCTCCCTCCTCTGCTTCTGCAGCTCCGAGGATAAATACTGGCGGTAGCGCCGCTGCTCCTCGCGAAGCTCCATCTACACCACACACACACACACACACACACACACACACACACACACACACACACACAGAGACAGACACACACACGCACGCACACGCAGACGGTTCAATCACTTCCTCTTGTCACATTGTAGGAAAGCACAGTACGTGGGTGTGGTCTAGACCTGCTCTATCTGTAGATTATAGAGCGGTCTAGACCTGCTCTATCTGTAGATTATAGAGCGGTCTAGACCTGCTCTATCTGTAAATTATAGAGCGGTCTAGACCTGCTCTACCTGTAGATTATAGAGCGGTCTAGACCTGCTCTATCTGTAGATTATAGAGCGGTCTAGACCTGCTCTATCTGTAGATTATAGAGCGGTCTAGACCTGCTCTATCTGTAGATTATAGAGCGGTCTAGACCTGCTCTATCTGTAAATTATAGAGCGGTCTAGACCTGCTCTATCTGTAGATTATAGAGCGGTCTAGACCTGCTCTATCTGTAGATTATAGAGCGGTCTAGACCTGCTCTACCTGTAGATTATAGAGCGGTCTAGACCTCTATTAAGTCCAGGTGTGTTTACCTTCCTGTGAGCAGCTTCCTGTCTCTGGTCCGTGTCCTGCTGCAGCAGCGTCTGCAGGATGCTCAGGTCCAGCTGCAGCTGGTCCTGCTGCTCCCGGGCCAGACGCTTCATCTTCAGCCGTAAACCCTGATCCAGCTGCCGCCGGCGCTGCTGCTGCTGCTGCTGGGTCAGCTGGTGCTCACGCTGCAGCTGCAGCTGCTGCATCTGCTGCTGCTGGGGGACAGACAGGGACATGTTAACATCTCTGCTGCTGGAGGACAGACAGAGACATGTTAACATCTCTGCTGCTGGAGGACAGACAGGGACATGTTAACATCTCTGCTGCTGGAGGACAGAGACATGTTAACATCTCTGCTGCTGGAGGACAGACAGAGACATGTTAACATCTCTGCTGCTGGGGGACAGACAGGGACATGTTAACATCTCTGCTGCTGGAGGACAGACAGAGACATGTTAACATCTCTGCTGCTGGAGGACAGACAGAGACATGTTAACATGTCTGCTGCTGGAGGACAGAGACATTAGAGCAACTACTTTGAGAATCTGACTTTATATGATCTGATCTGATTATGATCCGGGTCTCTGATGTAATTGGAGGCTCTGTGTGTGTTTTGTTTATTTAAAATATATTTATACATATTTTGTGTCTTGTGTCTGTTATTTGTTGTCTGTTGTTTGTGTTGTTTGTATATGTGCAGTATTTTGTTTGTTTGTGTGGTATCTTGTCCCGGACCCCCTCGAACCGAGATGGTACATCTCAAGGAGTTATCCTAATAAAATCATTTCAAACGAAAATATTACAACTTTTCTCTTTGAAAATATTAGACTTTTTTTCAAAACTTGTCTTTTAGTGTTCTGTGTTTTATTCTAGAACGCTCTATCTATCTATCTATCTCCCTATCTATCTCCCTATCTATCTCCCTATCTATCTATCTATCTATATATCTATCTATCTATATATATACACACATACATATACATACAGTATATCTGTATATGTGTAGATATTAATGCCAACCATGAGCGCGGCCTCCTCCTCTCTCAGCTCTTTGTGTCTCTGTCTCTGCTGCTCCGCGGCCTCCATCTGGGTCCTGATGGCGTCCAGCGTCTCCAGGTTCCTGTCCTGCCGCTGCTGCGTGTCCTGCGCTGCTTTCAGGTCTTTGGCTCTGCGGTCGGCCTCCCACAGCTCAGCAAACAGCTGATCCTCCTGGCGCCGGAGCTGCTGCTGCTGCTGCCGAGTCTCCACCTGGACCGCTCGCTCCACGCAGACCTGCTGCTCCCTGCGCCGGCTCTGCACCGCCCGCAGCTCCTCACACTGGTCCCTGGGGACAGTACTCGGATACTTTACTGCAGGACACACACACTGGTCCCTGGAGACAGTACTCAGATACTTTACTGCAGGACACAGGACGCACTGGTCCCTGGAGACAGTACTCGGATACTTTACTGCAGGACACATACACACTGGTCCCTGGAGACAGTACTCGGATACTTTACTGCAGGACACAGGACGCACTGGTCCCTGGAGACAGTACTCGGATACTTTACTGCAGGACACATACACACTGGTCCCTGGAGACAGTACTCGGATACTTTACTGCAGGACACAGTACACACTGGTCCCTGGAGACAGTACTCAGATACTTTACTGCAGGACACATACACACTGGTCCCTGGAGACAGTACTCGGATACTTTACTGCAGGACACAGTACACACTGGTCCCTGGAGACAGTACTCAGATACTTTACTGCAGGACACATACACAATGGTCCCTGGAGACAGTACTCAGATACTTTACTGCAGGACACACACACTGGTCCCTGGAGACAGTACTCGGATACTTTACTGCAGGACACAGGACGCACTGGTCCCTGGAGACAGTACTCGGATACTTTACTGCAGGACACATACACACTGGTCCCTGGAGACAGTACTCGGATACTTTACTGCAGGACACAGTACACACTGGTCCCTGGAGACAGTACTCAGATACTTTACTACAAGACACATACACACTGTGATAATACTCCACTGCTTCCAAAACGTACTGCAGTACAAGTATTATAAGTGAAATGTAGTTCAACTTCACTAGAATCTTTTCTCAAAATATTTCAACATATAACTTTTATATTGAAATATTTAAAGAAATCTTAAAATATTTAATATTTATTCTTGAAATATTAGGTTGTTTTTTTTGGAAAGATTTAGATTTTTTCTTGAAATATTACAACTTTTTTCTTTTCTTTTCTTGTGCAGGAAGATCTTATCAACGGGGGTCCGGTGGTCTAGTGTGTACGTGTTTAGGGGGTCTACAGAAAACGTAGTTACCTTCCACTCAGACTGGGTCCAGATGCTGCTGGACGTATCGGTAGTGAGCAGGCTGTGAGGCTTTTAATGTGAAAGTCTGGACGTATCGGTAGTGAGCAGGCTGTGAGGCTTTTAATGTGAAAGTCTGGACGTATCGGTAGTGAGCAGGCTGTGAGGCTTTTAATGTGAAAGTCTGGACGTATCGGTAGTGAGCAGGCTGTGAGGCTTTTAATGTGAAAGTCTGGACGTATCGGTAGTGAGCAGGCTGTGAGGCTTTTAATGTGAAAGTCTGGACATATCAACAGTGAGCAGGCTGTGAGGCTTTTAATGTGAAAGTCTGGACGTATTGGTAGTGAGCAGGCTGTGAGGCTTTTAATGTGAAAGTCTGGACGTATCGGTAGTGAGCAGGCTGTGAGGCTTTTAATGTGAAAGTCTGGACGTATCGGTAGTGAGCAGGCTGTGAGGCTTTTAATGTGAAAGTCTGGACATATCAACAGTGAGCAGGCTGTGAGGCTTTTAATGTGAAAGTCTGGACGTATTGGTAGTGAGCAGGCTGTGAGGCTTTTAATGTGAAAGTCTGGACGTATCGGTAGTGAGCAGGCTGTGAGGCTTTTAATGTGAAAGTCTGGACATATCAACAGTGAGCAGGCTGTGAGGCTTTTAATGTGAAAGACTGGACGTATCGGTAGTGAGCCGGCTGTGAGGCTTTTAATGTGAAAGTCTGGAGGAAGTGGAGCTGTTTACCTGAACAGCTGATCCATCTTCTCGGAGACGATGCGCTGTCTCTCGGTCTCTCTCCGCTCTCTCAGAGCTTTCGCTCGTTCTCTCATCTTCGCCTGTCTCTCCACCGACGTCTCCATCTTGTCCTCCATCTCCTGCAGGAGCTGCTGCTCCTCCGCCTCCAACAGCACACGCAGCCTGGAGACAGACAGGCAGGCAGGCAGACGGGGGGCAGGCAGACAGACAGACAGGCAGACAGACAGACAGGCAGACGGGGGGGGGGGGCAGGCAGACGGGGGTCAGGCAGACAGACAGAAAGAGGGTCAGGGGGGGAAAACAGACAGACACACACACACAGACAGACAGAGTGGGCAGACAGACATATTTTGACATTTTGTGTCCCTCCAGAGACGAACCTGTCCCTCCTCTGGTCCAGGTGGACTTCCTGCTGGTCCAGCGCAGCCCGGACTTGTCTCTCGATGGCTCCTTTGAGGAAGCGTCTCTCTGACGTCTGCAGCCACGAAGTCTTCCGGTCGAAGCTCTGCTGGTCCCGGGCGAAGTCCTGGACCTCTTCTCTGGCCGCGTCCTGCTTCTGTCTGTCCAGGATCAGGTGGTCCGCCGGCCTCCTGGACGGGAACTTTGCTCTCTGTTTGACCCAGAAATCACACACACACACACACACACGCACACGCGCGCACACACACACACACACACACACACACACACACACACACACAGACTTATTCCTTATTTAGTTATTAACCCTCTGACATGTTTACAAAAACTATGACAAAAGAACGTTGAAAAAAGTGACAAATGTTGGAAAAATCAACAAAACATCAAAAACATCGCCAAAGGTGACAGAAAGGTGTTAAAAAAGTGACAAAATAATGAAAAAAAAAACAATGAAAAAACGCCAAAAAAGTGACAATTTGGAATAAAATCACATTTTATAACATAACATTTTTTCTTTTAACGCTGAAAGTGACCAAAAAATACATCAAAACATCGCCAAAAGTTGTTAAAAAAAACAAAAAATAGAAAAAACATAATTTAAAAAAGCCAAAAATGTGATAAATAAATTGGAATAAAATCGACTAAAACGTTGAGAAACAAGTTATTCGTTATATATTTACCCCCCCCCCCCGTTGTCCTCGGGTCAAATTTGATTTCTGTAAAACTTTCTATATCAGAACTATGACAACAGACAAACGAACGCTGAAAAATGTGACAAATGTTGGAAAAATATACAAAGATGTAGGTAAAAAATCAACAAAATTATTTCTTCTTTTAACGCTGAAAATAGTGACAGAAAATATTACAAAAAATACTTCAAATACTTCAAATACTTCAAATACATCAAAACATCAAAACATCGCCAAAAGTAATCTCATACTCTCTGGAATCTTTAAGTGAACAGTTTTTGAAAATAAATCCATAACACACACACACACACACACACGCACACACACACAGAAACGCGCGCACACACACACGCGCGCGCACACACAGACACACACACACACACACACACACACACACTCCGACGGTGTGGCTAGTTAAGCAGGTTTGGGACCGTCGGTTGGCCGTCGGTTAGCCGTCGGTTAGCCGTCGGTTAGCCGTCGGTTAGCCGTCGGTTAGCCGTCGGTTGGCGCCGGGAGTGTCCGTGTCTCACCACAGCGACGGAATGAGGCGTCGGTCCCGTGAGCTCGCGACATCTTGTTCTTCTCGGACTCAGCAGCATTGTAAACACATCAAGATGTCGGACTTATCGTCGAGTTCCTCCGTTGTTGATGAAGTTGTGAAGAGTTACCGCGGCTCAGTCTCAACGTTTCTGTTTCACACACACACACACACACACACACAACTGGCGTCCCGTTACCATGGCAAACACTACCGAGCCAACAGCGCCGCTCATTGGTCAAAGCCAACAGCGCCGCTCATTGGCCAAAGCCAACAGCGCCGCTCATTGGTCAAAGCCAACAGCGCCGCTCATTGGCCAAAGCCAACAGCGCCGCTCATTGGTCATTGTTATCAAAAGTAGGTCAAATGTTTCTTCAGGAGCAAGGGACACTGTAGTAGTTTACAGTACTGTTGAAATGTAACTAAGTACACAGTACGCCTACTGTACTTCATCCAGATGTTACTGAGGGTACTTTACTTTACTTGAGTCTCTTTTATGTCACTTTCTACTTCTACTCCTTCTTCTGACAGCTTTAGTTACTAGTTACTTTAGTTACTAGTTACTTTAGTTACTTCACTACATTCATCTGACAGCTTTAGTTACTAGTTACACACACACACACACTGACAGCTTTAGTTACTAGTTACTTTAGTTACTAGTTACTTTAGTTACTCCACTACATTCATCTGACAGCTTTAGTTTCTAGTTACTTTAGTTACTAGTTACTTTAGTTACTTCACTACATTCATCTGACAGCTTTAGTTACTAGTTACTTTAGTTCCTAGTTACTTTAGTTACTTCACTACATTCATCTGACAGCTTTAGTTACTAGTTACTTTAGTTACTAGTTACTAGTCAGATTCACACACACACACACACACACACACGCACGTTTCTAAACTGATTATTATACTGATACTAAATGTGTTTTATACATACTGTACATCTTAAGTATGAATATTAAAATTTACATTACTAATTTTACAGAAAATCTATAAAACTAAAACTCTGATGTCAACAAAACACATTTCATAAACCAAGTTAACAAAATAGACAAAACAAAGGGATTTTTAATAAATCAGTATAAAAAAATAAAACGGAAAATATCATGACACTTCCCAAATAACAAGATAATCCCAAAACTCAACGGGAACAGAACATAAAACATTACACTAAAAATAAACTCAACATTTTACAAATTAAATCCACAAAAACAACATTCAATAAAACATATGATCACAGTCACAACTCAGTACTGTTGATATATTTTAACATGACCCAGACTGCAAAAGGTAAGTTCAGATCCTTCTCTTCTTGTGTGATTTCTAAATGTTGAGACATGTCGCTTCACCTGAAGGTTTTGGGGTCGATTTTTAACATTAACAGCGAACAAAATGCATTTGAGACGTTAAAGTTGTGAGAACACTGATGAACGACTAACAACTAAAACAATAAAGAAGGAAAAGGTAAGTTCAGACAGGAAACCACACTCGCAGCTACCGACACCTAGAGTCATACAGCGTATCTCCACGGCGATATACAGCGTCAGTGTTACTTTGTCCCGGTCTGAATCTGCCACGCACGCCGTCAACGAGAGATTAGAGATATAGACCAAGATATAATAACATGTTTAGAACAACAACACTGCAAGATACAACTATTATAAATGCATTAAAGACTATTCATATTCCTTCATTTATAATATATAACATCCCATAATCTTTACATTTAAAATACAACATCTGGAACACACACACACACACACACACACACACACACACCCACACACACACAAACACACACACACACACACACACACACCCACACACACACACACACACACACACACACAGACAAACAGACCCACACACACAGACACAGACACACACACACACACAAGCACACACACACACACACACACACAGACAAACAGACCCACACACACACAGACCCCCCCCCAAAAAAAAAAAAATTACACACATTTACAACAACATCAAGAAAAGATCAACTAACTCGATATATACAATATATCATCTGCATATACACACAACCTACTAATGCACAGTATGAGGGAACATCTGCAGCCTGTCAGGATCAAAGGTTACCTTCTAACATTCACAACTTATATATTATTATAATATTATTCTATTATTATAATAACCGTTGGGTATTTTTGTCTTATTTCCCATAATTTCTGTTTGTTGTGTCTCTCTGTCTTTTATCTTTTAGTTTAGGTGTCTTCTCCAATCCCTTGTTTGTGCAGCCAGTGTGTAGCAGGCTGTATTAAAGCCAATGATGAAATTATCAAGTGCAATTTAAGTGTGTGTGTGTGTGTGTGAGAGAGAGAGAGAGTGTGATCATGTGCATATTAAGTGTGTGTGTGTGTGTGTGTGTGTGTGTGTGTGTGTATCTCCTCACAGCGACTACAGCAGTACAGAGCATCAGCAGCAGGACGCTGAGCACTGAGCATCTCACTTTGAAGAAGGTGGAGTAGATCCCAAAGGGGTCCACGTACACCAACACAACTCTCTCTGCTGACTCACACTGAAAATCTTGGTCAATAACTACACACCAGTACTCCCCTGCATCTCCCACTGAGATATTAGAGATAACCAGGCTCCCATTAACACCATAGTCCATGCTCACTCTGCTCATGCTTTGACTATTCTCTACATTAAACACTCTTCCCTCTGTTCGGTCTGACTTGATGAACCAAGCATGTCCCTTACCCTTTACCCTATCTCTGCATCTGAGAGCGACTTCATCTCCCTCTGAGAAGAGCTCTACGGCGGGGGGGCCAAATGGGGGACACACCACCAGATCATAAGCTTGCACTCTCCTAGAGTCTTCACAGAAGTACCGACCTGAGTGGTTTAACATTAGAGATGGAAACACCAGCGAGTAGTTCTGGTCTACTGAAGGATCAGTCTGGTATAGTAGTCCTGGGTCAGAGGAGATCTGAGTAGACCAGCGGGGGTTTTCATCAGTGGAGTCAGCGACGGTGCACGGCAACACGGCGGCCTCCCCCACTGAGCCGTAGATCATCTTAGGCTGTAGGACCAACTCTACAGTTTCACTGCTAACACACCGCTGTTGGTCCATCACCAGACAGCTGTACCGCCTAAAGTCTGTTGCCATGACGATGGAAACACGCAGAGTTGATGTGTTTGTTACCACTTGGTATCTTCCTCTAACATCGTCCACCACTGATGTCGTCTTGTCCCCAAAAACTCTGCTCCATGTCCTCTGCTCATATCCAGAGTCCTGTTTGAGCCACTGGACGTCCTGATGACCAGCTGGTGCCCCACATGGCAGGTCCACGGTTTCTCCGAGTCTCGCTCTGATAAATCTCTGATCTGTTGAAGAACAAACCGTGATAGTAATGTTGTTGTCATGGGTTACGGTGCCCTCGGTCCAGCACTCCTCTCGGTATGGGCCGGAGTCTGAATGGGTCAGGTGGAGGATTCTGTAAGAAGAAGTCTTCACATCGCTGACCAGTCGTTGTTTCAGGGGTCCAGGTACTGAGGACTGGTTGGACCAGAGGTCAGAGGTGTTCAAAAGGACTAGGTTCTCCCCACCAACAGACCTGGAGATCAGGCAGGAGGTGGTGTTCCCGGGGGGGTTGAAGGTGTGAGAGGACCCTTTCTTTTCGATGATGATGAGTTCTCCTGCGTGGATGCTGCTGATGAGAGCGACCAGCAGGAAGGAGAGCTCTGTGACTGCAGCCATTCTGCTCCGAGGTCCACAACCACTGACACGCTGTCACTGATGGAGCTCAGATACACTCTACACCCCCCCACTGACTCCTCCCACTCAGATACACTCTACACCCCCCCACTGACACCTCCCACTCAGATACACTCTACACCCCCCCACTGACACCTCCCAGCTCAGATACAGTCTACACCCCCCCACTGACTCCTCCCACTCAGATACACTCTACCCCCACTGACACCTCCCAGCTCAGATACAGTCTACACCCCCCCACTGACTCCTCCCACTCAGATACACTCTACACCCCCCCACTGACACCTCCCACTCAGATACACTCTACACCCCCCCACTGACTCCTCCCACTCAGATACACTCTACACCCCCCCACTGACACCTCCCACTCAGATACAGTCTACACCCCCACTGACTCCTCCCACTCAGATACACTCTACACCCCCACTGACACCTCCCACTCAGATACACTCTACACCCCCACTGACTCCTCCCACTCAGATACACTCTACACATCAGCAGCTCTTTTTCTGCTTTTATCAAATGTGACTTCTTTATCTTTTCATCAGAGGAAACATGCGTGGTTAGATTGAGTTTCAGTAAAATGTTATCAGTCCGATCGCCATGGCAACCGTCATCAGCAGCAGCCCTTTTTGTTTTTACCAACCATGACTTCTTTATCTACTCAGCAGAGGAAACATTGCAGCATCAGCTCTCTTTCCACTTAACAACATCATTTACACCAGTCTAAAACCACAGAGGCACACACACACACACACACACACACACACACACACACACACACACACACACACACACACACACTCTAAATAGCTAATGAGAACCAAGCTGAAACCAAGTGTAGCCCCTCTAACCCTGAATTAGAGTGGTCTATATCTGTTCCCTAGGCGCTGAGCAGTAATTGAAGACTCACAAGGTGTGTCCGATCCCTGGGGCAGTTGGGTTTGGGGTTGCAAGGCACTTCATGATAAGACATCTGACTTATGATACAAAGAAATAGTCCCTCCATCAGACAGAGACAGACACGAAGACCGGACATCACACACTACTCTACACACCAGCAGTAACAGTAGTAGTAATCAATTTTATTTATAATATCAATTCATAACAAGATTTATCTCAAGACACTTTACAGATAGAGTCGGTCTAGACCAACTCAATATGTAAATTGGTCTAGACCTGCTCTATCTGTAAATTATAGAATGGTCTAGACCTGCTCTATCTGTAAATTATAGAGCGGTCTAGACCGGCTCTATCTGTAGATTATAGAGTGGTCTAGACCTGCTCTATCTGTAAATTATAGAACGGTCTAGACCTACTCTATCTGTAAATTATAGAGCGGTCTAGACCTACTCTATCTGTAAATTATAGAGCGGTCTAGACCTGCTCTATCTGTAAATTATAGAGCGGTCTAGACCTGCTCTATCTATAGATTATAGAGCGGTCTAGACCTGCTCTATCTGTAGATTATAGAGCGGTCTAGACCTGCTCTATTTGTAAATTATAGAGCGGTATAGACCTGCTCTATGTGTAGATTATAGAGCGGTCTAGACCTGCTCTATCTGTAGATTATAGAGCGGTCTAGACCTACTCTACCTGTAAATTATAGAGCGGTCTAGACCTGCTCTACCTGTAAATTATAGAAGGGACTAGACCTGCTCTATCTGTAAATTATAGAGCGGTCTAGACCTGCTCTATCTGTAGATTATAGAGCGGTCTAGACCTGCTCTATCTGTAAATTATAGAGCGGTCTAGACCTGCTCTACCTGTAAATTATAGAAGGGACTAGACCTGCTCTATCTGTAAATTATAGAGCGGTCTAGACCTGCTCTACCTGTAAATTATAGAAGGGACTAGACCTGCTCTATCTGTAAATTATAGAGCGGTCTAGACCTGCTCTATCTGTAAATTATAGAGCGGTCTAGACCTGCTCTACCTGTAAATTATAGAAGGGACTAGACCTGCTCTATCTGTAGATTATAGAGCGGTCTAGACCTGCTCTATCTGTAAATTATAGAGCGGTCTAGACCTGCTCTATCTGTAGATTATAGAGCGGTCTAGACCTGCTCTATCTGTAAATTATAGAGCGGTCTAGACCTGCTCTATCTGTAAAGGTTCTCGAGATAACGAGATATACACTGTCCCATACTAGTGGCCTAAAATCTATTTTATCTGCTTTTATATGTTTAACTGTTTTTATCTGCTCTTTAATTTTCATTTTCCTGCAATGTAGCTTTTTTTGTAATTGTTTTTATGTAAAGCACTCTGAATCGCCCTGTTGCTGAAATGTGCTCTACAGATAAAGCTGCCTTGCCCATAAAACTCTCAGCTGCTCAGAGGCTATTCCTAAACTCAGGAGAAAACAACTAATATTAAAAGTGTACAAACACCTAATAGAAGTGCAGACAGATCATTATTCTGTCCAAAATATATGACAGTTGGAACAAAGAACTTAAAATAAATAACTCTGATATAACCTGGAAAGATTGCCTAAATATAACCAACACCATTACCACCAATGAGAATCTGCGTCTCATACAATCCATGTCCATGACAAGGATATACTACACTAAATCAAAAACAAACAGATTTCCCTCTATCACCCCTGTTTGTGTACAACGTGGCACACATAAGGAGACATTAATAAACACTTTCAGGGAATATGAGAAGCTCTGTAAGGGTTAGAAACCCAAAAATATTATGTCCAATAAAATGGACTTCACAGTCTTGAGCAGTATCATCCATCTAAAATATCCCATTGGATGGATGGTCCTTTCTCCTCGGTATATAAAAAAATAATGTTTCAGTATTGGAAGGATACAGACAACAGTGGAAGGTACTAATGAGATACTATATATATATTCTATACTAAGTATAGAAAAATCAATGTTTGAAGACCGGAACAAAAGACATGATTTCAACAAGGTGTGGCAGGACATATGTGAAGCCTTGTAACTGTAATGGCTCAGAAATAAGAACTAGGTATGGTGACTGTGAGCTGGAGACCAGGGGTTGGTGGGGGTGTGTGTGCTTGTGCGCAGATGTGGATGTGTGTGTGTGTCAAAATGTGTTTGGGTTTGTGTGTCAAAAATGTGGAGTAGAAGAATTCTGATACCAGTAGGAAATGGATTCTGTTAAGTACAAAATTACACAGTATGCTGCTTCTGTATGGAAATAATACAAATAATTATATAAAAAGAGAGACAACACATAGACACACAGACACACAACCACACACAGACAGACACAACCACACAAACACACGCGACCACACACACACAGACACAGAGGCGAGAGATTAAAAACCAAACAAACACAGAGATGAACCAAAATGGCTGCTCCAGACATCATGACATCACTCAATCTCAACACCAACAACCTGCTGACTCACCTTGTTACCTTGATCTGCTGCGTGCTCAGCCAACAGTCTCCCCCGTACCTGGTCTGAAAAACACACCTGTCCTTCAAACAGTCAGAACCCCCCCTGTACCTGGTCTGGAAAGCATGCCTGTCCTTCTTCTTCTCTTCTTCCTGGCAGACTAGACACTGATAGTGCACTGCTGCCTCCTACTGGTGATGAGGACAATTATATTAATAATATCATTAATAATCTAATTAATAATCTCATTAACATTCAAACTCCTGCAGGGGATTTAATCAGAATAAACCCTCGGAAATCTGCTTAGAAATATCTGAAATATTGTATAAGATTAAGACATTGTTATTCTGCTGAAGGAAATACATCACATTTATTATTCATTTCACTTGTTTTTATTGTATATCCAAATACATATTTTGTCATGGAAACATTGACTGGTCATGGGACGAAGGGCTGGAAGATTGTTTCACAGAACTATAAAAATAAAAGAACACAACATAAACTGGATAAAAAGCAACAAGAGATCTACAGTATATATATATATATATATATATATATATATATATATATATATATATATATATATATATATATATATATATATAAACTCAACAAAGTACACAGTGGCCATACAATGTGTGTTTAAATCAAAATTTATCAAAGGATCCAATGGGAATCTCATCTGAGCCTGTTGTTACCAGACTCCATGGAAACAACCAGGACTTTATCATGGTAACAAACAACCATTCAAAGGGGAAGAAACCAAATAAAACCCAGAACCAGATGGAGGAAGAACTTCATCCCAACAGGAAATATTACACTGTTGCACAAATAATCACAATGATATCAAAATCACAATATGGATTATAGTACAATATCCAAATCACATGGGGGGGGGGGCAATATTGGTTAACCCTGCTGTTGTCCTAGGGTCTAATTGGACCCATTTTCCAAAAGGTTTTACATGAGAAAAATACTAAAAGCATTGATGAAAGAACGTTATAAAGACTGACAAAATTTTTTGATAAAGTTTCAAAAACGTGGGGAAAAAACACAAAGTCAGGAAGAAACAAAATGACAAAAATGTTGGAAAAAGTGACAAAGAACTTTGATAAAAGTGACTAAAGTGTTGAAAAAGACCAAAACGTTGAAAAAAAAGTTTCAATTTTAAAATTTTGACCTGGAAAAACAAAATGTTGAAGGTCAACGGGAAGAACACGACGGTTAAAGGCAGAGACTCTCCTACAGACTACACATCCTCTCCTACAGACTACACATCCCCTCCTACAGACTGCACATCCTCTCCTACAGACTACACATCCTCTCCTACAGACTACACATCCTCTCCTACAGACTACACATCCTCTCCTACAGACTGCACATCCTCTCCTACAGACTACACATCCTCTCCTACAGACTGCACATCCTCTCCTACAGACTACACATCCTCTCCTACAGACTGCACATCCTCTCCTACAGACTACACATCCTCTCCTACAGACTACACATCCTCTCCTACAGACTACACATCCTCTCCTACAGACTGCACATCCTCTCCTACAGACTACACATCCTCTCCTACAGACTGCACATCCTCTCCTACAGACTGCACATCCTCTCCTACAGACTACACATCCTCTCCTACAGACTACACATCCTCTCCTACAGACTGCACATCCTCTCCTACAGACTACACATCCTCTCCTACAGACTGCACATCCTCTCCTACAGACTGCACATCCTCTCCTACAGACTACACATCCTCTCCTACAGACTACACATCCTCTCCTACAGACTACACATCCTCTCCTATAGACTGCACATCCTCTCCTACAGACTACACATCTTCTTCTACAGACAAGTAGAAACTTTACAATTCCTGTTTTAAATCTGGACAGAATCCTTTACTTTCTATCCAGGCTTTTATTGTGAAACATGTGCAGGGTTCCCACCCGGTGCATCAGATGCAGCTGCTGCCATCTAGTGGAGCTCATATGTTACCACGTGGCTCATTTATCCTTCTTCCCACTGAAGTGTGTATGATCACTGTTCTAAGAAGTCTTTGAGTTCTTCTTTCATCTTCTCCAAGTCATCAACGACTTCCTGACAGCGATCAGCTGACTGGATGATGGAGTCGGGTAGCTCTCTGTCCTCTTCAGGGGTCGCAGTTAATCTGAAGACTTTCCACATAGCAGAAAATACTCCATCACTGCTTCCAAGGATAGACACTACTGTAAGAATCTGAAACCCCAACATGTCTGTCAGAGCCTTTTCAGCCTGAAGTTTAACAGCTGATCTTTGCTCCAACTTCTCACATGTCCTCTTTATTTCTTCCAGGTCCTTCTTCAGCGGTTCAACAATCATCATGAAGTCTTTCAACAGCCGTTTTACTTCATTTACACTTCCACTCTCTGATATCCCTTTTCTTACATTTGCACCAGCAACTAAAATGGCTGATCCTGCTGTTATTACTGCTCCTATTGTTCCTACTGTTGATATTACTGCTGCTCCTGCTGCTCCTGCTGCTGCTGCTGCTCCTGCTGCTGCTGTTCCTGCTACTGCTGCTGCTCCTGCTGCTGCTGCCCTTGCTGGTGCTGCTTTTACTGCTGCTACTACTGCTCTTGCTGCTGCTGCTGCTGCTACTGCTGCTCCTGCTGCTACTGCTGCTGGTACTGCTGCTCCTGCTGCTACTGCTGCTCCGCTTGCAAGTAAGCCAAGTGCTGAAACTTCTAGTACACCAGATCCTGCTCTTCTGACTGTATCTGTTCTCTTCTGCATCTTTCTGACTTCATCAGCAATCGCCTCAAAATTTGTAACAATCTGTTTTATCTTTGGTTCGCTACTGTCAAACTCTCTGAAGAATGAAGCTGCGTGTTTTTTGAGTTTGTCCATTAATTCAGACAAATCAGGAGGAAGGTCTATGCTCTGTCTTCTCAGGTTTGAAGCCATCTTCAGGACTCTTCCTCCTCCTGCAGTGTTAAGATCTTCTCTCCAGAGTGATGAAGAAGCTGACTTTAAATCATACTGTGCTGATGAGATCAGAAAGACTCTGTGAAGACAGGAAGAGACACACATCTTCAGAATACACACACATACATCATCATAATACACACACATCGTCAGAATAAACACACACAGGTGTTCTCTCCCAGCTCCTGTCAGGTACGTGCTGCTGCAGCTGGGAGGAAACTCAAGCTCACCTTAGATTTGTGACATTTAAAATCTCACTTTTCCTTTCAGATTAAAAGAAAACTGAGTTAGAGCAGCAGAGAAGACTGACCTCAGCAACATGAACAATGGCTCTGTACTTTGGTAACACTATCACTACCGATAAGTCTATGTTAAAGAATTTCAATAAGTATTTCACTGAAGCCGGTCATGCTTCCATCTGGCAGCCAGCCCCCCAACAAACCCCGCTCTACAACCCCTGCAACTACACGTCCACACCCCCCACCACGCTTCTCCTTCACCCCAATCCTGACAGCTGACTTGCTGAAAGAGTTGCAAAACCTGGACCCATTCAAATCAGCTTGGCTAAACAACCTGGAGCCTAATTTCCTAAAATAATCTTATCACTTCCCCCATTACCAACCTGTTCAACCTTTCTTTCGCATCTTCAGAAATTCTTGGAGATTGGAAATCCGCCACAGTCATCCCTCTCTTCAAAGGGGGAGACACCCTGGACCCAAACTGCTATAGACTCATATCTATCCCACCCTAAAGTCTAAGAAAGCTTGGTCAATAAACAGATTATCAACCATATCGAATCCCACCGTGTCCTTTCCACTACGCAATCTGGCTTCTATGCCGGTCTTGGCTGTACCACGGCCACCCTCAAGGTCATAAATGACATCACCACCGCCATTGACAAACAGCGTCTACATCAATCTGTCCAAGGCCTTAGACTCTGTTAACCATTGTTTTCTCATCAACAGACTCAACTATCTTAGATTTTGCCTCACATGGTTCAATAACTATTACTCTGATAGGGTCCAGCACGTCCAATCTGAGGGCCTGCTGTCTGGACTTATGGATGTCTCTATGGGGGTGCCACAAGGTTCAATTCACATCCTCTCTCAGTCTGAGTTGTTTTATCTAAAATCACATGACCAGAGAAACCAATCAAACTGCAGCGGCTCACCCAAAGTAACTGATTAACTTTCATAGAGATGAAGAACAATAAAGTTATCAACAGTCTGTGATGACAGTTCTGTATGTAATATGATATTTAATATGGTGGACGATTGGTTTAATATTTAACTTTGGACTCTTGGACTGAGAATATTTTATTGTAGCTGTAAATTAATGTTGATGACCTCTGATCAAACCTGATCCTGGTTCATCCAGAGAGAAGAAAGCTAGTTTGGGTCTTCTAGTCTCAGTAAAGTCTTAAATATGTAACATGTTCATATATAATCCTCCTAAACTAATATAGTGGTCCTGATATCTGGAGGGTCAGGACTAGTTTGGGTCTTCCAGTCTCAGTAAAGTCTTAAATATGTAACATGTTCATATATAATCCTCCTAAACTAATATAGTGGTCCTGCTATCTGGAGGGTCAGGACTAGTTTGGGTCTTCTAGTCTTAGTAAAGTCTTAAATATGTAACATGTTCATATATAATCCTCCTAAACTAATATAGTGGTCCTGATATCTGGAGGGTCAGGACTAGTTTGGGTCTTCTAGTCTTAGTAAAGTCTTAAATATGTAACATGTTCATATATAATCCTCCTAAACTAATATAGTGGTCCTGATATCTGGAGAGTCAGGACTAGTTTGGGTCTTCTAGTCTTAGTAAAGTCTTAAATATGTAACATGTTCATATATAATCCTCCTAAACTAATATAGTGGTCCTGATATCTGGAGGGTCAGGACTAGTTTGGGTCTTCCAGTCTGTCTTCAGTCAGATCTCCATGAAGAGGTGGAGAGCTTCTTACCTGTTTGTTGATGCAGGGACAGCAGCTCTGAGCACGCTCAGTCCTCGTGTCCACACGTTCTCTCTGTCTTCACCTCCACACGTTCTCTCTGTCTTCACCTCCACACGTCCTCTCTCTGTCTGTCTGATCTGTGTCCATCCACCTGAATTATTTCTCTGAAATCACATGACCAGAGCAACCAATCATACGGCAGCAGCGTCCAACCTGTGAATACTATATTTGTTGATGCAGGTAAAGCAGCTCTGAGCACACTCTGTCTTCACCTCCACACGTCCTCTCTCCGTCTGTCTGATTAGTACCATGTCTCTGAGTCATTTCTCTGAAATCACATGAGCACCAGAGCAACCAATCAGACGGCAGCAGCGTCTCACCCAAAGTAACTGATTAACTTTTATAGATATAAAGAAAAGTTATCAACAGTCTGATGACGGTCCTGCAGAAACAGGAGGTCCAGATATAAAAGGTTAAAAGGGGACACGACATGCAGCAAAGGGCGGGTTGGAATTGTACCTGCAGTACACCAGGTGAGCTACCAGGGCACCCTGAGTGTTACTGGGCCTCCTGGTGGCAAACTGGCCCTAAACACTAGCCTAGAATGCCTCCATCAGCCTAGACGCCTCCATCAGGACCTCAACATGGTTCATATATTTGATTTTTTGATTTATTGAGATCCCCATCAGGCTCAGCTGTTCTTCCTGGAGTCCACCTAAAGCTTGTGCAGCTCTACATTACCAAGCATCACTATTACATTAAAAACAACATTCAATACATCACTGAAAGAAAAACCTCCAAAATACATAAATAGCTTTCTACCCAAAGTATTGCATTGGAATCAAAACCATAACATTTTAGTTTTCTTAATAACAAATTATGATCAATGATGTCAAAAGCCACAGTGAAATCCAACAGCCCCCTACTAATGTCTTATTGTCTATGTCTCTGGGCTGAGCCTGGAGAATGTCCAACTCTACAGCATGTTGATAATCTGGGTAGAAATCATTCACAGAAAAATAACATTGGATTTGTTCAAAAGCATTTTCTCCATGACTTTAATTAAAGCTGGCAGCCCATTGGTCGACTATTTGGACCACTGAATGGTACAGTTGCATTCTTTGGTAAAGGAATGATTTTAGCAGTTTCCCATGCTATCAGAAAGATTCTTTTTCAAAACTCATGTCCATAACAAGGCCAACTGGAAGGCCAGTTACATTTGCACCAATTTCAGAAGTTGTGTGTCCATATAATCCACACCAGGTGGTTTGTCTTAACAAGTGGATAGCAACGTCTCCACATAACTCACATCAACTTTAGTATATTGTTCTCCTATGATAACTTGATCTCTAATGAAAGTTTATGATTGTATGTTATTTTTCCACTTTGTTGGCTGGTTGTTGAGGGATTGGCAGTATCCACAGGATGGTAATGAAGTGTCCTTCTGTTTCAAGAAATGATGAAGTAGATTTGGATTTACTGCCCATCGTCTCATTTACAATATTCCACATTTTCTTACTATCATGCGTTGCATTCCTAATCGTATTTTCATAATACAGCTTCTTTTTCTTTTTATTTAACTTGGTCACATCATTTCTAAGCTTGCGGTAGACTTGCCAGTCCGAGTTATAATTGGAGTTATTTGCCATTTTCTTTGCTTGATCTCTCTATACCATACAATCCTTCAATTCCTCATCAATCCAATAAGATCTTATATTTCTAACGGTTCTCGTACTTATCAATTATTTCTACAAAGAGCTTATTAAAAGCCTCAACAGCGTCATATAGACATCAGCCTCAACACACTATCCCAACAAATATTACTAAAATCTATAAAATATTGTTCATTGAAGTGTTTATATGTTATCTTCATAATGATTTGTGGTCCAGCTTTTGGGACTTTAGCGTCTTTTTGGGTCCTGCGTACCCAGTTCCCAGCCTCCCCCCGATCTAAAATAACCTCAACAACATGAACAATAACACTGGTATGATATTTAATATGGTGGACGGTTGGTTTAATATTTAACTTTGGACTCTTGGACTGAGAATATTTTATTGAAGCTGTAAATTCATGTTGATGACCTCTGATCAAACCTGATCCTGGTTCATCCAGAGAGAGGAAAGCTATCTGGAGGGTCAGGACTAGTTTGGGTCTTCTAGTCTCAGTAAAGTCTTAAATATGTAACATGTTCATATATAATCCTCCTAAACTAATATAGTGGTCCTGATATCTGGAGGGTCAGGACTAGTTTGGGTCTTCCAGTCTGTCTTCAGTCAGATCTCCATGAAGAGGTGGAGAGCTTCTTACCTGTTTGTTGATGCAGGTACAGCAGCTCTGAGCACGCTCAGTCCTCGTGTCCACATGTCCTCTCTCAGTCCTCGTGTCCACACGTCCTCTCTCTGTCTTCACCTCCACATGTCCTCTCTCTGTCTTCACCTCCACACGTCCTCTCCGTCTTCACCTCCACATGTCCTCTCTCTGTCTTCACCTCCACATGTCCTCTCTCTGTCTTCACAGAAAAAAAGTTTAATTGATTTGAATGCCTTTATTGTCATTATACTTTCCAATACAGTGGAATTAGGAGGACTACTGGCTGTACAATATTATACAATACAATATTGTACAATAAATACAATAAATACAGTAAATACAACAAATACAGTAAATACAACAAATACAGTAAATACAATAAATACTGTAAATACAATAAATACAGTAAATACAACAAATACAGTAAATACAATAAATACTGTAAATAAAATAAATACAATAAATACTGTAAATACAATAAATACAGTAAATACAACAAATACAGTAAATACAATAAATACTGTAAATACAATAAATACAGTAAATACGGTAAATACAACAAATACAGTAAATACAATAAATACAATAAATACAGTAAATACAATAAATACAATAAATACAGTAAATACAACAAATACAATACAGTAAATACAATAAATACAATAAATACAATGAATACAGTAAATACAACAAACACAATAAATACAATAAATACAGTAAATACAACAAATACAATAAATACAGTAAATACAACAAATACAACAAATACAATAAATACAGTAAATACAATAAATACAATAAATACAGTAAATACAACAAATACAATGAATACAGTAAATACAATAAATACAATAAATACAGCAAATACAATAAATACAGTAAATACAACAAATACAGTAAATACAACAAATACAATAAATACAGTAAATACAACAAATACAATAAATACAACAAATACAATAAATACAGTAAATACAACAAATACAATAAATACAACAAATTCATTAAATACAATAAATACAACAAATACAATAAATACAACAAATACAATGAATACAATAAATACAGTAAATACAAAAATACAGTAAATACAATGAATACAATAAATACAGTAAATACAATAAATACAGTAAATACAACAAATACAATAAATACAAAAAATACAACAAATACATTAAATACAATGAATACAGTAAATACAGTAAATACAACAAATACAATAAATACAGTAAATACAGTAAATACAATAAATACAGTAAATACAGTAAATACAACAAATACAATAAATACAGTAAATACAATAAATACAGTGAATACAATAAATACAACAAATACTCCTTACAGGACATATTAATCAGAATAAAAACAGTCAAAGAGCAAAGATCAGAGAAGTGCAGAAGGTGACAGTGGGTGACTGGGTTTGTCTAACTACATTTGTTTAGAAATGAATAATAAAAGATTATGAAAAGATGATTAATAATGAAAGATTAATAATTAATGTGGTGGTGCTGCATTGTTTAGACCCATAAGGCCTCCCAGAGGGTAACACCTGAAACAGGTGGGGCAGGAGGAGGACTGTCAAGTCCTCTGGTCCATCCTCTAAAGGACACGAGGACAACTCAAATGTCAAATGTCCCACTCAATCACTTTTATTATTATTATTATTATTATTATCATTATTTATTTATTTCTCCTTTGGCTCTGTCAGCTGATTGGTCTGTTCAGTAAATTAGGTTTTAACCTTTAAAGACAGAGAACAAAAGTTAACATTTTAAAATGAATTTTAAATGACTTAACCACCTGATGGCTCCTTGTATATGTATCTGTACATAGATTGTGTACATCTACACATATTTATATATTTTCCATTCCAAAAATAAGTTTTGATGAATACAAAAGTAAAATATTTTGGGTGACCCTCCCTTCAACAAAGGATAGAAACAAATGGCCGTCCCTTTTCCATAATAACGGTCCCTAACTTCTTCATTTCCTGCAGTCTATGAAGTGAACGTGCGGTTTGTCTGAGACGGTTTCTGTGAAATCATGTGACCAAATCAGCTTCCTTCCTCTTTGCCGATATACAAACTGCTCTCAGCCTTCTCTGCATCAGGGACCAACAACACTGTTAAAACACATATTACTGAACAAACTACCTTACTTTCATATGATTCATAACTTTTAAACTTGAAATAAAATATGCTGAAATAAAGGGCTGTTTCACTGAATCTGTGTTCATGTTGAAGGAAATGAAACGTAATTATCTTTTCTTCAGCATTGTATCTAATAATGTTACGGTCAGTCTCAGGGCTGTTGATTTATTCTTCATACAGTTTTCTAAGTGGAAGCTTGTTCATATGAGTAACAGGACTGAGGTTTTGGAACATTAGCAGGACACGTAGCCACATGTCCAGGTCGGACCGAGGATCCAACCCTGAAGCTACTAATTAAAGCTTTGCTCTGCAGAGTCTGAAACCTTCCTTTTCACACGATGAGACCAAACAGTGTCTCACCTCTTAGCAACAACTCTTTGTACTTCCATGCTAACGTCCAACATTCAGGCTTTTTGTGGTGAAATCATTATGGATCATTTTACTTCTATTGTTTGTAGCTGACTTTCCAAGCTGATTTCTCTCCTGCTGTTGAATCAGGTGACGTTGCTTAAATTGTGGAACCTCTCTTCAGAGATTTGAAGAGATTCTCTAAAAGATTAAAGATGAACAACACAGTCATGTTCCAACGTGCCCTGCTACCTCATCAGAGCTAGCTTTGTTCTGCTATCCAGGTGGAATTTAAAAAGTCAACAGAAAGTCTGAGAGACTGAGTCAGGAGGAGATTCTGTGAGATCATGTGAACCCAGAGGGTCGGCCCTTCTTCTCTGGTAGGTACAGATGGGTCTCGCTGCCTCCGCCTCACGGAGCTTCCTGAAGACAACGACGCAGGTAAGATGATTTTAAAGCTTTAAACGGGACAATGTTACTCAACACAACTACTTCTTTCTCGGAATAACTGCCTTTATAACGTGTAAAACATTAAATCCTGCATCCATTTTAAATGGCCATTCTCAGATTAAGTATAATCTTAGATTAAAAAAGAAGCAGCATTAAGTTTTTATGATCCACAAATCTGAAACTTCTTTTAAATTTAAATTTTGTTATATTTGTTTATCTTAACTCTACTGTAGATCCACTGTATTATTTTATTATACACAGTACCAGTCAAAAGATTGGACACACCTTCTGATTCAGTGTTTTCATGTTTTATTATTTATTTTTTTATACATTGTGGATTAATACATAATATATCAAACTATGAAAAAACAATAAAATGATGTAGTAAAAGAAAAAGTCAACCACAAACCAGACTTGAGGGATATATATCATTCCCAACATCTTCCTCCATAGTTGTGATGTCTTTAATATGAATCTACAATGTAGGAAATAACACCAATGATGGAGATGGCGTGTCCAAACCTTTGACTGGTACCGTTAATATTAAATTGCTTTTAGCTCATTCTTGCTGTTTTAAACCCCATCTGTTTTTTATATTGCCTTGTGTTGTATATATTTTTCTGTCTCATGTTAAAACTCTGATGTTAAAATGTGTTTTAAAAGATTTTATTGTCACATGGCTGTATTAGAAAGTTTTCAATCTAATGCAAATGTGTTTTTTCATCATCACTTTAGAAGGATTTTCAGGTTCTAATTTAACCACATTTTAAACAAGAAGTTGTTGTTGTGTGAGACGGTTTCTGTGGAGTCATGTGACCACAGAGCTTCCTTCCTCTTTGCAGATTTACAAACTGCTCGCTGCACTTTCTGCCTTCTCAGCATCAGAGACCAACAACACCGTAGCCAAAAGGAGTTGGTATGGTATTACCATAGACCCTTAATATTAATATCAATATACAGTCTATGAGTATTACTGGACAAACTACCTTACTTTCATATGATTCATTCATACCTTTTAAACTTGAAATTAAATAAGCTGAATTAAGGGCTGTTTCACTGAATCTGTGGCATATGCATTTTAAAAGAAAATTAAACCTAATTATCTTTTCTTCAGCATTGTATCTAATAACACGTTTAAAATGCCCACATTATAATAAGATCAGGATCTGGGATTTGGGGTGCTTCTGTTTGTGTCTCTGGTGCTTCCACACGCATACGAACTTTAAATTAAAAACCTCCATGCTGTTTTGAGTGAGATACAGGTTTCTGGATGTATCCTACCTTCAGTTTCTGGTGAGCTGGTGAAAATCAGCCGTTTATGTCATCGGCCAAAACATTTTAATGTTTGCTGGCTTAGCTGCAAGCGTGGCACGCCCTCGTAGTCTGCACTGACTGGCTGTAGGTACTGCGCATGTGGGACTCCCAACACAGATGGAACAGACATGACTCAGTACAACAAAAATATGATGTTTTCTGAAAATTACACATAAACCTATTCTGGTACAACCTCTAAATACAATTATGATCCTGAAAATTAGCATAATAGGGGCACTTTAAACGTGTTACGGTCAATCTCAGGGTATTTCATTTATTCTTCATACTGTTTTCTAAGTGGAAGCTCGTTCATATGAGTAACAGGACTGAGGTGTAGGCACAACATTAGCATGACACGTAGCCACATGTCCAGGTCAGACCAAGGATTTGCGAGGAGACGAGTTCAAACATGCAGCTACTTGATAAGCTTCGTTCTGCAGTGTTATGAAACCTGCCTTTTTACATTACTGAGACGAAACAGTGTATCATCTCCAAAGCATTCAGACTTTGTGTAGTGAAAAGATTATGGATCATTTTACTTCTATTGTTTGTACCTGACAATTGGACAATTGACAACTGGATTTATTCATTGGCTGTTGACCATATGCTGTTTCAGCTGTAGAACCAGAATCCAATAATGCTGAAAGGATGACTGACTGAAGATTTCCATATGTCTAGAGACGCAGTGTGCAGGCAGCAGAGAACATGGCCTTATCAGCAAAGGAACAATAAGCAATGAAGCAAACAACAACCAGACAGCTAGAAACTGGAACCAACAGCCAGCTTACCACTTGAGCTGACATAACAACTTAGTGATATTAAGGTGAAAAAGCCGGAGCTTATATAGGCTGCTGGAGAGCTGAGTTGATGAGGTGCAGCTGCTCTTCATGAGCAGTGCACCGGTGAAGATTGGCCACGCCCTGGACCAACATACTCAGACAGAGGAGAGACAGACAGGCACACAAGGGAATAGGGGAAATACACAAGCAACTGGAAAGACTGCAGACCCACAACACATTGTTATGCATTTACTCTGCCCAGTGGTGACCCATTAAAACTGGGTCCACAAACCAGTTTGGGTCCCAGCCCTTTGGGAAAGACTAAATTAAACCATTACCTGTTAACCCTTGGATGGTATTCGGGTCAAATTGGCCATTTCAAAGTTTTACAAGAAGAAACATGGTACAAGTTACATTTTTTCTACCTGAAAATCCACTTCCTTTCATTATTTCCTGTGATAAACATGTATTCCTGACTCAATTCACAAAATATTCTGGATATGACACTTATGTTTTTTCCATAGTGGATTTTTAACATGAATTATATCCTTATGACAAAAAACGAACCCCACTTCCATCTTTAATAGTGTTCTAGTAGAGACTGATGCATTCCCTGAACATAGATGTTATCTCAGCTGCTGGAAATGGAGATAAAGACAATATTTGTTAATAGATTATGAAGTAACATTTTATTTCAGAATTGGTTTTAAAACCCCAAATAAGTCCCGGGTCAGTTTGACCCGAGGGACACGAGAGGGTCCGACAGTGAAGACAACACATTGGTTAAATTCATCATAACACAGGAATGCTACTAAGCTAGCTTAGCACACAGCCACCACCTGACCTGGCCGAACTTCACACACTCCCTGTGGCTGATTTTAAATGTTTCTTTCTTTTAAATGTTTTACTCTTTAATCATACTTATCTAATAACAGCAGTACAGCTGACATGATTCAAAGATCACTGAATGGTCTTTCTTTCTCCCAGAGAACTCATGTGGTGTGAAGCTGTTACCATGGCAATGTGAGTAACCCCAATGTTTCTAGTGGTAGATGTGTAATGGATGATGTGGAGAGCCGCCTCACTCAAAGAGGAGGCTTTACACACTCCTGGTTCTTTATTTTAAGACTTGTTTTCATAGGGAATACGCTACATTATATTGGTCTGCTACACCGTACAAAAAAACATATTTCCCACTAGACTAGGTCGAAAATGAGTATTTGTCTGGACAATGTTGGGTCAATGTACTAAAATGTAGCCATTTATTATAATGTTACTACATACTACATTACTACATTATTACATGAATACATTGCTAGCCTGTGCTATTTGTTTTTTTCAGTTTATGTCTTTGCTTTTATGCAGGAATACTAACACTTCATTGAAATATGAGGACATCATTTCCAAAAGTGATCTGGTCCAATCAGGATCTCCTGCTATCTACCAGCTGAAACCGAAGAAAGAGAACATTGGATCTCTAAGAAAAATGACTCTTGGTGAAAAAAATCCAAACAAGAGAAACAAAACCATCTTACTTGTTGGTGAAACAGGAACAGGAAAATCTACTGTGATCAACGCTCTGGTCAACTACGCCCTGGGAGTGGAGTGGGAGGATGATGTCTGGTTTAAGATCGTAGAAGAAGAGAAGAGAAGCCAATCAGAAAGTCAGACATCAGATGTGATCGTGTACCAGATCTTTGGTTTTGAAGATAAACCTCTGCCCTACTCTCTGACCATCATCGATACTCCTGGATATGGAAGCACTGATGGGATTGAAAAAGATGTCATCATCGGTCAAAGATTATTTGACTTGTTCCGCTCAGTCGATGGAGTTGATGAGATTAATGCAGTGGGTCTGGTGCTGAAAGCCAGTGAGAATCAGCTGAGGATTGAGCAACTTAGGAACATCTTTGATTCAGTTGTGTCTCTGTTTGGAAAAGACCTGGAGAAGAAGACTGTCGCTCTCATAACACACTCAAATGGTGTGACTCCAGAAAATGTTCTACAAGCTCTCGAGGATACAAAAATTAAATATGCCAAAGATGAGGATAATGATCCTGTGTATTTTATGTTTAACAATCGCCAGAGCACACAGAAAACAAAGAAGAATAAAGTTGCTTTAAAAACTGCATGGGACTTAACAATGGACCAAATGGCTCAATTCACTGATTTCATGGAAGAAACTTCACCTAAGAAGCTGGAGACGAGTGTTGAAGAGTTAAATACACACACCAGACTGACAGCCTGCGTCAACAACCTGCAAGAAAGAATTGAGTTGATTGATCTAAAACAGAAAGAAATCCAGCAGACTCAGGAAGCTCTGAATCAACATGAAGAAGAAATGAAAACCAATAAGAAGTTCACTGTAGAAGTTGACGAGCCCTACAAAGATAAAGAACCTCTCAGCGGTGGTCAGGGGGGGTTATTTTATGAAGGGGCGGTCTGCTGCAAAACATGTGAGGAGAACTGTCACTATCCTGGATGCACAGTGGCCCTGACTCCAGAAAGCTGTGAGGTCATGGAAGATGGCTGCTGCACTGTGTGTGGTTGTTCTGGATCAGCTCATATGAAAGAAAAGTTTAAGTACGTCAATAAGACCAAAAAAGTTAAAAAGACCCGGAAAGATGTGAAGGAGAAGTTTAAAAAGAAGAAGGCAGAAAGTGAGAAAAAGTTGAGCCTTTTGGAAACTCTTCAGAAGAACATGGAAGAATTTCAGAAAGAAAAACATCAGTTGTTGGACAAGTTATTTCAGCATGTTGGCCAACTGGAGCAGATCTCTCTGAAGGTTGAGTCACTGTCCACTCATGTCCACTTGGACTTCCTGATTGAGAAGATGAAGGAGGAAGGAGACACAGAGAAGACAAAGAAACTGGAAGAGATGAAACGTCGAATTGATGAGCGAACCAGAGCAGCACCACGGTACGGGTTTGGTAAACTCACAGCAGCTGGTAAAGCAAAGATGCAAATAACTAGATAAACTGATAGAGATCGTTCCATCGGGACGCTACTTTAACAACTTGATGACGAAATATAATGTAATCCCCTTCTACATGCCAAATGTGTCATTCCTGGACAGTGGCCTCAGTGGTGTAATGTGGTATAAAGAGACTAGCCTGCTTCACTGTGAGGTAGTAGTGGTGCTGATGGTGGAGTGGGGAGGGAGGGAGGGGGGGGGGGTAAAGTGATTTTGTTTAATTTTATGTTCAGCAGTGTTTGAGATATTGTCTTTTCTTTTTGACAGAAATACCTCATCCAAACATGGCAACATCATTTCCACAAGTGATGTGATCCAACCAGGACTTCCCACTCTCTACCAGCTGAAACCAAAGAAAGAAGACATTCAACCTCCGAGAACTAAGAAAGAGAAGATTGGATCTCTGACAAGAATTACTCTTGGTAAAAAAAATCCAAACAAGATAAACAAAACCATCTTACTTGTTGGTGAAACAGGAGCAGGAAAATCTACTCTGATCAACGCTCTGGTCAACTATGCCCTGGGAGTGGAGTGGGAGGATGATGTCTGGTTTAAGATAGTAGAAGAAGAGAAGAGAAGCCAATCAGGAAGTCAGACATCAGATGTGATCGTGTACCAGATCTTTGGCTTTGAAGATAAACCTCTGCCCTACTCTCTGACCATCATCGATACTCCTGGATACGGAAGCACTGATGGGATTGAAAAAGATGTCATCATCGGTCAAAGATTATTTGACTTGTTCCGCTCAGTCGATGGAGTTCATGAGATTAATGCAGTGGGTCTGGTGCTGAAAGCCAGTGAGAATCGGTTGAGTGACCGACTGAGGTACATCTTTGATTCAGTGGTGTCTCTGTTTGGAAAAGACCTGGAGAAGAACATCGTCGCTCTCATCACTCACTCAAATGGTGTGACACCTGAAAATGCTCTACAAGCTCTCGAGGCTGGAACCATTAAGTGCGCCAAAGATGAAGAGAATGAGCCTATTTATTTTATGTTTGATAACTGCCAGAGTAAAGAGAAGAAAATTAGGGATAAGAATGCCCTGCGACATGCATGGGATGTGACAAAGGCCGAAATGGATAAAATCACTGACTTTCTGAAAGAAACTTCACCACAGAACCTGCTAACAACTGTTGAAGTATTACATTCCCAAATCAGCCTGAAGCCTGCATCAACAACCTGCAGGAGAGAATCAAGATGATAGATCTACAACAAGAAGAAATCAAGCAGACTCAGGCTGGTCTGAAGAAACATGAAGAAGAGATGAAGAACAACAAGAACTTCACTATAGAAGTTGATGAGGTCTACAAACATAAACAACCGGTGGATGAGAGTAGGTGGTGGGGGCTGTGGTTGAATTATGGAGGAGCTGTCTGCTGTACTGTCTGTGAGGAGAACTGTCACCATCCATGCACACTGGCCTGGTATCCAGGACACTGTGACACCAGGACACACTCTCAAGAAGAAACTGGAAGAACTTGAGAAAGAAAAGGACCAGTTGTTGGAAGAGTCCTTCCAGCATGTTGCCACTCTGGAGCAGGTCTCCCTGAATGCTTACACACTATGCACTTATGTCCACTTGGACGTCTTGATGGACAAGATGAAAGAGAAAGGAGACACAGAGAAAGGCCGGAGACTGAAAGAGATGAAAAGCAAAATGGATAAAGACAAAGGAATAAAAGCAGTGATGCGCTACAGGTTTGATCACCTCAGAGCGGCAGGTGTGTGACGTTGATGAGAAAATTAAAATGTAATCACCTTTTAAATGTCAAATGTGTAATTCCTGTAAACTGTTCTCATAGTTTCATATTTAACCCTGATACACTAGCTT
Source organism: Percina caprodes (assembly GCA_013375575.1). Lineage (NCBI taxonomy): Eukaryota > Metazoa > Chordata > Actinopteri > Perciformes > Percidae > Percina > Percina caprodes. The sequence continues at coordinate 144,151 of JABXJD010000542.1, read as the reverse complement.
ATACTGTACTTTATTTTTATGGCGAGTGATTAACTGTATATACAATAAAATACGAATATAATGTATTTTTTTCTAGAAATACGTCTAGGAAAGTTGGGTCATCTTATATTTGGGGACTAGACTTTTTACGTTAAAACACCCACAACATCAGATGTCACCAACAACATGAAACGAGTAAAACTCATGTTTCCCTCCTAAGTGGAGTCCCCGTTCTCACAGCTAGCTAGAACCAGGACCTGAAACCTGGAGAGAGACGTGATCCCCGTCCCCACAGCTAGCTAGAGCCAGGACCTGAAACCTGGAGAGAGACGTGATCCCCGTCCCCACAGCTAGCTAGAACCAGCACCTGAAACCTGGAGAGAGACAGTGATCCCCGTCCCCACAGCTAGCTAGAGCCAGGACCTGAAACCTGGAGAGAGACGTGATCGTCTGGGGCAAAGTCTCAGCTGGACTCAAGCCAGCTGATGGTCGCGCTGGGATCAGCTGTTCAGGTCGCAGAGGCTGGTTTTAGAAAGGAAGAGACGTCTCTTAAAGGTAAAGTCAGCTAAACTATAGACTATAGAAATGAGATGATCTATAATCCATTTTATTTTAATGTTACAAAAACAGCCTCAACGGCTGCTCGATAGCTCGGTAGCACTATACAGAGAAGCAAGCTGCAGAGTGACTAAAGAAGAGAGTTCCCAGCGACGTTAAAACAAAGCTGTCAATCAGAAAAATAAAACTAGTTGTCGCTGATTCATCACTAGAAGTGTAACTGGAGCAAGCATCTCACGATCACTAATGTTATCCACATTCATATTTAGACGCAGCAAATGATATCTCCAGCTACAAAAAGCCTAAAAGTCAGAAGATAGAACAGAAAAACAATGAGGCGTTGTGATGGAGATGTTACACCATCTTAAATCGCCAGAGAACATCTTACCGTGGTCCTCAAAGCGGCCTAAGAGATCGCCAGGAGACAGTGTGATAATGTGACAGTAACACGTAATGATGGGATGTGCATTACCTGAGCAGCCATCCAGCTGAATGCCTCGTGCTCCCACCTCATGTCCAGTATATGAAGCTATGGCTGTGGCTGGAATCATCCCCTCATTCACTCCTCCCATCCCTCTATGTTGGGGAGTTTCATGGAGAAGACATGATGTAGTGATTGGACGTTGCACAGGTCATTGTCTCTGCACCAACAGTTACCTCATTGCTGTCGTACCAATGAAACATCACTACTGTATCTACCGTAGCGCAGCAGTGGAATCTAATATAACTATATATCTAATATAATATAATAATAGTATATAATATAGAATAGTTTCATGTTAACTTGTTCTTCCAAAACAATTCAGCAAGAGCCAACACACACATTCAGCTGTTTGACCCTCACTTACACAATGAGTAGTCTGTTGTTTGTTGGTTGCTAGGTAAAGGAAGTCCACAATGCATTGTGGTCTAGTTTTCATATTGTAGTGAGCTGATATTTACTAGAATATCAGAAGTTTCCTGAAATGTTCCACACATTTGAATTTGAAGTATAAATAGTTGACCAGGTAACAGCGCCCTAAAACATGAATAATGACTCATTCCAGACACAGCGTATGTAAATCTATAATTTACAGGTGCAGGGGGTTCAGCTTCAGTTACCTTCTTTCACCACCTGCTGGTCATAAGGACACATCACTGCTGATTTATCTTCCTCCTCAACTTAAAACTGATAATTAATGAATTCACTGATTTCTTTTTTTTAACAAGCGACCCAGTTTTACACAATTAAAAAATAATTAGTATAACAACCAATAAAATACTAAATAGATACAAAGAGACTTACTGTCTGAGACAAATATCTTATAAAAAATGTATCCCACATTTATCAAATTTAAATGTTAAAATTGTCTTTCTCAATTGAAGAATAACTTTGTTTTCTTTTCTATATTTAAAATAATGTTTTCTCATTGGCTGACAACATCTAATTAAACGTAAACATGAAAGACATGCATTAATGTGGATGAACTTGCACGTCTCCCCGAGCAGTCAGGCAGCGCTGGTACCACTCCAGCTACCTGTCCACACTCACACTACTCTCCGGTTACAATAAATATTTACTGTGAATATATTTAATCACTCAAAATAAAGTACAGCAAACGTTCATCAGCATGTTTCCTTATGGCCTGGGTCTTGAAATATTATCATTAAGCATGAATACACAAGGGTATATAATATATAATCACATATATTGATTATAATATACATGAAATAAAAGTAGGGTGAATATATCTATCTGACTTCAGTTCTGTAACATCCTCTGTACAAACTGATTAACAAGAGAAGAGTGAAAGAGTTTGTAAATGATTCCAAAAGGTGTTGATTAGTGAAAGATTTTGATCTAAAACTCCGGACCTAATTGTCCGGAGCAGGTTAGATCTGCAGCGTCAACAGGTTTAAATTGGAAAACTCAAACTGAAACAGCAGAAATTGCTTTTAGGAGTGTTGGTATTACTAACGTTGCCATGTCAACAGCTTCACCAGGGCTTAAGGATGGAGCAGTTTATGAGTTCCCTGGAAGAAAGAAAAACAAGTCAGTGACCTTCACCTCCTGTTAGCTGTTTTGTTATTAGATAATTATGTTCTTTGGTTCTTTCAGTCTTTCATTTAAAGTCAACACAGTGAGTTTCATAGCAGCGCCATTAACCTGCTCAGCAATGACATGAAGTGAAAGATTTAATGTCTTTAAATAGAAAACTATTCAACCTTTCACAGATGAAGGCACAAACACAATTATTTAGTTACAATTGATCAATATAACAACTGTTTTGGGGGGAAGCTGGGAAAGCACCGTGAGAGATCATAAACATGACTTTACTTCAACTATAGATAGAATAGATGGGGGTGTAGGCTAGGAAACAAACAGGAACACAGTCTGTAGCACTGTGTGTTCGTGTGTAAAGTCAGTCCAACCACAAGAGATGAATTCCTCAAGTAATGAAGAAGGACTCCTGCACTATAAAAAAAGATTAGTTGACTCAACTTAACTACGTAAAGTCATCTTGTTGCTTTGACAGAGTTAATTTGAGTCAACTTATAGCATCAAGGTTATTACACTTCAAAACATGAGCTTATACAACAAGCAGTCTGTTGACTCAACTTCCTGTATCAAGTAAGTTGGACTTGAAAATATTGTTTGCGATAACTTTGAGATGTTGGTTTAATCAAGTTTGCTCAAAATGGATTGAATAATTGATACAACTCGCGATTTGTTGACTCAACTTTCTGTATCAAGTAATGTGGACTGGAAAACATTACTTAAGAGAAATAAAAAAATGTTGGTTGAACTTATGTTATTATGTTAATGCTACATTATTATTTTCACCTGCTCTATTGCCAAGTTACTTGAGTTTACAGACATTACTAAATTTCACAAATTTAAGCAAACTAATATCTGCAAAGAATCTACATGAGAATTGACCAGTCAAACTCAAATATTAACACATGAAAAACTATCTGAAAAGACAGTTCAATAAGGACCTTTATTAAAACCCAAACAAGTCCAACTTCTGAGTGTTCAGCATTGTTGCAGTAAAATGCAGCAAGCTACACATACAAATCTCTGAGAAACTTGCTCAAATGTCAGCCAGAAAATGAATATGTTTAAACATTACTGAAATCTCCACTCTGTTTATTTTTTCTCTATAACATAAAATACAAATTAGTGTCTGCAAGAGACATTTCCTCCACAGAAAGCAAAAGAGATATGTTAAAACATGAAAACGTAAAAAACTGACCCACAGAAGGGCTTTACATTTATTTTCTTCTTACAACATAGTGAAAAAATTTGAAAAAAAATTAGATCACTTCCTCAGGGCCAAATGCAGAAACATCCTCCTGAGCCATCCCTCTAACTGAGCAGTTTATTCTTTAAAGAGTGGACCCTGGGAGTGCACATCTCAGACCCGATTCCCATGAACAGGCGCTGAATCACCTCAAAAGTATATTTTGTGTCTTTTGGATAGTCAAGGTTCAGCATGTACAGCAGGCCCATCAGGTTCACAAAAGCATTGGGTACATCACCAAGATGACGCATGACAATCTTTTCCTCAATGACGATGGCAACATCGTTGTAGGAAACTGGAAGGGGCTCCTTCCCATCTTCAACGACCAAAAGGATTCCAATCACCATTCCCTTGATGACGTCCTCTCCAGGATCTGTTGGCTTCATGCAAAACAAACATAAAACCTTTTGATGTCACCATCAGTTTGCCTGCTATTGTGTATGGATACAGGGTTGATATCCATTTAGTTTGTGTAATTCCACAATCACCAGTTCAGAAGACTGTTTTTTCATCAACTCATAACTATGCAGGTGCTCCATGTACCATGCATGGTATGGTTCTATGAGGAAAGACACTTTGCTGGACACAACTACAATTTTAACCAGCTTTCCAAAGTCAGGCAGGCCACTGGTGTTTCCCACGGACAGAAACATACCCTCTGAATACTTTGTGCCATAAAGGCAGGCATTGGTTGCAAGAGACACAAGACTTATGTTTCCAAATTTTAGCTACAGTCCGCCTCATGGAGTGCTCGAGTGCATCAGGTGAAACAACTGCAGTATGTCCAACTTCCAGATTAGGTCTGAAAAGACTTGGAAAATCTAGATGGTAAGATAAAGTAAGCTGGTGTTTTGTTGATAGAGTGAGCAAGATGTTTCTGAAATTGTGAGAATCATGCACCAACCTTTTAAAAAAGCTGTGCTTCGCTTCAAATCTAATGGTCCAGAAATCAACCAGGGGACCAAACCTCCGAATCAGTTCAGGACCGGCCCCCCAGACCCAGACGGTCCAACCGGCCCCCCAGACCCAGACAGTCCGATTGGCCCCCCAGACTCAGACCGGCCGACCAAACTCCCTGACCGACCGACCGCCCCCCGTGACCCAGACCGGGCAACCGCCCCCCGTGACCCTGACCGGCCGACCGCCCCCTGTGACCCAGACCGGCCGACCGCCCCCCGTGACACAGACCGACCGACCGCCCCCCGTGACACTGACCGGCCGACCGGACTCTCAGACCAACCTACCAGCCCCCACAACCCCTGACCCTCGGTTGGCGCCCCCGACCCCCAGCCGGCGTCCGGGCCTCTGCCCTCCTTGGGCACTGGCCTAGGGGTTCTCCGGGACCCAGTCCCCCCAGAGCCCCGCGTTTTAGGTCCCCTGAATCCTAGCTTCCCTAGTCTTGTGTCTGTCCTGGTCTCTGTGTTTGTCCCTGTAACTGTGTCTGTTCCTGTCCCTGTCTGTGTGCCTGTTTGTGTCCCTGTCCCTGTGCTTGTCCCTGTGCCCTTGTCTGTCCCCGTGTTTGTCTCAGTCCCTGTGTTTGTCTCTGTCCCAGTGTTTGTCTCTGTCCCTGTCACTGTTCCTGTCCCTGTCTTTCTCCCTGTCCCTGCGTCCGTCCCATCCAAAGTTGTCCCTGAATTCGACCCGCCTGTGTCCACGTCGTCTCCGTCCGTCCCGTCTCAGTCCGTCCTGTCTCAGGCCGCCCTCTCTATGTCCATGTCCGTCCAGTCTGTCCCTGCGCCTGTCCAGTCCGAGTCGGTTGTGCCCCTCCGCGGGCTTCCCAGTGCTCCTAGTGCACCCCCCCATGGGCTTCCTCGTGCTCCTCGCGTGCCCCCGTGGGCTTCCTCGTGCTCCTCATGGGGCCCCCGTGGGCTTCCTCGTGCTCCTAGAGTGCCGCCCCATGGGCTGTTTCGTGCTTCTCGTGCGTCCCCCCGTGGGTTTCCTTGTGCGCCCCCCCGTGGGTTTCCTCGTGCGCCCCCCCGTGGGCTTCCTTGTGTGCCCCACCGCGGGCTTTTCCGTGTGCCCCACCGCGGGCTTTCCCGTGTGCCCCTTCGCAGGCTTCCTCGTATGCCCACATGTGGGCTCCCTTGTGCACCCTCTTCCGGGCTCCCTCGCGCCTCCTAAGTCCCTTCCTGCATCCCTCTTCTACCATACTCTTCTACTCTTTTACCATATGGTAACAACAGCCATCAATGGTAATATTGTCCCGATGTCTCCCTATTCTGTTTAGTCCACAGGTTAACTTTACAGTCAGCCCCCCCCCCCCAACAGTTCATTCTCACTAAAGTAGCCTCAACACTGTTGGTTGGATTAGTAATCTACATATTTCTTTACTTTGAGCCTTACACTGTTTAAATGGAGTGAACACATGTTAAAGTGTAGGTTAAATAATCATTGTTGTGTTATATTAATCATCATATTTGGTTCTTTGTTACCAGGCTGGAGGGCCGGGCCTTCCTGGGGGAGAAAAGGCCAAAGGTCCTGTGGTCTGCCAATCCAGCCATACTATGTGCTGCCATGTCAGGGGGGTTCAATGTGTCCTTTGGTTTTTCCAAACCACTCTATGTCCCCTTGTGTCTGATTCAGAGAGGTCAGTTTGTTTAGTTCACTTCCTGTTTTGTTGTTGCTATTTTGAGTAAAGTTATATTTTGTTGACATCTTTTAAAAGGCCCAGATATGAAGTTCTTGGTTTACAGCACGTCAGAAAAGCATGAACACATTAAACTTACACAAGGAAAACTTAAGAACAATAAATGTATTTATGATCTGACTTCAGTTTGGGATTGGGGGCTGTACTTTAAACAGCATGGGGGCTGCTGTACTCAACATTAAACAGCAGGGGGCGTCCTCACTGCATTCAAAACCATAGCTGTTTAAACCAAGACGTTCTCACCCAACTCATCAACATGCAGATGCTGGGTCGGTGGCCCTCAGCGTCAGATACCGGTGCACGAGGCACCCTTAAAGTATGAAGAGCGACAACGGAATTAGTATTAAAGAATAAAACAAAAGAATAAAGGACTTTCTGTGGTTCACTTAACCGCACATCATGTCTTTTAACTTTAATTCTATTTTAAGTGTAAACTCTATTTTTTTATTTATGTATGTGAATATTTATGAGTGTGTCTAGTGAGGTAAGGAGTAATTCTGAAACAATCATATAATTAACATAACAAAGAGAAAATTTGAGTCAAAAAGCTGCTGATGATCCAGTGAAGATACTCTGAACAAACTGGTTTCAAGCAGACATTTTATTAATATTTGATAGAAATCTGCCTCAATCAGGATGTTAATTCATGAGCAAGAATAGAATATATTTAATCACTCAAAATAAAAAATGAAATGAACAAAAAATGGATCAACATTCTGAAATATAACCTGTCATTAAGTATGAAGACACCCTGTATATAATATATATTATTTATCACACATTGATTATAATATAGGCTACATCAAATAAAAGTCCATTAGATTTTATTTTAAATAAAACATATTTATGAGTTACGTTCTGTAATATGCTGATTAAATAGAGAAGTCAACATTATGTTTAACAGCTTTCTATGGATATTTATATATTATGAAGTCAGTGATGTATTACTGTCCCACCCCCAGTTTATTTCTGTCAACATTAGAGTAACATCAGAATAAATCACAGCAACAGCACGTTGGAGAAACATTAAAAACAAAGGCGTGACACCACAGAGGGCGCTGCTTTAAGGAATTACACATTTGACATTTTCTTATGTAGGTATTAAATCAGCATCAAACTTTATAGAACTGTAATGAAAGACATGTGATCATCAGTGTAGGCCTTGCTCTCTACACAGCTGTCTCCTCTCAGTGATTCTAGTTCATCACTACTGCTTTGCTTTACCAGCTGATGTAATCGCTTTGCATCGCTCCTTGGATTCCTTTGTCTTCATCCATTTGACTTTTCATCTGTTCCAGTTTCTTCTCCTTCTCTGTGTCTCCTTTCTCCTTCATCTTCTCAATCAGGAAGTCCAAGTGGTCCTTAGTGGACGCTGCATCAACCTTCAGGGCGATCTGCTCCAGTTGGACAACATGCTGGTAGGCTTCATCCACCAAAGCTTTTTTCTTTGCTTCCAGGGTTTCCATCTCTTTCTGAAGACTTTCCAAAAGGCTCTCTTTCTTCTCAGTCTCTTCTTTATTCTTTTCATACTTTGCTTTCACATCTTCTAGAGTTTTTTTAACTTTTCTTGTCTTGTTCACATACTTCCAGTTTTCTTTCATATGATCTGATACAGAACACTTCCTGGTACATGAAGTGCAGCGGCCATCTTTCATGACCTCACAGTGTCCTGGATACCAGGCCATTGTGCATCCAGGATAGTGACAGTTCTCCTCACAGACAGTACAGCAGACAGCTCCTTCATAGAACACCAAGCACCACATCCCACCATCAATAGGTTCTTTATCTTTGTAGGGCTCATCAACTTCTACAGTGAAGTTCTCATTGTTTTTCATCTCTTCTTCATGTTTCTTCAGAGCTTCCTGAGTCTGTTGGATCTCTGTTTGCTTTAGATCAATCAGCTCAGTTCTGTCTCGCAGGTTTTGGATGCAGGCTGTCAGTTTAATTCGTTCCTCCAGAACGCCCACAGTTTTCTCCAGCTTTTGAGGTGCATTTTTTCCCAATAGGTCTGTGAACTGACTCAATGCTTCTGTGGTTATTTCATCTGCATGTTTAAGGGCTCTTATGTTCTCTGTCCTGTCGTCGTCTTGGCAGTTATTAAACAGGAAGTGAACAGGCTGATTCTTCTCATTTTTGGCACATTTAATCATCGCTGCCTCAAGAGCTTCCAGAGCATTTTTAGGTGTTCTTCCATCTGAGTGTGTGATGAGAGCGACGATGTTCTTCTCCATGTCTTTTCCAAACAGAGACACCACTGAATCAAAGATGTACCTCAGACGGTCACTGAGTCGAATCTCACTCGCTTTCAGCACCAGACCCACTGCATCAATCTCATGAACTCCATCGTCTGACTGAAACAAGTCAATTAATCTTTGACCAATGATGTCATCTTGACCGATCCCATCAGTGTTTCCGTATCCAGGGGTATCGATGATGGTCAGAGAGTAGGGCAGAGGTTTATCTTCAAAACCAAAGATCTGGTACACGCTCACATCTGACTTCTGACTTGTAACCTGACCTTTCTTCTCTTCTTCTACAATCTTAAACCAGACATCATCCTCCCACTCCACTCCCAGGGCGTAGTTGACCAGAGCGTTGATCAGAGTAGATTTTCCTGTTCCTGTTTCACCAACAAGTAAGATGGTTTTGTTTATCTTGTTTGGATTTTTTTCACCAAGAGTCATTTTTGTCAGAGATCCAATCTTCTCTTTCTTTGGTTTCAGCTGGTAGATAGCAGGAGATCCTGATTGAATTAGAACACTTTTGGAAATTACATCTGCGTATGTCGAAGAGGAGTTAGTGTTCCTGTAGAAAAGTAAAGATATGAGTTAAAAAATAACTGAACATAGAATGAAATAAATAAACACTTCACTTCCTGGGGTCTTTAATAAAACCCTTTAACTCAATAACATGTAATCACAGTAATAAGATGGTAATACTTCCAAAGGAAAAACTGAGGTGGTTGTTTTTAGAGCAAAAGAGGAACGATTAAAAGTCTGCGCTCAGCTTCAAACAACAATGTTAAAAACAACAGACAAAGCCAGAAATCTTGGTGTAGTCATGGACTCTGACCTGAACTTTAACAGCCACATTAAGACAATTACAAAGTCAGCCTTTTATCACCTTAAGAATATATCAAGGGTTAAAGGACTTATGTGTCAACAGGATTTGGAAAAACTTGTCCATGCTTTCATCTTCAGTAGACTGGACTACTGTAACGGGGTCTTTACAGGTCTCCCTAAAAAATCAATTAGACAGCTGCAGCTGATTCAGAACGCTGCTGCTCGAGTCCTCACTAAGACCAAGAGACTGGATCACATCGATCCAGTTCTGTTCTGAAGTTCTTACACTGGCTTACTGTGCCTCAAGGAATAGATTTAAAAATAATTTTGCTAGTTTATAAATCACTAAACGGTTTAGGGCCAAAATACATTTCTGATCTGCTGCTACCGGTCTGCTTTCTGTCCCCAGAGTCAGAACTAAAGAAGGGGAAGCAGCATTTAGTTTTTATGCTCCACATATCATAACAAACTCCAAGAAAACTGCAGATCCGCCACAACTCTTTTCTTTTAAACTATAGCAGAAGACCCTTCTTTTGATGTTACCTTTCTATAAATAATTGTTCATTTCTTATTCTGAAGTTGCATTGTTGAAACTGCATGACAATCTATATTAAGCATACAAAAAGAATTAAAAAGTAAGAGCGGTCAGACCGGCCCGTTCTGGGAAAGGCAAGGATTACAGGTGGATTACGTGTATAGAGCAACGGTTTGTACACTGTACTTGATGGCTCTCAGAAGCGGGCCACTGTTAGCAAACGGCCTGCTAATGCACGCTAACCCCCGCTTTGCTGTGTGCTGATCTAGTAAGACTGTTCCAAGATTCATAGCTACAAGCTGCTAATGTTACCTTAAGCTTTTCTTATGACCGTTTGTGTATTTAAGTTCCTTACTTTAAAGACTCTACTTGCCTTGGCTAGCGTTCAGCTGGAACATTTAAGTTGATTCTTTGCCCGGCCTGGATGGGGCTGCCGTTGGCCTAACGTAGCCAAGGCTACAATGTGGTAACATATTATATTCTGTTATGTTTCTGTTTGACTAGTGTGACTATACTTCTACTCAAAGTTATAGCAGCAATGCACACATCCTTTTTGTGAATCTGTTCTCAAGTCACAGATGATACTTCAGTAAACTCTGCCACACTAACTATTTTTAATTTTTTTATATACCCTGCTGACTCCTGTTGCGCCTTGTCAGTACTGCAATCTTGTCTCAAAGCCCCGAATGTTTTGAGAGACGCCCCGAATGTATTTTGAAAAGTTAACTGACTAATATGAAAGCGGATGTCGATAGTGTCCACTCTTGCTGTAAAACGCTGTGCAGCTTATAAAGGACGCGCTCTGTTGCAGGCATGCTGCGGCAGATGTGTCTCATTTGTACTCTGTGTCTTTCTGCTGTAGTTTTGGTTTTCCACCTCCGATGTAGAGAAGCTTTCAGCCACTTCCCTAAATCTTGTCTCATTCAGAGACCCAAATGGGGGCAAAGTTTTGGACAAGCAGAAATCTTGCTCAAACATGTAAAATATTACATCCCAGGGTTTATTAATAAATAATTAAAAGAATAATGTATCACAGAGGTGAATAATTGTCATATGCACAATTACGGAGGTTACATCCCCAACAAAAAATGAAAAAGAGAAGGGAAGAGTAAATAATGCCTAGTGAAGTAAAAGAAACACAGGAACAGAAACTACAACATTATCAGGTAGTGCAGGTGTTGTAGAGTCTGACAGTGGCCGGGATGAAGGACCTGCGGTACCTCTCCTCCTTACACCGTGGGTGTATCAGTCTGCTGCTGAAGGAGCTGCTCAGGGACCCCACAGTGTCATGTAGGGGGTGTATCAGTCTGCTGCTGAAGGAGCTGCTCAGGGACCCCACAGTGTCATGTAGGGGGTATCAGTCTGCTGCTGAAGGAGCTGCTCAGGAACCCCACAGTGTCATGTAGGGGGGTATCAGTCTGCTTCTGAAGCAGCTGCTCAGGGACCCCACAGTGTCATGTAGGGGGTATCAGTCTGCTGCTGAAGGAGCTGCTCAGGGACCCCACAGTGTCATGTAGGGGGTGAGAGGTGTTGTCCATGATGGATGTCAGCTTGGCTAACATCCTTCTCTCCCCTACTTTCTCTACGGGGTCCAGAGGACAGTCCAGGACAGAGCTTGCTCTCCTGATCAGTCTATTGAGTCTGCTCCTGTCCCTGTCCGAGCTGCCCCCCCTCCAGCAGACCACAGCATAGAGGATGGCAGAGGCAACCACAGAGTTATAAAAAGTCCTGAGGAGAGTCCTGCACACTCCAAAAGACCTGAGTCTCCTCAGGAGATGGAGGCGACTCTGGCCCTTCTTGTAGAGTGCCTTGGTATTATCAGTCCAGTTCAGTTTATTGTTTAGGTGAACACCCAGGAATCTGTAGCTCTCCACTACCTCGATGTCCAATCCCTGGATGCTCACCGGTGAGAAAGGGGATGTTTTCCTCCTAAAGTCGACAATCATCTCCTTTGTCTTACTGCTGAAGCTGGTTGAGCTCACACCAGCTGACAAAGTCCTTGATAATCGACCTATATTCCAGATCGTTCCCCTCAGAAACACAACCAACAACGGCTGTGTCATTGGAGAACTTCTGGATGTGGCAGTGGGTGGTGTTGTGCGTGAAGTCTGAGGTGTAGACGGGGAAAAGGAAGGGGGAGAGCACCATACCCTGAGGGGCACCTGTGCTGCAGTGCACCACATCAGACACACAGTGATGGAGCCTCACATACTGTGGTCTGTTGGTGAGGTAGTCCGTAGTCCATGCAGCCAGGTGTTGGTCCACTCCGGCACTCTCCATCTTCACTCTGAGCAGCGAAGGCTGGATGGTGTTAAAAGCACTGGAGAAGTCAAAAAACATGACTCTCACAGTGCTCCCGCTGTCCTCCAGGTGGAGCAGTGATCTGTGCAGCAGGTAGATCACTGCGTCGTCCACCCCAATCCCAGGCTGGTAAGAAAACTATGATAATTAATATATATATATATTATATAACTATTCAATATAACAAAATCTCATGAAGATCTGGTTAATTAAAAATTTAACTAAACTAAAATTAGACTATGATTAAAAATAACTAAATAAAGTGCCGTAAGTGCTTCAAGCTATTTTGTTCTGAGCCGATTGTTTATTTAGGAGAGTTATGGAAGTTGGAACGAAGGACAGCCCATAGCGATTACTTCTACATCTGATAGCTCTAAGGCGTTTACCCGAAGGTAAAACATTGTATATATATACCCTTCCCATATATTGTAATATGGGAAGGGTCCTTCAGGATTTTCTGAGCCTGGGAGACAACTGTTATTTCCAAGATGGTCTGAATGGAAGTGTAGTCTTTCTTTCCCATAACCTTCATTGCTGCTTTTATTAGTTTATTTATTTTTGTTTTGCACTGGATGGTAAGGGTGCCAAACCAGGACGCCATACCATATCTGATCAGACTTTCCAGTACAGAATTGTAAAATAAAGTCATGATCTTGGTACTCACCCCTACCAGTCTCAGTCTGCGGAGAAAATGCAGTCTTTGCGCCAATTTGGCACACAGATAGTCGACATGGACATTTCCTTTTAGTTGGTTATCTAATTGTATACCCAAGTACTTATATGAAGTTACTTGCTCGATTTCTCTATGAAAGGGGAGCTAACAGCTCCTTGAGGTACCCCTGTACTACAATATCTTAGAGAGTGTAGCATTTACCCTCACTTGTTGTGACCTATTTGTTCAAAGAGAATAAAACCATTTGATAATTAAAGGATTAACTTCCATGTCCACAAGCCTCTGAACTAGCAAATGAGGGCGGACCGTATCAAAAGCAGAACTAAAATCAGCAAATAAAACACGTGCATAAGCGTCAGAATCTTCTAAGTGCTTCCTTATTAAATGAGACACTGTAATGGCGGCATCCCCAGTACTACGGCCTTCCCTATATGCAAACTGGAAGGGATCGACACAACGAGTTACTTCCTGTCTAAGTAAGTTCAGCATTACCCTCTCAAAACACTTCATTACCTCACATGTAAGTGCAACAGGTCTAAAATCCTTATTAGCTTTAGGACAGGGAATCTTTGGTACAGGGATTATTATAGACTTCTTCCAGAGATCTGGAACAGTATGACTGTCAAAAGACAGCTGAAAGATAGGGCCCCAGGCCTCAGATAGTTCTGTTGAACACTTTTTGAGCAAGAAGGCCGGCAACCCATCTGGACCCATAGATTTCTTATTGCCAACTTTACTAAAGATTAACTGTACCTGAAAGTGTCAATCTTCATATGACCTGAAGTGGCATTAAAGGAGTCTAAAAGATCCACCTTCCCTAAGGAACAGTCGTTCAGTGCGTCATATCTTAAAAAGAAGACATTTAATTCATCAGCTCTGACGCCGTCATTCAAAGTGACAATTTGAGTTTTTTTAAGGTTCATATTAGTTATGTGTTTCATCGAATTCAAGTTTTTTCTTGTCCAAGGAGCAAAAGTTCTGTTCAATGGCTTGTCTGTAGTTTTCTCTGGCCTTCCTCAGCATCTTGTTAAGACCCTTTTGTGCAGCTGCCCCCCCCCCCCAGCCTGTCCTTGCTTTTGAAGGCCAGCTTTTTTTTATTAATACATGCTTTCACCTCCTTTGTGATATATGGCTTATTGTTGGGAAAATGCAAAACATCCTTTTTAGGGACAACATTATCGACACAGAATTTTATATAGTCAGTAATTGTTTCAGTTGCCTCATTTAACTCCAAAGAGTGGAAAATGCTCCAGTCAGTACTAGAGAAACATCCTCTCAAAGTCTCGACACTGTCCTCAGTCCACTGCAACACTGTCTTATGTTGAGGCTTGCTGGATTTGAGAATTTGAGAAAAGAAGGCTGGCTCTGTGATCGGCTGCAAACAGGACACATTTGTAGCTGTGGTGGAGAGGAGGTCTCTGAACAAACTGTTACCTATTGTGGATAACTCAGACCACCCTCTCCACCCCACACTGGTCCAACAGAAGAGCAGCCCCCCCCCCCCACTGGTCCAGCAGAGGAGCAGCTTCTCTAAGAGGCTCCGACAGCTTTGATGTATGTGATATGTATTATATTGTATATATTGTATCCTAGTATTTCATTTATATTTATATTCTGTGCTGTGTGACTGATGTATGTTTGCTGCTGTAATCTAATGTATCTATCTATCTATCTATCTATCTATCTATCTATCTATCTATCTATCTATCTATCTATCTATCTATCTATCTATATCTATCTATCTACATACAGTGAGGAAAATAAGTATTTGAACACCCTGCTATTTTGCAAGTTCTCCCACTTCAAAATCATGGAGTGTCTGATGTCATCGTAGGTGCATGTCCACTGTGAGAGACATAATTTAACTGTTTTTTTTTTAACTATTTATTTGTATGATACAGCTGCAAATAAGTATTTGAACAGCTGTCTATCAGGTAGAATTCTGACCCTCAAAGACCAGTTAGTCTCCTTCAAAATGTCCACCTCCACTCCATTTATTATCCTAAATTAGATGCACCTGTTTGAGGTCGTTAGCTGCATAAAGACACCTGTCCCCCCCATCCAATCAGTAAGAATCCAACTACTAACATGGCCAAGACCAAAGAGCTGTCCAAAGACACTAGAGACCTCCACAAGGCTGGACAGGGCTACGGGGACATGTCCAAGCAGCTCGGTGAGAAAAGGTCGACTGTTGGAGCAATCATTAGAAAATGGAAGAAGCTAAACATGACTGTCAGTCTCCCTCGGACTGGGGCTCCATGCAGGATCTCACCTCGGACTGGGGCTCCATGCAGGATCTCACCTCGTGGGGTCTCAATGATCCTAAGAAAGGTGAGAAATCAGGTTCCCCTGCTTAAACCAGCACATGTCAAGGCCCGTCTTAAGTTGGCCAACGACCATCTGGAGGATCCAGAGGAGTCATGGGAGGAAGTCGTGTGGTCAGATGAGACCAAAATAGAACTTTTTGGTCATAACTCCACTAACCAGGTGTACCTTGCCAGGGAACGCTGGCAAGATGGACACCGCTCCGTCTGGCTTGTTTGTGTTTGGTGAGTTTGCTTTTTCCTCACGAAAACACGGATGGTTTTGGTTGATGTTCATCCTTAGTTGAAGTTACATGTGGCGACGCATTTTTGTCTTTTCTCCACCGTGTTTTGTTTTTGTTTGGGGCTGGAGTCTGACATGACAAGGACCGTTGAGTGAACGCTGGCACAATTGCTGCCGCTGCTCACCGGTGACTTGTTATTCTCTTAAACTTACCGGACTCTTTATGAGAGCTGACCTTATCGGACAGTGTAACTTCCTTCATTGGAATACTACCACTACTGTTTGTGTGAGTTTCACCATCAGCTCACCTGTTCTGTTCCCCATCTGAGCCTCACCTGGCATTTTCACTGGCCGTTGACGCTGCCCAAAGTTTTGATCCCAAATGTGGGCCGGTAGGCTATACATCATGTCTGTCTGTGCCTGGCTCTTTCTGCTGCCTGTTCACCTGCTAGTGATGGGTTTGCTGCAGTACTCGGCTATTGGCCTGCTCCGGTTGCGCTATCACCTGCCTGGACCTGCACCGGAGGCTCTCCACCTTCACCCGGATATCGCCTTCCAGCCCCGCCAGAGATACATCCACCAGGGGTCCAGCCAGAGTTTTCACCACAAAAGCTCAACAGGAATAAAGTCCATCTGGTCCAGCTCTCGTCGCCCTCCAAGCTCTACCAACCGGGCTGTTGACCACAGCGTGTTAGCCCGCCTAGCTAGTCGGCTAGCACCGCCACCAGCTGTGACATCACCTCACTCAACTTCGCTCTGCTCAACATCCCCTCACTGACAGGCAAGGGACAACTCATCCAGGACTTCATCTCCGATCGTAAGCTAGACTTTCTCTGTTTAACCAAAACGTGGATTTGTTTACATCTGTCAACCCCGTGGCTCTGGCCGGGGAAGAGCTCTCGCAATAATCTACCGCGAGAAGTGGAAGGTCTCGCCGGTGTCTGAGCCTGTCTCCAGCTCCTTTTAATCTGCTGTCTGCAAGTGGTCTGGTCCCACTCCAACCATCATTGCTACTGTCTACCGCCCCCTAAACCCAATAGTGATTTTTTTAAATGACTGCTGCTTTCCTCACCCACTTATCCTCTCTCTCACCAAACATAATACTGCTGGGCGATTTCAATATCCACATGGACAATATCAACCTGCCTCTCACCAAAGACTTCACCTCCTGCTTAGACAGTTTTGGATGTCAGCAACATACCACTTTTCCCACACACTCCAAAGGACATATTTTGGACTTAATCTGCTGCTCTGGTGTCACCCCATCTGACCTTACAGCAGATGAACTCCCCATAACTGACCATTTTCTCCTCTCATTTACAGTGAAACTCAGTCTCTCCATCTCAAAAATACCACGCCTTATTTCATTTTGGAACATAAAGAATATCAACCCCACCACACTCCCTTCAACTATCCACTCCTCCTGCCTTCCTGACACTCACAATCTCTCCACCCCCGATGATCTGGTCTCTCATTACAACACTGGACTCCATAATATTCTCAATTCTCTTGCACCGTTGAAAAACAGATTTGTTTCTTTCTCTGTCTCCGCGCCTTGGTTATTATCCCTTCTGCAGTGTGTGCAAACCTTGTGAAAAACTACAGGAAACATTTGACCTCTGTAATTGCAAACAAAAGCTACTGGACCAAATATTAACATTGATTTTCTCAGGTGTTCAAAAACTTATTTGCAGCTGTATCATACAAATAAATAGTTAAAAAATCATACATTGTGATTTCTGGATTTTTTTCTTTTAGATTATGTCTCTCACAGTGGACATGCACCTACTAAGGATAGCCAGCCCCCCCTGGCTATCCTTATCTACTGTAAGGGAAGGCTCACATTCACCCAATTTGAAAAACCCCTGTATTATACCATATTTAAAACATAATGCCTCTGTAAAACAAGTCTGAAAAGCCTTGCATCCACAGATCTGCAGCTTTAACTCAGTCACAATACGTGATGTTTAAAAAAAAAATGTTCAGTAGAACCAACTGCATCAACAGAAGTGCAGCATTGTGAAGCTAAAAGCTCCAGAGAGATGCAGCTGACGGAGAAACCTGACTCTTTGATTTCTTTGACAGAAAGATCTTCTTCATCCTCAGCTTCATGCTGTCAAATACTTTGATGAATGAAGCTCAATATTTAAGTCTTTCCATTAGACCAGACAAAGCAGAGGATCTCTACGTTCTATCTTCTTCGTCCACTCTGCTCTCAGATCAGCAGCTCATCCACTTTCACTCAGAGATTTTACTCACTTTTCAGTGAGACTACTAAGCTAATCAAAGCTAACCCAATAACAGACATAACTCTTTGTATTAAAGACAGAAATTAAACTTTATTCATTGAGTTTAAAGGTTCATTGTTGACATTTAAAATAGTAAATTGAATTATTTTAACATTGTATAACAAAGTCTCAGGTTTCTATCAAGGAAATTAAAGGTGTTTTATATTAACATTATGGAAAGCATGATCAGAAATGTAATCTATTGATTTCTACATGATATACATTTAAATGTAGAAAATAACATAGGATTCGTCAGATAGATATAGTGTACATGTTAATCCCTCACCGTCAGATCGAGATGAAAGCAAAAACACGCCCCCCTTAACTCGGAATCTGTGGCCGTTTTATTATTGGTAGTTTTAGCCCAATAACCAGCCAGCAGCGTTGGATGGGCCCTCGCTAATCTGCGCACATTGGGGTTACTGGCGGATTCCGCTCCTTGCGACTGTGCATTTTAGCAGCACTCAGACACTGAAAATCGTCACCAATGAAGATGGAACTCCCTGCTGAGTTCAACAATACCTCACACAAGACTCTACGTCATACAGTTCATTAGCTGTGAAAGAGTGCATAGACAAAGCATAGGGGGGTGGGCCAAACCATCACCAATGAAAAAGGAACTCATTGCTGAGTTCAATGACACCTCACACAAGACTCTACCTTAAACTGATCACCAGTTATAAAAGGGGCGTGGCTTACGCATAGGGGGCGGGTCAAACCATCACCAATGAAGAAGGAACTCTCTGCTGAGTTCAATGACACATCAGACAAGACTGCAGCTTAAACGGTTCAAATGTTATGAAAGGGGCGTGGCCTGAGTGAGTGGGCGTGGTTAAAGTATAGGGGCCGACTCAGTACCACATGTAGACCACACATTCTAAGTTTCATGTAAATCGGATGATGTTTGTCATATAAGGCTGATTTCCTGTTGCCAGATGGTGGCGCTATCTCCAAAAGTCCATATTGGCCTGTAGATGTCCTCAGGCCTGGACTCTTGGTGGTTGTGGGAAATTTCAAATCAAAATCTGTGCCCAATCAGAATGTGTGATGTAGCGCCGTCTACCTGCCGTAAATCATTCTGGGACTTTACGAGAAAAACCTGACCCGGGTATTACTAAAAACTACATGAAACTAGCATTCTTTTCATTGTTAGTCTCATTCTGCTTTTACAGTTCATTTAGGATCTTCAGATGGAACATTACCGTTTCAGAAATGTGTAAGTTAAGTTACATATAGTTATAAATACAGTTAGGTGCAGTAATATGTGACAAATGACTGCAATTAAACATGGATGCCAATAAATTCCCTAAATATTTTACCACGGTATAAAAGGAACTCCATTCAACAAGTCTCTCTGACTATTTCAACAAAACATCAGAATTATGAAAATCCATGTTCTGATGGGAACCCACACATGAGACTGTGATCAAGTAAATTGGTTATGTACAATTTTTTAACAATAATAAACATTTCATATAACCACATAAAACCAGAATCATTCATTGGACAGAGTTCAGATGGGTTTTTTTCAATTCGCAATATTCGCTCCAAAAAAGTCTTTCAGTACTCAGGCCTGGTGATTTTATAACTGATAATGTTTAGATATTCATACATTTTTATGTACATGATATTGTAGCAGTTGTTATCTGAGAAGGCACACACACTGCCTTCATTAATATGAACCGTCCATACTGTAATGATAAATAACTGCAGAAACCCCTTCCATACGTGAAGAACAGGCGAGGACTGAGCAGTAGTAGATCTCCCAGATGTTGGTTGAGTTTTAGTAACTAACTAAAGACACAGATGGACTTCAGATCTTTCTCCTGTGGTTTAAATGTTCACCTTGCTCCAGTGATGAGCAGGTGGACCTCCAGGACACTGGGACATGTCTTCATCAGTCTGGACCTTGGTGACACTCTAGGAATCTTTATTTCTTTTTCAACATTTGAGGAAGTTGTCTACACATGTACTGCAGTCCCGCCTGAACTCCTTCATCTTTTCCACTTTTCATTTGTTTTAGACGGTTAACCTTCTCTGTGTCCTTTCTCTTGTCCATCTCCTCAATCAGGAAGTCCAGGTGGACATAAGTAGACAGTGAAACCTCATTCAGGGCGATCTGCTCCAGTTGGACAACATGCTGGTAGGCTTCATCCACCAAAGGTGTTTTTTCTGCTTCCAGGGTTTCCATCTCTTTCTGAAGACTTTCCAAAATGCTCCCTTTCTTCTCTCTTTGTTCTTTATTTGTTTCATACTTTGCTTTCACATCTTCTAGAGTTTGTTTTACTCTCCTTGTCTTGTTCACATACTTACATTTATCTTTCACATGAGCTGATACAGGACACTTCCTGGAACATGAAGTGCAGTGGCCACCTTTCATGACCTCACAGTCTCTTGGATACCAGGCCATTGTGCATCCAGGATAGTGACAGTTCTCCTCACAGACAGTACAGCAGACAGCTCCGTTATAGAACACCAACCCCCACATCCCACAATCAATAGGTTCTTTATCTTTGTAGGGCTCATCAACTTCTACAGTGAACTTATCATTGTTCTTCATCTCTTCTTCATGTTTCTTCAGAGCTTCCTGAGTCTGTTGGACCTTTCTTTGCTTTAGATCAATCAACTCAATTCTCTCTTTCAGGTTTTGGATGCAGGCTGTCAGGCTGATTCGCTCGTTAAGGACATTTACAGTTTTCTGCATCTTTTGAGGTGCAGTTTTTTCAAGGAAGTTTGAGAACTGATTCATTGCTTCTGTTGTTATTTCATGTGCATATTTAAGAGCTTTCATGTTCTCTGTTGTGTCTTCACCTGAGCTGTTATTAAACAGGAAGTGAACAGGCTGATTCTTCTCATTTTTGGCACATTTAATCATCGCTGCCTCGAGAGCTTCCAGAGCATTTTTAGGTGTTCTTCCATCTGAGTGAGTGATGAGAGCGACGATGTTCTTCTCCATGTCTTTTCCAAACAGAGAGATCACTGAATCTAAGATATAGCTCAGTCGGTCACTCAGTCGATTCTCACTCGCTTTCAGCACCAGACCCACTGCATCAATCTCATGAACTCCATTGTCTGAGTGAAACAAGTCTAATAATCTTTGACGGACACTGTCATCATGTTTGATCCCTCTGGTGTCTCCATATCCAGGAGTATCGATGATGGTCAGAGAGTAGGGCAGAGGTTTATCTTCAAAACCAAAGATCTGGTACACGATCACATCTGATGTCTGACTTTCTGATTGACCTTTCTTCTCCTCCTCTACAATCTTAAACCAGACTTTATCCTCCCACTCCACTCCCATGGCGTAGTTGACCAGAGCGTTGATCAGAGTAGATTTTCCTGCTCCTGTTTCACCAACAAGTAAGATGGTTTTGTTTATCTTGTTGAGATTTTTTTGACCCAGAGTCATTCTTGTCAGAGATCCAATCTTCTCTTTCTTTGGTTTCAGCTGGTAGACAGTGGGAGATCCTGAATGGATCAGAACTTTGTTGGAGATGCTGTCATATTTGGATGAGGTGTTCCTGTAGAAAAGTAAAGACCAGAGCTCAAAAAGTACGAATGGGCGTCTGGTAGCTCAGTTTGTATAAATAGGTTTATTCCTCGAAGGGAGAACTGCTGGCACCTTCTTTTTGTTAGAAAACAGAATAACCTTGTATTTTTCTGCATTTAACACCAGTTTGAGATGGAACAGGTGTGACTGTATAGCGTCAGATGCAGCCTGCAGATGTTCAAAGACCAGTGCAACAGTTTTTGCATGACAATAAACAATGATGTCATCTTTATCATGCTCTGTGTACATTCCCATAAAATGGTGCATTTGGTGTCATTTGACTAAATGGATTGATCGGTGTCTCCTACTTCAGTCAAGAGGAATACATCTTTGTATAGAGATTAAGAGAAAAATGGAAATACATTTAGTCTTTGGAAAAATCTAACTGAAATTAATTTTAGTGACTGAATAGTATCTGTGATATAGACAGATATTAATTATCCAGTGTTCTATTAGCTGCAAAATACCAGCAGTATAAAACAGACAACAAACAAAAAAAAATCATATACAGTGAGGAAAATAAGTATTTAACACGCTGCTATTTTGCAAGTTCTCCCACTTAGAAATCATGGAGGGTCTGATGTCATCGTAGGTGCATGTCCACTGTGAGAGACATCATCTAAAAAACATCCAGAAATCACAATGTATGATTTTTTAACAATTTATTTGTATGATACAACTGCAAATAAGTATTTGAACACCTGTCTATCAGCTAGAATTCTGACCCTCAAAGACCTGTTAGTCTGCCTTCAAAATGTCCCCCCCCACTCCATTTATTATCCTACATTAGATGCACCTGTTTGAGGACATTAGCTGCATAAAGACACCTGTCCCCCCCATCCAATCAGTAAGAATCCAACTACTAACATGGCCAAGACCAAAGAGCTGTCCAAAGACACTAGAGACCTCCACAAGGCTGGACAGGGCTACGGGGACATGTCCAAGCAGCTCGGTGAAAAAAGGTCGACTGTTGGAGCAATCATTAGAAAATGGAAGAAGCTAAACATGACTGTCAATCTCCCTCGGACTGGGGCTCCATGCAGGATCTCACCTCGGGGGGTCTCAATGATCCTAAGAAAGGTGAGAAACCAGCCCAGAACTACACGGGAGGAGCTGGTCCAGGACCTGAAAAGAGCTGGAACCACCGTTTCCAAGGTTACTGTTGGTAATACACTAAGACGTCATGGTCTGAAATCATGCATGGCCCGGAAGGTTCCCCTGCTTGAACCAGCACATGTCAGGGCCCGTCTTAAGTTGGCCAACGACCATCTGGATGATCCAGAGGAGTCATGGGAGGAAGTCATGTGGTCAGATGAGACCAGAATAGAACTTTTTGGTCATAATTCCACTAACCGTGTTTGGAGGAAGAAGAATGATGAGGACCATCCCAAGACCACCATCCCTACTGTGAAGCATGGGGGTAGCATCATGCTTTGGGGGTGTTTTTCTGCACATGGGACAGGGCGACTGCACTGTATTAAGGAGAGGAGGACCGGGACCATGTATTGGGAGATTTTGGGGAACAACCTCCTTCCCTCAGTTAGAGCATTGAAGATGGGTCGAGGCTGGGTCTTCCGACATGACAATGACCCGAAGCACACAGCCAGGAGAACCAAGGAGGGGCTCTGGAAGAAGCAGATCAAGGTTCTGGCATGGCCTAACCAGTCTCCAGACCTAAACCCAATAGAGAATCTTTGGAGGGAGCTCAAACTCCGTGTTTCTCAGCGACAGCCCAGAAACCTGACTGATCTAGAGAAGATCTGTGTGGAGGAGTGGACCAGAATCCCTTCTGCAGTGTGTCAAACCTGGTGAAAAACTACAGGAAACGTTTGACCAAACAAAGGCTACTGTACCAAATATTAACATTGATTTTCTCAGGTGTTCAAACACTTATTTGCAGCTGTATCATACAAATAAATAGTTAAAAAATCCTCCATTGTGATTTCTGGATGTTTTTTAGATGATGTCTCTCACAGTGGACATGCACCTACGATGACATCAGACCCTCCATGATTTCTAAGTGGGAGAACTTGCAAAATAGCAGCGTGTTCAAATACTTATTTTCCTCACTGTATAAATATGCCTATGAAATGTGGACTACTTCATTAAAACCCACATATCATTGACTGATCGTCAACATGGTTTCAGATCCAACCGAGTAGAGGACATATCAACAGCAATAGAAAAAAAGAAATTCACAGTAGGAGTATTTATAGACCTAAACCATTTGATACTATAGATTATGCAATATTAAGGACAAAACTAGAAAAATATTGCATAAGAGGTGTAGCACACACATGGCTTATTACCTATCTGGACAACAGACAGCAGTATACTTATTGATAAATCTGATTATACCTTGGATTGTCTTTAGACAGTATCTCTGATAATCAATCAATCAGACAATCAATCAATGAGATTGTTACTTCCAGAACCACATTGTTGAGCCCTATTATATATTATAATTATTCTTATGGCTCTTTTTTGCAACATAGATAGTGATGATAGTTAACATTTAAAAGTATTGTGACAAACCTCTCTTATGTAGTGAATTGTCTCATCATGTAGTAAAATGTGATCCAGCAGTGTTTAAAACTGTGTTTTAGCAAGTATTACTCACTTTGCCATGGCAACAGCTTCACAGGAGATGAGGATGGAGCACCGTGTTGGTTTTCTGGAAGAAAAAGTCAGTGATCAACCACAATGAGTTTGATATGTGGGCAGGTCAGTGTTTAGCCTTTTTCAGTAGTGTTAATTTTTGCCTATACTTATTTCTTATTTGGCATCTTCTACCACATTTTTGTCCCACTTTTAGTCACGGAGCATTGCCAACACATGCACACAAAAATACATCAAAACGTGTGTAATGATGGTAATTAATTAATGATGTAATGGTGTGCTATCCGTTTTCAAAGAGATTTGACACGGTTTTCATAAAATCTGCAAAAAACAGATAGCTGGGGAAAATCTTCGAGAAATCGCTCAACATCACTCAAAACGCCCCCTCTTTGGGGTCAGGCTGTGTCGCCATACTTTAACGTAGAAAGATAATTAAAAGTTTAAACGTTTGGCGTTTATTGGGCTGAATGGGCGTTCAGATATCAAGCACGGTTTCTCCAAAATGACGGTTTACGTATCATCCCATTTTCCGAACCATCTCAGATTTTCCAGTGGTTGGGCAAAATATAGGAAATCTTGTGCCGTTTGCTGAAATGGAGTCCATCGGACTTAAACTTTTGGCGCTGTTCACACTAATTGCTGACAGACACACCTATCATGAGACTGTTCCCTGGAGGTCGTGTTGTCCTCTCTTTGCAGGACATGTCAAACAGCAGAGTAAAGTTAGCTCAGATCAGCTGTTACTAATGATATTAACTAAACACCTGTGGAGACCACGGCCTTCACTCAACCATTGTCCATCACTATGGCAACACAGGAGGAGGAGAAGAAAAGGATAGGACAAGAAGAGGAGAGAAATAAAGGAGGAGAGAAGATGAAGGAAGGAGAAGAGTTGTTATTGGTCAGCTAACACAATGTCATGGTGGACTAACCGACCAACTGACTGACTTCTAACTGACTTCAGGCCTTAACACCAACAGCTATTTCATAGAAGACGGAGGAGGAGGAGGAGGAGGAGGAGGAGGAGGACAAATTGACTTAATAAACACGCAAATACCAAAAATGACCAAAAACTGTAATTTAACACTATTTGGAGACATTTTTATAAATGATATACATATCTTGAGTGCTTTTTGTACCCAATAATCAACAGTGGTGGTTAACCTGCAACATAGGCTTTAAGGGGAAATAGAGAAATAGTTTTTAAAGCTTGAATTACCATCTAAATTCCCTGTTATACTGTGTTTTGAGACCATGTCTAATGGTGATAATGCACTTGAAATAAAATAAAATTGAATTGAAATTGTGCGTGTGTGTGTTCCTACCTCAGTTGATGAACAATGCCTCAAGGGATTATGGGTTATGAGGAACTCCTGTAAGAAATAGAGACACTTGATTTCATGCACTCAGAGTTATAGTTGACATAATGTTTAAAATCAAAAGGTTAAAGGCAGCGTTATTGCTTCCAGATGCCAGGCGGCTTCTCTAAATAACAACTTACATGACGAATTCATGAAATATTAATAAAATGCATAACATGCAAAGATATGAAACAACGTCATTCTCTCTGGTCACTTTTGACCCCTGCTGTACCTTAGAGGGTTTAATACCAGGGAGTAGGTTGGTTATTGCTTCATACATTATTATTGCTGTTTGGAAATAAACCAGATCAGTGAATATCAATGTTTTTGATTTGAAGAATAATGAATGTGTGTGCTCCCTATAACCGGTATAGAGCTCAACAGTGACCACCCAACGGCTCTGGTTCCAGAAGTGATTTCCCTCCGTTCAACATCTGTGTTGACGTTAGATTAAATGCTGATATAAGAGTTTAACCCTGGAACCAAGACAACGAGCTACGAGAAGAATCAGGACCATCAAATATTTCATTTGGCGCAAAAAACATGTTAAAAACAGCAAAAAAGTTAAAGGAACAAGACTGTTCACTGTAGCTGTACAATAAACATTTTCATGGTAACCCCAAGTTGGACCAATCAGAGACGTCGCTGTTTGGCTTAAGATTTGTTTTTAATTAATTTATACTGTCTATTGAACCCCAGGTTTTGTTAGAAATCACTACACATAGGCCTGAAATACACACACACACATACTCAGGACCTATTCATGCACAAATGGAAAGTCCCTGTCAGAGTAAGGGGGCTGCTTGTGCTGCTTGGGGGGGTATGGTGCCTTGTTCAAGAGCACCTGGCACCAGGAACTCTCCAAACTGTACTTGGTCTGGCTCAAAACCGGCTGTTGACCATCCTTTAAAGTTTAAATGATTTAATCTGAAATGATCATCTACACGTTCTAACCCTGACCTCTGGCATCATAACATCAGAGGAGTGTGTATGTGGGAACTTCTCTCTAGACTCCATCTTTAGAAACATAAGTCCATTAAATGCTCGACCAACAACAACAACAACAACACTGGACCGACTGGAGGGTCCAGCACTGTTAGAGTTGTTCACATTTTACATTAATACCATATATCAAACAGAATTAACACTTTACTATGATTTATTTTCTAGGAAACCCTTTAAAGATCAGCTGATTTAACAAACAGGAAGACAGACTGATTCAGAAACATCCAACCTGTGATCCATACCTGTGTTGTTAAAGTCCTGGTCCACCCAGGAAGAGGATCACTGGATATATCTGGAGGTCCTGAAGCTCGGTGACGTGGTGACTACGGACACTGTCTGGAAGAAAGGAAATAATGAATGTAATGTAGTACGTTCAGGTATTAGTTATGGTAAATACATTTTGGTGTATGTAAATAATATATAAACTGTATATAGGTGTATATAAATATGGTGTATCTCCTGGTAGTATCATTTAAAGTCTTTCCAGTTCCTAAGTGTTCTTACCTGTGATGTTGGTCTGTGATGCTGAGGAAGCAGAGAGAGAGATCAGTTTATATACCTGCAGACAGGGAGGAGGCTCTGGGTCACGTGATTTCCCAGAAACAGTTTGACTTCAAATCCTCAGTCTAACCAGAGGGGAATTGAGGGAGTTCTCTTCAGATAAAACCTCTACTGGTCACCTGAGACAAAGTTCAGGTGTTGCAGCAGCAAATAAAATGAAATAATAATTAATAAGTGTATAAAACTAAACTTGTCACCGCTGATTAGAGAGCCCGCGTCCTATACATCCAATTTAATGGCGCTGAGGAAACGGTGACGAGGAAGTTTTAGCGTCACATAACAGTGATTCTGTCTATACTCAACCACCCATCACGTTATAGTTCTCAGCCTCCAGTCACCTGGCCGTTCAGTAGTCAGATTAAGGAGATATTTAGGCTGCTACTTCAGCTTTAAAATTAACTTCTTTACACATATTTCTAAAGACAGGACATTGGATGTTCATAATTTGCAGCTGCTAGTGTATTAGGGCTCACTTGGACAACTCAAGTTAGAATAAAAAATTCTAACTTCATGTTATTGCAAATTAAGCTTTTGTTTATGGTCAAATTTAAGTTGTAGAAAAGCATAAAACGTTAATTTATTGACCTACAGTAAGTAATGTTTTGACCAGCCCGGTCTCACAGGATTGATCACAAACTGTTGCCGGTGCATTCTGTGGTAAAAATGGGATAGTGGTAGCATATAGTACCTTCTCCTACCTGGGTTAGGGTGGATAGTGGTAGCATATAGTACCTTCTCCTACCTGGGTTAGGGTGGATAGTGGTAGCATATAGTACCTTCTCCTACCTGGGTTAGGGTGGATAGTGGTAGCATATAGTACCTTCTCCTACCTGGGTTAGGGTGGATAGTGGTAGCATATAGTACCTTCTCCTACCTGGGTTAGGGTGGATAGTGGTAGCATATAGTACCTTCTCCTACCTGGGTTAGGGTGGATAGTGGTAACATATAGTACCTTCTCCTACCTGGGTTAGGGTGGATAGTGGTAGCATATAGTACCTTCTCCTACCTGGGTTAGGGTGGATAGTGGTAACATATAGTACCTTCTCCTACCTGGGTTAGGGTGGATAGTGGTAGCATATAGTACCTTCTCCTACCTGGGTTAGGGTGGATAGTGGTAGCATATAGTACCTTCTCCTACCTGGGTTAGGGTGGATAGTGGTAGCATATAGTACCTTCTCCTACCTGGGTTAGGGTGGATAGTGGTAGCATATAGTACCTTCTCCTACCTGGGTTAGGGGGGATAGTGGTAGCATATAGTACCTTCTCCTACCTGGGTTAGGGGGGATAGTGGTAGCATATAGTACCTTCTCCTACCTGGGTTAGGGAGGATAGTGGTAGCATATAGTACCTTCTCCTACCTGGGTTAGAGTGGATAGTGGTAGCATATAGTACCTTCTCCTACCTGGGTTAGGGTGGATAGTGGTAGCATATAGTACCTTCTCCTACCTGGGTTAGGGTGGATATTGGTAGCATATAGTACCTTCTCCTACCTGGGTTAGGGGGGATATTGGTAGCATATAGTACCTTCTCCTACCTGGGTTAGGGGGGATATTGGTAGCATATAGTACCTTCTCCTACCTGGGACGTACCAAGTCATCAGACAGGTGGGAAAAGGGAACTGAGTATACAGGGTCCTCGTGTGAAGAGGGCCCATAAAAATACTAGTATGATGTGATTGTTAATTATTGGACCCTAATCGTAGTATAAAAATGTACGTGCTGCACTCTGATTCTGGCTCAAATGAATTTATATTTTCTTGCAGGCTGGGAACATAAATGACAATAATAAAAGCTTCCTCCACTATCAGAATCCGAATCAGAATCAGCTTTATTGCCAGGTATGAGGACACATACGAGGAATTTTTTTTTGGAGCATCGTTGCTCACAATGTGCTTACATACAAAACAACCAAAACAAAAATATACACACTAATATATACACAATATATACATACTCTAAACAGAACAAAAATTTAAATATGGAGCATAGTGCAAGGATACTGGGATAAATAGTAATATGTTATTATATGAACAGTATGAACATTATGGACAGTTCTGAAATAGGATGATGAATAAATAACAAATAAAAGAGATGTGAGAATGGGAATGATGAGTAAATAGTAAATAGTAAATAATAAGTGAGATATGAGAATGGGAATGATGAATAATACTAAATAAGTGGAATAATAAGTGGAACCAGTAACCAGGTGCTGTAGAGACCGTGTTACTGGGTTATTGACCAGAACTGAACCTGACACTGTGGGTCAGTAGTCAGCTGTTCATCAGAGAGATGGCTTGTGGGTAGAAACTATCGCCCCGTTATCACTACAGAATGTCTTATTGTTGGTGAAAGAAGTGAAAGTCTTCAACAAAAATTTGGATCAGGTCTTAAATGTTGGACTTATTAAGGCAGAAGTAAATATGGACAAAGGACATTTTTACAAAGCCACTTGATGTCCACATGTCAAATAATGTCCTGCCAGTGAAAAACAGAAAGGTCTTTTAAGTACACGATGTAAGATAGTACCAGGAGACACGCACAGTCTGACCGTTCGGTGCAGGTTACAGAA
This sequence comes from Percina caprodes, assembly GCA_013375575.1. Taxonomy (NCBI): domain Eukaryota; kingdom Metazoa; phylum Chordata; class Actinopteri; order Perciformes; family Percidae; genus Percina; species Percina caprodes. The sequence continues at coordinate 114,613 of JABXJD010000542.1, read as the reverse complement.
AATGTTTCATTTGTTCTGATTCTCTGAACTGTTTCCTGATTAAATCTGTTTACTGTAAATAACAAAGCTGCAGAGGAATGAAGCTACGGTTGAACGGCCACACCTTCAATAGAATATGTCATCAGGTTATGTTGTGTAAGATGTAAAAGGTTAAAGGAAGTTTCACCAACACTACCAGTCTGTTCTGGGAGCTCACGCAACACAATAGCGAGCAACAAAGGAAATGCATGACATGCTTGATTTGGTTTTATATTGTGAGCATATAAATAAAGAAGTGGAGCATTATAAGATAATATTACATCAATTATTCAAATCATCTGAAAGAGATAGAGACATTATGATCTTACCTTTTCCACTCAGTAACATCTCATAACATTAACATTCACAGTAATAGTAAATGGTTTATTGAATGTGTTTTTGTGGATTATTTGTTTAATAAATTATTTATGTTTTAACCATTTGTTTTAGGAGTATCTGGTTTCATGAAGTGAGAATTTTTTGTGGGTCTGTGTGCGTTTGTGTCTGTGTGTGTTCCTACCTCAGCCTTACGTGTCAATGCTTCACTATGTGTATGTGTTATTTTGCCCATCAACATCCTTCTTTAATGATGACTGTTCTCTACAGCAGGGGTCGGGAACCTTTTAGACATCAAGGGCCATATCAGTTTTTATAACTTGTTTCGCAGGCCACACGGTTTTGGACATAAGCTCTTGAGGCCTCCTGGAACACCCGTAGACAAGACAGACAGATGTCACACTATTGTTTTGGTTATATTTAATGTTTTTTTTTGTTAATGCTTCTAATGCTAACTAATTTCCTTGATTTTTTGTAGCCTAGCTGCATCTCACGCCTGCACGCCCCTGCTCTCTAATGAGATGGCTGGAACTGCTTCTCTTTCACTAGGCCTTGATGTTGGATGGTGATGAGGACAATGCTACTCGCAGTTGATTTTCCAGGTTTTGGTCTGTTTGGAGCAGAAACAAACAAACAAAAGATTTTGCAGGAGTCAGTTTTGAGAAGAATTGCTCACAGCAGTAAGTTGTGCCAAACAATGACGCAAATGTCAGTGCGTGTCTCCTGAGACAAGGGAATTCTTCAGCACGCGCATACACTTTATAAAACTCAAGCAGAGAGGGAGGTTGTTGTACTTTGCTTTGAGCTCATCGTTGCTTTGCAGCTCAATGATTTTGTGTTGCAGGTTGTCTGACACGTCAGCTGGTTCCACATTAAAAGGTGAAAGGTTGAGTTCCTTTGCTTTACTTTTCATGTCCTGAAACCTGTCACCAAAAGCATGAAGGAGTTTGGCGCACTCAGCTGCATATTCAGATGTTACAGAAAGCTTCTGTTCTTACAAAGTAGGAAAATGCACTGTTTCCCTTTAACAGTTGCATTTGCCACAGCTTTAGTTTAGCCTCAAAATGATTTCACATTGGCGACCAGAGCGCTGACTAGTTGGTCGGGACCTTGGAGCTAGACATTCAGCTCAGAAAGGTGTTTGGTAATGTCCACCATGAATGCCAAATCACACAGCCTCTTGCCATCACTGAGTTCATTAACAGGCTTGCCCTTGATATCCATGAATTGTTTTATTTCTTCCCTCAATTTGTAAAACCTTGTGAGCATCTCTCCACGACTCAGCCATCAAACCTCACAGTGGGACACCAGACGTCTGTATTCCAACTCAAGCTCACTCAAAAGCTATTCAGCACTCTACTTTTGATAAAATTGATTGTGGAAACGTTGGTTGACATTACTGAGCTTCAGGGAATGTGCGCACTAATTCTCTTGATGTATGCAGTGGTGCTGCTAGCCATTTTGGTGCCTTACGCATAATTCCTTTATGATTGCAAGTTTAACTTTTTATTACCAAACATATAACTCAATACCAATAACACAATAGCAGCATCACAATGTAACAACTATGAACAGTAAAACTAAAAAGGAAAATCAACTTTGTAAAGTATTGGGACGTGCAAATTCTATAAATTAAATAACCATCCATGTAAATATGTTGGACAGCCATTGTCAGTTCATTTACTGCGTCTCTTTTCCACTGTATTGTTCATATTTTGGAGTCCTTTCCTCCTCAGACCCAGTGTGACGTTCATTGACGCTCAGCTTGAGTCTTTTTCTAGAAGTGTATTTATTGGCTAAATGTTGATTCTGAGTAGGTTTCCACGGCTTTGATTTGGATCAGGTCTTAAATGTAGGACCAGTAAAGTTATTCAGGGGTAAATATGGACAAAGGACATTCTTACAAAGCCACTTGATGTCCACATGTCAATTAATGTCCTGCCAGTGAAAAACAGAAAGGTCTTTTAAGAACACAATGTAAGATAGTACCAGGAGATAGATGAACCTGGCCCACGCCCAGTCTGACCAGTCGGTGCAGGTTACAGAAAATGTTCCATTTGTTCTGATTCTCTGAACTGTTTCCTAAATAAATCTGTTTACTGTAAATAACAAAGCTGCAGAGGAATGAAGCTACGGTTGAACGGCCACACCTTCAATAGAATATGTCATCAGGTGATGTTATCTAAGATGTAAAAGGTTAAAGGAAGTTTCACTCACACTACCAGTCTGTTCTGGGAGCTCACGCAAAATATTAGCGAGCAACAAACAAACCAAATGCGCAACATTGCACGATGATTATATAGGACCTATATAATCATTCTATCACTCCTTTAAAAATACTGAAAGTTATTCTAGATTTAAGGTGTTTTGGAGTTGATTCCAGATGTTTGGTGCATATGACGAGAAAGACTAAGACCAAGTTCTGTTCTTGTTGATGGAATAATTAGCATTTTTTGATACCCTTGTCCTGTAAACACTATTATGGTAAGTAAGCAAATTTTAAATGTAGAGGGGTAATTTACCCATTAGTGCTTTAGCAGTGAAAATCAATAAAATGTACTTTTGAGGGAGAGGGAGGACCATTGTACAGTTTCATACTGAATGCAGTGGTGATTTCTAGCTGCTGCACCTGTACATCTAGCTTTTCCAATAAAAATTTAAGTAGAGTGCATATAAATGATGTCACTATAATCCAAACCTGATAGGAATTTGCTCAAATGGAGTAAATAATAGTAAATGGAGCAGCACAAGACTTTATCACCTCAGCTGAACCTGCCAGCCCCCGCTGTACCTAAGCTCACTGGTCACTATAGCTTTACCCCCCTGCGCTCAAGCAGTTACATCTTCGTCACCCCCAACCCCCTCCCCCCCCTCCCCCTTTGGCTGCCACTCCTTCCAGTTCTCAGCTGCAAATGACAGGAATGCAACACTGAAACTCAAAACCCTTATCTCACTAGCTGCCTTTAAAGCATGTGTGTCTGAGCTCCTATCTGATCCCTGTATGTGCTAACTGTTCTCCATCAGTCACGCTCTGTTTCACACCCCCTATTGCATTATTGCAGCCATTACTTCAGACCCGCCCCCTTGCATATTTGCACAGATGCACATCTCCACCTGCATGTTTATCACATTCTGTTTCCATTCTTTTGGACTATTCACCCATCCCCCACCACCCCCACCTTTGTTGTCACACAATGTTTGTACACCACATTCTGCACTAACTGTATTGTATACTGACTTTTGACTACATTTCAGCATTCATAAAGTCTGTCTATTCATACATATACTGTGTTATTACTGATCTTCATCATTATCTAGACCACACCTAGCACCAAGTGTACATTGACTCTTTGCTACATCTCAGCAGTGTTACAGATTGCCTACTCATACTTTGCTGCACCAGCTGTGTATAATGCCTACTTAATCTCCACTTTATGTAGCCTGTTGTATTCTGTTTTCTTCTACTGTATTAAATGAGAAACTGTATGTTGTCTTGAACACCTATGCTTCTCTTGGCCAGGTCGCCGTAAGTTTCTGTTCAGCGAGAGAGGAATTTGAGTGGCATGAGAGACTTTGTTGAAACAAAATAAAAACATGCTGCAAACTGGTTTAAAGGTTTAATTGTTTTCTGCAGAGAACAATCAAGATGACAAGAACAGCTTTCACAATGTACAGTTACAGAGTGACAACAATTCTGTGCAAATACAATCAGTAATAGACTTCTTTATATCCAGTGCCCCCAGAGGAAAACCAACCCATGTTTGGAAACCAGTTTAATCTTAAACAGAACAATTAGTTAGCTCAGGCAGACGGTTGGATCTGTTACGTATTTCTGAATCTGTCCTTTGTGCGTCAAGTTTTCTTGACCGGTCATTCTATCTCAGCTGAAAAAGGACATCTTGTCTCTCTGAATAGGCTATGGTCTCGACCTGGGACCTGCTATGATAAACACGTCTTTAGACAACTGTTTCTGTAAGACTTTTTGCCATTTGCCCTTGGAGGACAAATGCAGAGACATAACAAATTCAGTTGTCTCCTACAAGCTAAAGATACAGAAGTCATTTACTCTGAGTGGCATTGAAGAGCTTATAGATGAATAATATGAAAATAATTGGTTAAATGTAATTTTCCCATTACACACACCATAAACATTAAGACGTATTAAGAATAAAGATCCGTATTTTGCCATAATCCAATGACATGAAGACAAAGTAATCCCAGTGATCAAGTAGATCCACAAAAAGGGCGTCACATTTACCAGCCAGCTCCAAACAGGTGAACGAGGCCTCTCCACGTCGCCATTTAAACAAAGTCCAAATCTACACAAACCATGCAATCAATTAGTAAGCTGACATCAAATTTATATACATGGCACTTGGGGAACCTTCATTGCAACATTGGCACGGCAAGATGTCCGCGCTAGTGCAACAGTCATTTTCGTTTTTTGTGTCCTGCTGCTCCCATCGTCAGCCAGGTAATAATATTCTACTAAAGCAGTATATGAAATAACATGTATTACCTACCACCATTTACTTGTTTTGTGTTATTTAAAATATTTATAAAATATCTGGTTGTTAGAAAGATTACGAAACATACTTTTCTCTGTTTATTATTCAAACTGTTTGCATAAGAATACCATATTATACTGATCACTCTAAACCAGATAACCATGGAGCCATTGTCTGTCCTTGTGAAAGGCCCAAGATGTTTCTGGGGGGGAGGGGAGGGGGGGCAGAGCAGACCCAATGAGATATACTGACAACGTTGACTTTGTTATGGCTTTATATTAACATCCAGTTTGTATAAATAAGCGCCTGTTGAGAGCGTCCAGTTAGTATTTCCTGTACTATTCTGTAGTGTGGAAACTGTCTCCTTGTGTTTACAAGTAAAAATGAACTTTGATATAACTTCAGTGGTCTCTGTTCTTCTGTTCTTCTGTGTCTCTCTTCAGAGATTTGAAGAGATTCTCTAAAAGATTAAAGATGAACAACACAGTCATGTTCCAACGTGCCCTGATACCTCATCAGAGCTAGCTTTGTTCTGCTATCCAGGTGGAATTTAAAAAGTCAACAGAAAGTCTGAGAGACTGTTGAGGGAGGAGATTCTGTGAGATCATGTGAACCCAGAGGGGTCGGCCCTTCTTCTCTGGTAGGTACAGATGGGTCTCGCTGCCTCCGCCTCACGGAGCTTCCTGAAGACAACGACGCAGGTAAGATGATTTTAAAGCTTTAAACGGGACAATGTTACTCAACACAACTACTTCTTTCTCTGAATAACTGCCTTTATAACGTGTAAAACATTAAATCCTGCATCCATTTTAAATGGCCATTCTCAGATTAAGTATGTTAGTTTAAAAAAAAGCAGCATTACGTTTTTATGATCCCCAAATCTGAAACAACAACAGACAAAGAAACTCAACTTCTTTTCAATTTAAACTTTGTTATATTTGTTTATCTTCACTTTACTGTAGATCCACTGTATTATTTTATTATATACAGTACCAGTCTAAAGATTGGACACACCTTCTGATTCAGTGTTTTATTATTTTTAATACATCAAACTATGAAAAAAACAATAAAATGATGTAGTAAAGGAACAAGTCAACACAAACCAGAATGAGAGAATAACAAGAGTATGCAAAGCTGTCATCAAAGCATAAGGTGGCTACTTGGAAGAAACATATATAAACATATTCTGGTTGGTTTGACACTGTTTACATTCTCAATGTTCTTCATAGTTGTCAAAGTTGTCAGACATTGGAAGTAACAAAGTACAAATACTTTGTTACTGTACTCAAGTAGATTTTCAGATATTTTTTATTTTTGAGGCAACTTTTTACTTCTACTCCTTACATTTTACAAAACTGACTCGTTACTTTAGTTTTGTACAAAAGGTCGTCATGTTGGAGAATAGGGCGAACACGCGCCTCGCGGAGAAAAGTGAGAGAAAAGGAAAAGTACGGAGCCCCTCCCACCCGGGGGGTCAGCTGAGAAAAGGATTCACAACAATCCGTGCTCAAGGATTTATAAAAGGGAGCAAAATAGGAAAGATATTCTATATCCAGTATATTCTTACCTTAATTATAACTATCATATATATATATATATATATATATATATATATATATATATATATGTACATATATATATATATATGTATATATATATATATATATATGTATATATGTATATATATATATGTATATATGTATATATATATCCTCCTAGTTGTACTACAGCACTCACTGTTAAAACACAAGTTTTGGAAACACTACCTTATTTAATCATTAAACTAACAGATATTTTTGTGTCTGTGTTGTAGTTTATAGATGTCTAAGCACCGCCGGCTGCTGCTAGAAATCTTATTTCTTCAGGTTGGAGACGCCTCGTTTTGATAAAAATGAGTTTGGAGCTCGGATTATTTTTTTTTGTCAGCTGACCCCAGGGGCGCTCCATAAAAAAGCAATTAGCTGTCTGGTGGATAATCAGTTGAGATTTTGTGTGTGTGTGTGTGTCTTTGAGAACTGTAAGTTGTAGAACTTATATTGTCAGTTCATTTAAGCCTGTTGTATTGGTCCATAGTTTTGGCACATTTAAATTAAGTTAGCCACTGATGTTGGTGTTTGTGTTCTTCACCTGTTACCTAGGTTACACCTGGCTGTTAATTTGATATAATGGCAATTGTTGAACGTCCTCGCTCATGTTTGTATTTTAGGTGCATTATTTACATGCTACAGGTACACTACGTTAAGATAATGGAATTAATAGTGAGATTATTATTATTTGCTAGCATATATGATTCCTAAATGCATTGTGTATGGTAGCCTTTACAATGTTATTTGCAGAACCACACACATACACACACACACACACACACACACACACAGCCACCACCTGACCTGGCCGAACTTCACACACTCCCTGTGGCTGATTTTAAATGTTTCTTTCTTTTAAATGTTTTACTCTTTAATCATACTTATCTAACAACAGCAGTACAGCTGACATGATTCAAAGATCACTGAATGGTTTTTCTTTCTCCCAGAGAACTCATGTGGTGCTCCATCCTCAAGCTCCTGTGAAGCTGTTACCATGGCAATGTGAGTAACCCCAATGTTTCTAGTGGTAGATGTGTAATGGATGATGTGGAGAGCCGCCTCACTCAAAGAGGAGGCTTTACACTAGGGATGAGCGAGTACAGCATTATCTGTATCTGTTTACCACATGAATTATCTGTATCTGTATCTGTACTCGGACTGGCGGGGACCTGAGAGACTGAGGGAGAGGGACAGAGTTGAGTGCTCACTTCTCCGTGTTCTGAGTGTGTGTGAGTGAGCAGAGAGCCGGCCGGACAACAACAGAAGGGCGCTGGGACTAGCCTATCACAGAATAGTGTAGGGGAGGGGCGCTGTGACTGGCGCTGGGACTAGCCAATCAATGAAGAGTTTTATTCAATCCGAGTATAGATATTGACTCGCATTACTCGTATAATACTTGTACTCGGCAAAAGTGCTTTATCGTACCGGATACTCGTTTCAGCCGAGTATCCGGCTCATCCCTAGTTTACACACTCCTGGTTCGTTATTTTAACACTTGTTAATTTATACTTAATTAATACGCTACATTATATTGGTCTGTTACACCGTACAAAAAAAAAACATATTTCCCATCCCAACTAACTAAAGGTTATAGTACTACGTGAGTTTGTCAACTGATGTTTTTTGCAGATAAGCTTCTATTATTGATGTCATCGCTCAGAGGGTTGGATATTTCAGTGATCTCACAGGTGTCTGTTGTCTGCAAGGAATGACACATTTAAATAAGTGTTAGTGTTAAATAAATAGTGTTTTTATGACATTGGGCTATGGCTGACTAAATGTTCCTGTTGGAAGAGAACAGGTGTTAGTGTTTTGTAAGAAATATTTGATTTTGGGACATACTTGCAGTGTTTTGGTAGACATGGTGTATTGTGTTAGTGTAATATTGTATTTTGAAAATTAGTGTTGGAGTTTAGTTTACAATGTGTGATTTTGAGCATAAAGTTAACTTTTTTGCCAGTTGTGTGTTGTAGGTGTGTTGGTGCGTGAAGAGTTTAGGAAAATTGTTAAAAGTACTGAAAAAATTGTAAAACAAGCAATTGTAAAAAAAACTGTAAATGTTGCTTTTGTTGTTGACACACACTGTATCATATTCGCAGTAGACCGTAAACAGCAGTTAGATCATGAGTATACCTTTGGGAAAATGGAGATAAGACCTGGTAATAACAGCTATATTAAGTTTTTTTTTTAAATGAAGCCTTTTCAGCTATGTAACTGATAGGTACGAAGGATTTTTACCAAATATGAAGAATTAAACAAGACTAGATCGACAATGAGTATTTGTCTGGACCATGTTTGGTCAATGTACTAAAATGTAGCCATTTATTATGATGTTTCTACATACTACATTACTACATTATTACATGAATACATTGCTAGCCTGTGCTATTTGTTTTTTTCAGTTTATGTCTTTGCTTTTATGCAGGAATACTAACACTTCATTGAAATATGAGGACATCATTTCCAAAAGTGATCTGGTCCAATCAGGATCTCCTGCTATCTACCAGCTGAAACCGAAGAAAGAGAAGATTGGATCTCTAAGAAAAATGACTCTTGGTGAAAAAGATCCAAACAAGATAAACAAAACCATCTTACTTGTTGGTGAAACAGGAACAGGAAAATCTACTCTGATCAACGCTCTGGTCAACTACGCCCTGGGAGTGGAGTGGGAGGATGATGTCTGGTTTAAGATCGTAGAAGAAGAGAAGAGAAGCCAATCAGGAAGTCAGACACCAGATGTGATCGTGTACCAGATCTTTGGTTTTGAAGATAAACCTCTGCCCTACTCTCTGACCATCATCGATACTCCTGGATATGGAAGCACTGATGGGATTGAAAAAGATGTCATCATCGGTCAAAGATTATTTGACTTGTTCCGCTCAGTCGATGGAGTTCATGAGATTAATGCAGTGGGTGTGGTGATGAAAGGGAGTGAGAATCGGTTGAGTGACCGACTGAGGTACATCTTTAATTCAATAATCTCTCTGTTTGGAAAAGACTTGGAGAAGAACATCGTCGCTCTCATCACACACTCAAATGGTGAGACACCTGAAAATGTTCTACAAGCTCTCGAGGCTGCAAACATTAAATGTGCCCAAGATGAAGAGAATGATGATGAATTTTATTTCATGTTCAACAACCGCCAGAGCACACAGAAAACAAAGAAGAATACGATTGCTCTAAAAAGTGCATGGGACATAACAACAGACCAAATAGGTCAGTTCACTGATTTCCTGAAAAACAATTCCCCTCAAAAGCTGGAGACAACTGTTGAAGAGTCTAAAACACACACCAGACTGACAGCCTGTATCCAAAACCAGGAAGAGAGAATTAGGTTTATTGATCTAAAACAGACAGAAATCCAGCAGGCTATGGACGGTTTAAAGACACATGAACAAGAGATAAAGAAAAATAAGGAGTTCACTGTAGAAGTTGATGAGGTCTACAAAGATAAAGAACCTATCAGGGGTGGTCAGTGGGGGTTATTTTATGAAGGGGCTGTCTGCTGCACAACGTGTGATGAGAACTGTCACTATCCTGGATGCACAATGGCCTGGAGACCAGCAGACTGTGAGGTCATGAAAGATGGCCGCTGCACTGTATGTACCGGGAAGTGTCCTTCATCAGATCATGTGAAAGAAGAGTGGAAATATGTGAGCAAGACAAGAAGAATTAAAATGACCCTGAACAATATGACGGAGAAGTGTGAACTGAACAAAGCAGGAAGTGAGAGCAAGTTTAGCTGTTTGGAAACCTTTCGGCAGAAAATTGAGGAACTTCAGAAAGAAAAAGATCAGTTGCTGGAAAAGTCCTTCGAGCATGTTGTGGAACTGGATCGGATCGCCCTGAATATTGATTCATTGTCCACTCCTGTCCACTTTGACTACTTGATTGACAAGATGAAGAAGAAAGAAGACACAGAGAAGTTCAAGAAACTGGAAGAGATGAAATCTCGACTGGATGAACGAATCAGAGCAGCATCACGGTACGGGTTTGGTAAATAACTAGATGAGGCATTAACTAGACGAACACCATCACTGTAAGCAGATAGTTCTGTCATGTGTGATGCTAATTAATAACTATATAAGAACATTTCACATTTCCAATGCAAATGTTAATTCCTGGAAGCAGCGCCCTCTGGGGCGTAATGCCTGTTTGTTGGCTGTGGTTTAACGCCACTAATGGCAGTGATGGTGTGGGAGTTAAATAGATTGATTTAATGTATTTTATTCTATGTTCAGCCGTGTTTTAACGTATGCATTTACTTTTCTACAGAAATACCTCTTCTAAATATGGGAACATCATTTCCACAAGTGATGTAATCCAACCAGGACTTCCCACTCTCTACCAGCTGAAACCAAAGAAAAAAGACATTCAACCTCCAAAAACAAAAAAAGAGAAAATTGGAACTCTGACAAAAATTACTCTTGGTGAAAAAGATCCAAACAAGATAAATAAAACCATCTTACTTGTTGGTGAAACAGGAGCAGGAAAATCTACTCTGATCAACGCTCTGGTCAACTACGCCCTGGGAGTGGAGTGGGAGGATGATGTCTGGTTTAAGATCGTAGAAGAAGAGAAGAGAAGCCAATCAGAAAGTCAGACATCAGATGTGATCGTGTACCAGATCTTTGGTTTTGAAGATAAAACTCTGCCCTACTCTCTGACCATCATCGATACTCCTGGATATGGAAGCACTGATGGGATTGAAAAAGATGTCATCATCGGTCAAAGATTATTTGACTTGTTCCGCTCAGTCGATGGAGTTCATGAGATTAATGCAGTGGGTCTGGTGCTGAAAGGGACTGAGAATCGACTGAATGAACGACTGAAGTACATCTTTGATTCAGTGGTGTCTCTGTTTGGAAAAGACCTGGAGAAGAACATCGTCGCCCTCATCACACACTCAAATGGTGTGACACCTGAAAATGCTCTACAAGCTCTCGAGGCTGCAAACATTAAGTGCGCCAGAGACAAGAAAAATCTGCCTGTTTATTTTATGTTTGATAACTGCCAGAGTAAAGCAAAGAACATTAGGGATATGGTTGCTCTTAGACATGCATGGGATGTGACAAAGGACCAAATGGGTAAATTAACAGAGTTTCTGAAAAATATTTCACCTCAGAATCTGATAACAACTGTTGAAGTGTTGCATACAAAGATAAGCCTGACAGCCTGCATCAACAACCTGCAGGAGAGAATCAAGTTGATTGATCTAAAACAACAAAACATCCAACAGACTGAGGATGGTCTAAAGATACATGAAGAAGAGATGAAGAACAATAAGGAGTTCACTGTAGAAGTTGATGAGCCCTACAAAGATAAAGAACCTATTGATGGTGGGATGTGGGGGTTATTTTTTGAAGGAGCTGTCTGCTGTACTGTCTGTGAGGAGAACTGTCACTATCCTGGATGCACAATGGCCTGGTATCCAAAACACTGTGAGGTGATAAAAGGGGACCGCTGCATTTCATGTACTGGGAAGTGTCCTGTATCAGATCATGTGAAAGATAAGTGGAAGTATGTGAACAAGACAAGGAAAATTAAAAAGACAGTACAAGAAATGAAAGAGAAGTATGAAAAGGGTAAAACAGACAGTCAACAGGACAAAAGCCTTTTGGAAACTCTCAAGAAGAAACGGGAAGAACTTGAGAAAGAAAAGGACCAGTTGTTGGAAGAGTCCTTTCAGCATGTTGCCACTCTGGAGGACATCGCCCTGAATGTAAATTCAATGTCCACTTATGTCCACTTGGATGTCCTGATTGAGAAGATGGATGAGAGAGGAGACACAGAGAAGAAGAAGAAACTGGAAGAGATGAAAAGTAAAATGGACAAAGATAAAGGAATAAATGCAGTGATGAACTACATTTATGGTAAAATAGCACCTGTTAAAACAAAGAAGTAATGAAGTGGATGAACAGAATGTTGAATACAGCAGCCCCCTGCTGATTAATGTTGAGTACAGTAGCTTCCTCCCTCTAAATCACAAGCTGAAGTCAGAGAGTGTAGTACACCAATAGTTCTATACTTCTTTAGTGTTTTCTTTAAGGTTTGCGTTTTTTGTGTTTTTTGGTCTGTAAAATATTCTGTTACTGTGATGTTGACTTAAGTAAGCTGGTTGTAGGACAGTAACATATTACTGATATAGTGTAAATCATTCATCAACATTTAAACATCCTTAATCACTTTGTTCACAGGATGTTACAGAACTCAACTCAGAAACCTTTTGCTAAATCCAAATTTCACACTTCAGCCATGAAATCCAATGGACTTTCATTTGATGCATTTTAAAATATATAGTAATATAATAATATGTGACATTATGTACCCTGATGTCTTCATGTTTATTCATGCTTAATGACAAGTTATTTTTTCAGAAGACACAGGTCATGTGGAAACATGTTGATCCATTTATGTTGTACTTTGTACTTTATTTCTATTTTGAGTGATTAAATGTATTTGCAATATATATTGGGACCAGAGGGTAGTCTGAGTGTGGACTGGTAGCTGGAGAGGTACCAGTCATCCTCCTGGAAACTATAGAAATATATTCACAGTGTATATATATATATATATATATATATATTGGGACCAGAGGTCAGTGTGAGTGTGGATTGGGAGCTGGAGAGGTACCAGTGCTACACATTAATGCATGTCTATATCTTCCTGTGTGTAAATGAATCAAAATCAAAAAAATTCTAAAGGGTTAATAACATCTTTATTATATTCTGATCAAGACTGATGCAATTTTCTGTGACTTATTAATAAAGTGTCTGCTTGATGCAACCAGTTTCTTAGTGTCTCTTCACTGGAACATCAGCAGCTTTTAGAGTCTGCTCAACTTTCTTCAGGAACGTGTGTTTCTCTTTGTTATTGCTATGCGCAATCTGTAAAGTGTCTCAAGATAACTCTTGTTATGAATTGATACTATAAATAAAATTGAATTGAATTGAATTAATGATGCCATTTTAGTTTATAGATAAAGACTTAGTCCATGTCTCATTAGAAACACTCATATACACATACATAGATAAAACTATACAATATATACTCAAAATAGTAATGAAATAGTATTATGTTTTTGAATATGTTGATGTGTTGAACGTGAATCAGTCTAATAAAGTTTGGGTCAAACAATAATTCTAAAGTTTAGTATTTGGTATCAAACATTGTTCAGGACAGAAAACAAGTGGAGGACAACAAAGAGACAGAAACTCACCTTTTGTTATTGTTTCTTCTTGTTTCAACTTGTATGTCAACTCTGATACAATCTGCCAATAAGAAAACACTGTTTTCCATGATAAAATAATTGCTATTAATCAGTTTGAAAGTTGTCATGGTAACAACAGCCATCAATGGTAATATTGTTCCTAATGTCTCCCCAGCTACACATGGTAACAACAGCCATCAATGGTAATATTGTCCCAATGTCTCCCCAGCTACACATGGTAACAACAGCCATCAATGGTAATATTGTCCCCAAGGCACAGCAGGACGTAGCAGGATGAACACGGCATCACAGGACGTGTAGCGGGACCATGGCGACAGCTGCTACCATGATGATGGAGCCTTCCTGATCCGAGGGAACATGCTGGGGGGAAAAGAACATAAGGACTCCGGGGAATGACTCCCCAGAGCTAGGTTAGTAACTAGGTTAGTAACTAGGTTAGTAACAAGCATTTCTGGGACAGGATGCACACAAATGGAAAGATAGAAAGATAGAGGAGCCCAAGGCAAGGCAGCTTTATTTGTATAGCACATTTCAGCAACAGGGCAATTCAAAGTGCTTTAAAAAAAACAGTTAAATAAATAAATAAAAACAGTTAGAAAAAGAAAGAAAAAAATAAAAATAAAATAAAAACCGATAAAACACAGAAAAACAGGAATAAAAGTTACAGTGCAGTATAAAAGATTAAACTTTAAAGAAATGAACATCATTTAAAGAAAGGCAACATCGAAAAGAAAGGTCTTCAGCATTGATTTAAAAGAACTGAGAGTAGCAGCAGACCTGCAGGTTTCTGGGAGTTTATTCCAGATCTGAGGAGCATAGAAACTGAACCCTGCCCCCCCTGTTTAGTTCTGACTCTAGGAACAGACAGTAGACCTGTCCCAGATGACCTGAGAGGTCTGGGGGGGGTCATAGTGTAGTAGTAGACCTGCCCCAGATGACCTTAGAGGTCTGGGGGGGGTCATAGTGTACTAGCAGATCAGAAATGTATTTTGGCCCTAAACCGTTTAGTGATTTATAAACTAGCAAAAGAACTTTGAAATCAATTCTTTGGGGCACAGGAAGCCAGTGTAAGGACTTCAGAACTGGAGTGATGTGATCCAGTCTCTTGGTCTTAGTGAGGACTGGAGTGATGTGATCCAGTCTCTTGGTCTTAGTGAGGACTGGAGTGATGTGATCCAGTCTCTTGGTCTTAGTGAGGACTGGAGTGATGTGATCCAGTCTCTTGGACTTAGTGAGGACTGGAGTGATGTGATCCAGTCTCTTGGTCTTAGTGAGGACCCGAGCAGCAGCGTTCTGAATCAGCTGCAGCTGTCTGATTGATTTTTTAGGGAGACCTGTAAAGACCCAGTGACCCAGTGTGACCCAGTGTGTCAAAGGAAGTCCCCAGCTGTCTAAAACTATTACAGCATAACTAGGGGAGACGGGGTAAAGAGAGGAGCCTGGTCAGGCTAGAACTCTCCCCAACCGGATCCCATCCCTCTGTCTAGAGGAGATGGGAAGAGAGAGATAGAGAGAGAGAGAGAGAGAGAGATCCATCCCTCTGTCTAGAGGAGATGAGAAGAGAGAGAGAGAGAGAGAGAGAGAGAGATCCATCCCTCTGTCTAGAAGAGGTGGGTGAGAGAGAGAGAGAGAGAGATCCATCCCTCTGTCTAGAAGAGGTGGGTGAGAGAGAGAGAGAGAATTCAATTTTATTTATAAACTGCTTTTTCACAACAACAGTTATCTCTTTGCCTATAGCAGCGTAACTAAGGATGGTTCAGGACTCTCCTGAGCTAGCCCTAACTATAAGCTTTATCAAAGAGGAAAGTCTTAAGCCTACTCTTAAATGTGGAGACGGTGTCTGCCTCCTGGACCCAAACTGGAACCTGGTTCCACAGGAGAGGAGCCTGATAGCTGAACGCTCTGGCTCCCGTTCTACTTTTAGAGACTCTAGGAACCACCAGTAACCCTGCATTCTGGGAGCGCAGTGCTCTTGCAGGGTTGTAAGGTACTATGAGCTCTTTAAGATAAGATGGTGCCTGACCATGAAGAGCTTTGTAGGTGAGAAGAAGGATTTTAAATTCTATTCTGGATTTTACAGGAAGCCAATGCAGAGAAGCTAAAACAGGAGAGATATGATCTCTTTTCCTGGTTCCTGTCAGACCACGTGCTGCAGCATTCTGGACCAGCTGAAGAGTCTTTATGGACTTTTTTGAGCAGCCTGATAATAAAGAATTGCAGTAATCCAGCCTAGAAGTAACAAATGCATGGACTAGTTTTTCTGCATCATTTTTAGAGGATATTCCTGATTTTAGCAATATTACGCAGGTGAAAAAAGGCGATCCTTGAAATTTGCTTAATGTGGGAATTAAAGGACATGTCCTGATCAAAGATAACTCCAAGATTCCTCACAGTGGTGCTGGAGGCCAGGGTGGTGCTGGAGGACAGGGTGATGCTGGAGGACAGGGTGGTGCTGGAGGCCAGGGTGATGCTGGAGGCCAGGGTGATGCTGGAGGCCAGGGTGGTGCTGGAGGCCAGGGTGATGCCATCCAGAGTAACTATCTCTTTGGATAATGCGTCACGGAGGTGCTTGGGTCCCAGAGCAATAACTTCAGTTTTATCTGAGTTTAACATTAGAAAATTACAGCTCATCCAGGTTTTAATATCCTGAAGGCACATTTGAAGTTTAGCTAACTGATTAGTTTCATCCGGCTTGATCGATAGATATAATTCAGTATCATCTGCATAACAATGAAAGTTTATAGAGTGCTTCCTTATAATATTGCCTAAAGGAAGCATATATAAAGTGAACAGGATTGGACCGAGCACAGATCCTTGTGGGACTCCATGACTAACTTTGGCGTGCACAACATGAACAAAACTGAGATCGATCTGATAAATAAGACTTAAACCAGCTTAGAGCAGTTCCTTTAATGCCAATAAAATGTTCCAATCTCTGTAATAAGATATGATGGTCAATGGTATCAAATGCAGCACTAAGATCTAATAACACCAGTACAGAGATAAGTCCTTTGTCTGATGCAATTAGGAGGTCATTAGTAATTTTCACAGTGCTGTCTCTGTGCTATGATGAACTCTAAATCCTGACTGAAAATCCTCATATAAGCTGTTGCTATGCAGGAAGTCACACAGCTGTTTGGCGACTGCTTTCTCAAGAATCTTAGAGAGAAATGGAAGGTTGGATATAGGTCTATAGTTGGCTAAAACATCTGGATCAGGGTTGGATATAGGTCTATAGTTGGCTAAAACATCTGGATCAGGGTTGGATATAGGTCTATAGTTGGCTAAAACATCTGGATCAAGGTTGGATATAGGTCTATAGTTGGCTAAAACATCTGGATCAGGGTTGGATATAGGTCTATAGTTGGCTAAAACATCTGGATCAGGGTTGGATATAGGTCTATAGTTGGCTAAAACATCTGGATCAAGGTAATTACTTGTTATCTATTCTTTTCATTTTATTAAACTATACTCTTAGTAGACCATTGTCTTTCAAAAATGCAAATATACATTTCCGTCCAGTTATGAAAACCCCACGTTCAAGAACATCTTTAAACCTGAGTTCCACTGGTCCTAACTTACGTAATCCTGCAAACATGACCCCTGTTTCTCGGATGAAGTTCCTGTACAACATCAGGTCTTCATCCTCGGCCCCCATTCCCTCACGTAGACTGCAATATCCAGTTGTTTCCCATTCATAAAAAATCTAGTGTGACCAACTCTCAATTAACGGATGATGACTGGCTCCTTTCCGTTAGCCCCACTGTTACCCACCCCTGCTACTTTATTTTATGTAATAAACCAGTTTAAAACAATAAAACATAATCAGCATAACAACCAATAAATACTAAATAGAAAGAGAGAAACTCACTGAGACAAAACAAATGTTCAAATCCTCTTTCTCTACTGGATAGAAACTTAGTTTCAAATGGTCAGTTTGATATATATATATATATATATATATATATATATATATATATATATATATATATATATATATATAACCCTTCTAATGAAAACTTAATTGAATTTAGGACACTTTTTAACTCATGTCTTCCTTTCGACCATGAAAAAAACTCCTCTGTCACTTCTCAACATTTGTGTTGCTGTTTTCATACGTTTGGCTCTTTTTACATTTGTTTTTCTTTTGTCAAGTTCTAATTCCATTAATTTCCCAACGTTTTTGATGTTTTTATTCCGCACAAAAAATGACCCTTTTGCCAATGTTTTGTAACTTTTTTAGACATTTTCATTGTCCCATTTTTCTTATATATTTTTTTAACTGGTCAGTTTCACCTGAAGACAACATGAGAGTTAATAAAGTTTAAAACAATAAAACATAACCAGCATAAGAACCAATAAATCCTAAATAGAAAGAGAGAAGACTGAGACAAAACAGATGTTCAAATCCTCTTTCTCTATTGGATATGAACTTAGTTTCACATGGTCAGTTATCAGACTCCCAAACTGGTTATCTTCTGTATTTATAATAATAATAATAATAATAATAATAATAATAATAATAGTAATAATAATAAGAGTGTTTTCTGATTGGCTGATCATGTCTTGAGGTACAACTGGAACATGAAAAGAAAGGTGGTGTTGTGGTCTGCTGTCCTCCCCCAACCGTTGGCCTACTTTTCCTCTGTTTTGCTGGGTCTATCTGGCTAGCTGTGGGGGCGTTCCTGCCTAGGGGGCGTGGCTACCATCACCTGTTCCATTATCCGCTCGGCTGTTTCCCATCATCTCATCAAATCCTGCCATTCTTAAGCCCGGGCTAACCACCTCGTCGGCGCCAGATTGTTACTTACTCATTCGTGGTAACTTGGCTCTCAGTTTCCGTTATCTTATACACTCCAGTATTTACTCTCGTGTTTGTTTCATGTTCCTCGTGTTCACCGTGTCTTCTCTGCCTCTCCGCACAGATACCTCCGAGCTGCCTTCCACCATCCCTCCGACCTGTCACCTGCTCTGTTGGACTTGCCACTACAATCATTAAAACCACTTTTCCATTATCCTGCCGTTGTATCTCTGTGTTCTGGGTCTCACTATACTCAACAGGTGGAGAGTTTCTGTCTCTACATCCTCCAATTATATATATATTATTACATATATATTATATATCTATTATATCTATATACTGTATATCTATTATTTTATATCCAACAATGTTTGATATCAAATACTTAACATCACAAGTTTTATTGTGTTGACCTGAACTTTATTAGACTCACATTCAATGTTTCAACACATTAACATATTCACAACTTTAATCAAGTGTATGCTCTATTTATTATGTATGTGAATATAAAAAAAACATATATGAGTGTTTATAGTGAGGCAAGGACTAAGACTATAAAATAAAATGGTATAACAACATCAATTGATGATTTATCGAAGAAAGTTGAGCAGAACAGACTCAAATAGCTGCTGATGAACCAGTGAAGACACTCACAGCAAATTCATTAAAGCAGATATATTTATTAATATTTGAGAGAAACTGCATCAACCAGGGAGTGATTTCATGAGGAACAACAGGATATAATAACAATAAGTCCCTTTTTTACATTGTTGTTATTTTGCTTCATTTCCACACAAAGAGAAACATATAGACATGATGCAAATATAGAACATGCAAAGCCAGCGAGTAGTTAGCTAGTTTCCACCAGGATGACTGGTACCCCTCCATATATATATATATATATATATATATATATATATATATATATATATATATATATATATATATATATATATATAGTATAACCAACCAACCAGTCAACAGACTAGAATATATAACCAACCAGGTTGGTTATATATTCTAGTCTGTTGACTGGTTGGTTATATATTCTAGTTCTTACTAATTTGAGCTATACAACCAGGTTAGCTTTAGCATTTCAAGTTTTACATTTTTTTTTATTGTTTTATTATTCCAAACGTTTTTTTAATTATTCGTATATTCTGCAGACTTTCAGTTATTAAAACCATTGAACTTTTAAAATCTAGCTCTAGCTCCTTATGGTGTAGCGGTGTTATCCAACTTAATTAAAACCAGTTCTACTTTTTCGAATATTCTCACTACTTAAGCTTCTTTTTACTGATATAAGCTATTCAACCAGGTTAACTTTAGCATTTAAATGTTTTTCTAAATTTTTCCACCTTTTTTTACATTAGTGGTGTTATTCAACTTAATTAAAACCACTTCTACTATTTTCAACTATTCTTACAACTTTTACTGATTTAAGCTATTTAACCAGTTTAGCTTTAGCAATTCAGCTATTCAGCATTTTTCAACTATTCTCACTACTTCAACATCTTTATATTGATTTAAGCTATTTATCCAATTCCAAATATACTCTAGTCTGTTGACTGGTTGGTTGTATATTATAACGAAAATAACAGGACAGCAAAAACAAAAGTAATCCAGAAACATAAGATCCACGAGCAAAAATAAGATATAAATGTTCAGAGAAATTAAATATATTAATAACTGAGGAGTTTCTTCAACAAGATCCCTTTCATCACAATGTTCAAAGAAGTCTGAGTTGTTCCTTCATCTTCTTCTAGTCATCGACGACTTTCTGACAGAGATCAGCTGACAGGATGATGGAGTCGGGTAGCTCTCTGTCCTCTTCAGGGGACGCAGTTAATCTGAAGACTTTCCACATAGCAGAAAATACTCCATCACTGCTTCCAAGGATAGACACTACTCTAATAATCCTCTGAAAGTCCTCCATGTCTTTTAGAGTGATTCCAGCCTGAAGAGCAGCTGATCTTTGCACCCACCTCTCATAAATCCACTTTATTTCTTCCAGGTCCTTCTTCAGCGGTTCAACCATCTTCATGAACTTTTCCCCCAGCTCTTCTACTTTATTTACTCGTACACTCTCTGATATCCCTTTTGTTACATTTGCACCAGCAACTAAAATGGCTGATCCTGCTGTTATTACTGCTCCTATTGTTCCTACTGTTGATATTACTGCTGCTCCTACTGTTGCTATTACTGCTGCTCCTGCTGCTCCTGCTGCTGCTGCTGCTCCTGCTGCTCCTGCTGCTGCTGCTGCTCCTGCTGCTGCTGCCCTTGCTGCTAATGCTCTTGCCCCTCCTGCTGCTGCTACTCTTGCCCCTGCTGCTAGTGCAGCTGCTTTTGCTCCTGCTGCTCCTACTGCTGCTCCACCTGCGAGTAAGCCACACAGCATACCAAAGGCTGAGACTCCTAGTGCCCCAGCTCCTAGTCTTCTGACATTATCTGTTGTCTCCTGCATTTTTCTGACTCAATCAGCGATCTCCCTAAACTCTCCAACAATCTGTCTCTTCCTGTGTTGTCTGCTGTTAAACTGTCTGATGAAGGAAGCTGAATGATCTTTAGGTTTGTCCATTACCTCAGAGAGATCAGGAGGTGTATGTCTGCTATTTCTTCTTCTTCTTGGTCTTGAAGCCATCTTCAGGTCTCCTGGTCCTCCTGACGTGTTGAGATCTCCTCCTCAGAGAGATGAAGAAGATGATTTTATAATCAGATTGTGGAGACAGGAAAAGACACACACCATCAGAATACACACACACACACACACACACACACACACACACCATCAGAATACACACACAATAACTGATATGATATTTAATATGGTGGACGGTTGGTTTAATATTTAACTTGGACTCTTGGACTGAGAATATTTTATTTATATTTTTGAAGCTGTAAATTCATGTTGATGACCTCTGATCAGACCTGATCCTGGTTCATCCAGAGAGAGGAAAGCTAGTTCTGGTCTTCCAGTCTCAGAAAAGTCTTAAATATGGAACATGTTCATATATAATCCTCCTAAACTAATATAGTGGTCCTGATATCTGGAGAGTCAGGACTAGTTTGGGTCTTCTAGTCTCAGTAAAGTCTTAAATATGTAACATGTTCATATATAATCCTCCTAAACTAATATAGTGGTCTTGATATCTGGAGAGTCAGGACTAGTTTGGGTCTTCTAGTCTCAGTAAAGTCTTAAATATGTAACATGTTCATATATAATCCTCCTAAACTAATATAGTGGTCCTGATATCTGGAGAGTCAGGACTAGTTCTGGTCTTCTAGTCTCAGTAAAGTCTTAAATATGGAACATGTTCATATATAATCCTCCTAAACTAATATAGTGGTCCTGATATCTGGAGGGTCAGGACTAGTTTGGGTCTTCCAGTCTCAGTAAAGTCTTAAATATGTAACATGTTCATATATAATCCTCCTAAACTAATATAGTGGTCCTGATATCTGGAGGGTCAGGACTAGTTTGGGTCTTCCAGTCTGTCTTCAGTCAGATCTCCATGAAGAGGTGGAGAGCTTCTTACCTGTTTGTTGATGCAGGGACAGCAGCTCTGAGCACGCTCAGTCCTCATGTCCACACGTCCTCTCTCAGTCCTCATGTCCACACGTCCTCTCTCAGTCCTCGTGTCCACACGTCCTCTCTCAGTCCTCGTGTCCACACGTCCTCTCTGTCTTCACCTCCACATGTCCTCTCTCTGTCCTCGTGTCCACATGTCCTCTCTCTGTCTTCACAGAAAAAAAGTTTAATTGATTTGAATGCCTTTATTGTCATTATACTTTCCAATACAGTGGAATTAGGAGGACTACTGGCTGTACAATATTATACAATACAATATTGTACAATAAATACAATAAATACAGTAAATACAACAAATACAGTACATACAATAAATACAGTAAATACAACAAATACAGTAAATACAACAAATACAGTAAATACAATAAATACTGTAAATACAATAAATACAGTAAATACAACAAATACAGTAAATACAATAAATACTGTAAATAAAATAAATACAATAAATACTGTAAATACAATAAATACAGTAAATACAACAAATACAGTAAATACAATAAATACTGTAAATACAATAAATACAGTAAATAGGTAAATACAACAAATACAGTAAATACAATAAATACAGTAAATACAACAAATACAATACAGTAAATACAATAAATACAATGAATACAGTAAATACAACAAATACAATAAATACAGTAAATACAACAAATACAATGAATACAGTAAATACAATAAATACAATAAATACAGCAAATACAACAAATACAATAAATACAACAAATTCATTAAATCTGTCAGCTGATTGGTCTGTTCAGTAAATTAGGTTTTAACCTTTAAAGACAGAGAACAAAAGTTAACATTTTAAAATGAATTTTAAATGACTTAACCACCTGATGGCTCCTTGTATATGTATCTGTACATAGATTGTGTACATCTACACATATTTATATATTTTCCATTCCAAAAATAAGTTTTGATGAATACAAAAGTAAAATATTTTGGGTGACCCTCCCTTCAACAAAGGATAGAAACAAATGGCCGTCCCTTTTCCATAATAACGGTCCCTAACTTCTTCATTTGCTGCAGTCTATGAAGTGAATGTGCGGTTTGTCTGAGACGGTTTCTGTGAAATCATGTGACCAAATCAGCTTCCTTCCTCTTTGCCGATATACAAACTGCTCTCAGCCTTCTCTGCATCAGGGACCAACAACACTGTCAAAAAACATATTACTGAACAAACTACCTTACTTTCATATGATTCATAACTTTTAAACTTGAAATAAAATATGCTGAAATAAAGGGCTGTTTCACTGAATCTGTGTTCATGTTGAAGGAAATGAAACGTAATTATCTTTTCTTCAGCATTGTATCTAATAATGTTACGGTCAGTCTCAGGGCTGTTGATTTATTCTTCATACAGTTTTCTAAGTGGAAGCTTGTTCATATGAGTAACAGGACTGAGGTTTTGGAACATTAGCAGGACACGTAGCCACATGTCCAGGTCGGACCGAGGATCCAACCCTGAAGCTACTAATTAAAGCTTTGCTCTGCAGAGTCTGAAACCTTCCTTTTCACACGATGAGACCAAACAGTGTCTCACCTCTTAGCAACAACTCTTTGTACTTCCATGCTAACGTCCAACATTCAGGCTTTTTGTGGTGAAATCATTATGGATCATTTTACTTCTATTGTTTGTAGCTGACTTTCCAAGCTGATTTCTCTCCTGCTGTTGAATCAGGTGACGTTGCTTAAATTGTGGAACCTCTCTTCAGAGATTTGAAGAGATTCTCTAAAAGATTAAAGATGAACAACACAGTCATGTTCCAACGTGCCCTGCTACCTCATCAGAGCTAGCTTTGTTCTGCTATCCAGGTGGAATTAAAAAGTCAACAGAAAGTCTGAGAGACTGAGTCAGGGAGGAGATTCTGTGAGATCATGTGAACCCAGAGGGGTCGGCCCTTCTTCTCTGGTAGGTACAGATGGGTCTCGCTGCCTCCGCCTCACGGAGCTTCCTGAAGACAACGACGCAGGTAAGATGATTTTAAAGCTTTAAACGGGACAATGTTACTCAACACAACTACTTCTTTCTCGGAATAACTGCCTTTATAACGTGTAAAACATTAAATCCTGCATCCATTTTAAATGGCCATTCTCAGATTAAGTATAATCTTAGATTAAAAAAGAAGCAGCATTAAGTTTTTATGATCCACAAATCTGAAACTTCTTTTAAAATTAAATTTTGTTATATTTGTTTATCTTAACTCTACTGTAGATCCACTGTATTATTTTATTATACACAGTACCAGTCTAAAGATTGGACACACCTTCTGATTCAGTGTTTTCATGTTTTATTATTTATTATTTTCTACATTGTGGATTAATACATAATATATCAAACTATGAAAAAACAATAAAATGATGTAGTAAAGGAAAAAGTCAACCACAAACCAGACATGAGAGATATATATCATTCCCAAAATCTTCCTTCATAGTTGTGATGTCTTTAATATACACTCACCGGCCACTTTATTAGGTACCCCATGCTAGTAACGGGTTGGACCCCCTTTTGCCTTCAGAACTGCCTCAATTCTTCGTGGCATAGATTCAACAAGGTGCTGGAAGCATTCCTCAGGGAGTTTGGTCCATATTGACATGATGGCATCACACAGTTGCCGCAGATTTGTCGGCTGCACATCCATGATGCGAATCTCCCGTTCCACCACATCCCAAAGATGCTCTATTGGATTGAGATCTGGTGACTGTGGAGGCCATTTGAGTACAGCGAACTCATTGTCACGTTCAAGAAACCAGTCTGTGATGATTCCAGCTTTATGACATGGCGCATTATCCTGCTGAAAGTAGCCATCAGAAGTTGGGTACATTATGGTCATAAAGGGATGGACATGGTCAGCAACAATACTCAGGTAGGCTGTGGCGTTGCAACGATGCTCAATTGGTACCAAGGGGCCCAAAGAGTGCCAAGAAAATATTCCCCACACCATGACACCACCACCACCAGCCTGAACCGTTGATACAAGGCAGGATGGATCCATGCTTTCATGTTGTAGACGCCAAATTCTGACCCTACCATCCGACTGTCGCAGCAGAAATCAAGACTCATCAGACCAGGCAACGTTTTTCCAATCTTCTATTGTCCAATTTCGATGAGCTTGTGCAAATTGTAGTCTCAGTTTCCTGTTCTTAGCTGAAAGGAGTGGCACCCGATGTGGTCTTCTGCTGCTGTAGCCCATCTGCCTCAAAGTTCGACGTACTGTGCGTTCAGAGATGCTCTTCTGCCCACCTTGGTTGTAACGGGTGGTTATTTGAGTCACTGTTGCCCTTCTATCAGCTCGAACCAGTCTGGCCATTCTCCTCTGACCTCTGGCATCAACAAGGCATTTCCGCCCACAGAACTGCCGCTCACTGGATGTTTTTCTTTTTCGGACCATTCTCTGTAAACCCTAGAGATGGTTGTGCGTGAAAATCCCAGTAGATTAGCAGTTTCTGAAATACTCAGACCAGCCCTTCTGGCACCAACAATCATGCCACGTTCAAAGTCACTCAAATCACCTTTCTTCCCCATACTGATGCTCGGTTTGAACTGCAGGAGATTCTCTTGACCATGTCTACATGCCTAAATGCACTGAGTTGCCGCCATGTGATTGGCTGCTTAGAAATTAAGTGTTAACGAGCAGTTGGACAGGTGTACCTAATAAAGTGGCCGGTGAGTGTATATATATATATAGACACACACACACACACACACACATATATATAGACACACACACACACACACACACACACACACACACACACATATATATAGACACACACACACACACACACACACACATATATATATATAGACACACACACACACACACACATATATATAGACACACACACACACACACACACATATATATATATAGACACACACACACACACACACACACATATATATAGACACACACACACACACAGGGACATATTTCAGTATGTTTTTAGACTTTTTATCTTTTTATTTTTTTATTTTGACATTTCTGATTTTTTTTTTCCTTTTAAATTTTTTTTCAAAATTTTTAAAAATATATTTTTTTTCAGCATCTTTTTGTTTTTGGGACTTTCAGCTTTTTTTGATGCTTTTCTTCAGAAAAATTCTCTGTCTATACTTTTTGTTTTTTGAAATTTTTTGAAGGAGTTTAAGTACCTTGGGGTCTTGTTCGCGAGTGAGGGGACTATGGAGCGTGAGATTGGTCGGAGAATCGGAGCAGCGGGGGGGTATTACATTCAGTTTATCGCACCGTTGTGACGAAAAGAGAGCTGAGCCAGAAGGCAAAGCTCTCGATCTACCGGTCAGTGTTCGTTCCTACCCTCACCTATGGTCATGAAGGCTGGGTCATGACCGAAAGAACGAGGTCCAGGGTACAAGCGGCCGAAATGGGTTTCCTCAGGAGGGGGGCTGGCGTCTCCCTTAGAGATAGGGTGAGAAGCTCAGTCATCCGAGAGGAGCTCGGAGTAGAGCCGCTGCTTCTTTTTAGGATGTTTTTTATATTTTTTTAAAATTTTCTTGACCTTTTATTAATCGCTTTTTCCATCGTTTTTGTTAATTATTTTCACATTTTTGTTGTGTTTTTGACGCAATTTTGTAGATATTTTTGATGCTTTTCTTCATAAAATATTCTCTCTGTCTATATTTTTTAATTTTTGTTAATTTTCTGGCCTTTTTTTAGCGTTAAAGACACTCTGTCCGACATTTTTTGGGATATTTTTGTTATTCTTGCTCTATTAGTCGCCTTTTTCCATCGTTTTTGTTGTTTATTTTGACATTTTTATTGAATGTCTGTTTTTTGGTCATTTTGTCGGCCGAGGACCTGCAGCGATGCTTCCTGTTCTGAGTGAGAGTCTCTCTGCAGAAACTATCCGTCACCTGGGACCCCGGACCCCCCCGGACCCCCCCACCCCGGTGTGAACGCGGCGTCCTTGCAGATTTAGTGGTCACTTCTCTTTAAACTTTGGCCATTAACCTGAGTGCAGCCGGCAGTCGGCGGTGCATTTATTACCCAGAAACCCCCTAATGGATCCCTGTTAAGGTGTGTTAACAATTTTTCTATTGATTAATAGGAAGAGAATCATAGTGGGACTAACTTATCCCGGGAGATTTAGTGGCTTTTAAGGTAGTAGCGATGAATATAATGCTTTAGAAAGAGCTTCTGGACATTATATATGGGACACCTGCTACATTAAGCTGCATTAAGCTTTAATACGTCTTCATTACTGGCGCTCCGCCCGGCCCCTTCAAGGTTGAAACAGAGATCCGGCTTTCATTACGCCGCGCCGACCGCAGAGATCAAACCGTAATGGACGAGTTGAGACGGCCGCGGCCGAGTTGTTAATGTTAATCGATGTATTAAATATTAAAGATTTCCATAAATGGACTTTGAAGCTCCGCCACGCTTCTCATCAGGACGCGTCTCCCTCCACTCGTCCTCCGACTGCTGCAGCTCCATCAGGGGACGCGTTTTGCTTCTTTTCTGCCATTTGTTTTCTGCGTTTTTGTGGATATTTTTTTTAATTTTAATAAGTTTTTTTTGAAATGTTTGTTGACTTATTTTAGGATTTTGTTGATTTAAAAAAAAAAATTCAATTAATTTTTTTGAGATTTTTGTTGACTTATTTTAGGATTTTTTAACATTAAAAAAATAAAAATTAACTTTTTGATTTTTTTGACATTTTTGTAGTTTTGTTGGAAATCTTTTGACTTTTTTGATTTTATAGATTTTTTGTGTTTTTTATAAAAAAATTAAAAAGTTGATATTTTTGACGATTTTTTTTTTTTTTACAAAAAAAGCAAAAAAAAGTTTTGGACTTTTTTTAGAAAATAATTTCATTTTTTATTTTTTCGACATTTCTATTGACAATATTTTGACTTCTTTTTTAAGATTTTATAGAATTAACAGGTGCAAGGGGGGTTTCAGCTTCAGTTACCTTCTTTCACCACCTGCTGGTCATAAGGACACATCACTGCTGATTTATCTTCCTCCCTCAACTTAAAACTGATAATTAATGAATTCACTGATTTCTTTTTTTTAACAAGCGACCCAGTTTTACACAATGAAAAAATAATTAGCATAACAACCAATAAAATACTAAATAGATACAAAGAGACTTACTGTCTGAGACAAATATCTTATAAAAATGTATCCCACATTCATCAAATTTAAATTCTTTCTCAATTAGAGAATAACTTTGTTATACATCAAACTTTTCTATATTTAAAATAACATTTGCTGATTGGCTGGTCATATCTTGAAATTTCTTTTTCATCTGAAAGATGAAAGGAAAACATTATAAAAAAATGGTGAGTTTCTGTCTCTACGTCCTCCAGTTATTATATATCTATATATTCACAGTGTCCTGCTATACCATGAACTACTACAAAGAACTACTACAAACTACTATATCTTGTGACTGTTATTGCCACTCTTCATTCTAACCCCAACCGGTTGCCAGACACCGCCTACCAAGAGCCTGGGTCTGGGTCTGGGTCTGGGCCTGGGTCTGGGCCTGGGTCTGGGTCTGGGTCTGGGTCTGGGTCTGTCCGAGGTTTCTGCCTAAAAGGAAGTTTTTCCTCGCCACTGTCACACTGTTGCTTGCTCTGGAGGAAACTACTAGAACTGTTGGGTCCTTGTAAATTATAGAGTGTAGTCTAGACCTGCTCTATCTGGTCTAGACCTGCTCTATCTGGTCTAGACCTGCTCTATCTGGTCTAGACCTACTCTATCTGGTCTACACCTACTCTATCTGGTCTACACCTACTCTATCTGGTCTAGACCTGCTCTATCTGGTCTAGACCTACTCTATCTGGTCTAGACCTACTCTATCTGGTCTAGACCTGCTCTA
The DNA here is from genome assembly GCA_013375575.1 of Percina caprodes. Classification (NCBI taxonomy): domain Eukaryota; kingdom Metazoa; phylum Chordata; class Actinopteri; order Perciformes; family Percidae; genus Percina; species Percina caprodes. The sequence goes on along the minus strand of JABXJD010000542.1, from coordinate 85,689 downwards.
TCTGGTCTAGACCTACTCTATCTGGTCTAGACCTGCTCTATCTGGTCTAGACCTACTCTATCTGGTCTAGACCTACTCTATCTGGTCTAGACCTGCTCTATCTGGTCTACACCTACTCTATCTGGTCTAGACCTACTCTATCTGGTCTAGACCTACTCTATCTGGTCTAGACCTACTCTATCTGGTCTAGACCTGCTCTATCTGGTCTAGACCTACTCTATGTGGTCTAGACCTACTCTATCTGGTCTAGACCTGCTCTATCTGGTCTAGACCTGCTCTATCTGGTCTAGACCTACTCTATGTGGTCTAGACCTACTCTATCTGGTCTAGACCTGCTCTATCTGTAAAGTGTCTCGAGATAACTCTTGTTATGAATTGATACTATAAATAAAATTGAATTGAAATGTATAACGTTTTCTCATTGGCTGATATCTACTGAAACTGAAAGATGAAAGGAAACATTACCAAAAGGTGTCTTTCTGTCTCTACGTCCTCCAATTATTATATATCTATATTTATATACAGTATATATTATATATATTATATATCCAACAATGTTTGATATCAAATACTAAACATCACAAGTTTTATTGTGGTGACGTGAACTTTATTAGAATCACATTCAATGTTTCAACACATCAACATATTCTCAACTTTAACTTCAAGTGTATGTTCTATTTATTATGTATGTGAATATATATATATATATATATATATATATATATATATATAAATAAGTGTTTCTAGTGAGGCAAGGACTAAGACTATAAATAAAATGGTATAACAACAGATGATTTATTGAAGAAAGTTGAGCAGAAGAGACTCAAACAGCTGCTGATGAGCCAGTGAAGACACTCACAGCAAATTCATTAAAGCAGATATATTTATTAATATTTGAGAGAAACAGCATCAACCAGGAAGTGATTTCATGAGGAACAACAGGATATAATAAGAATAAGTCCTTTTTTACATTGTTGTTATTTTGCTTCTTTTCCACACAAAGAGAAACATATAGACATGCATTGATATGGATGAAGATGCAGAGCCAGCGAGCAGTTATATATATATATATATATATATATATATATATATATATATATATATATATATATATATATATATATATATATATATATATATACACAGTATATGGAAATACATTGAATCACTTAAACAAAAAATAAAAGTACAACATTAAATGGTATATAATATATAATATATATATATATATGTAAATAATATATAATCACATATATTGATGATAATATACATGAGATTAGATTTGATGGCTGAAGTGTGAAAGTTGGACCCAGCAGAATATTTGTGTCTGAGTCCAGTTCTGTAACATCCTCGGTACCAACTGATCAACCAGAGGAGACATCACGTTTAACAGCTTTATATCATATTTATTAATGCCCCCCCCCACCAGGTTACTCTGTCAACGTCACACTAACATCAGAATAAATCTGCCTTTTATCCACTCGACAGCACGTCACAAAAGCATTAAAACATTAAACAATACAAAGAAAACTTAAGAACAAAAAATGGATTTATGATCCGACTTCAGTTTGGGATTTGGGGGCGCTGTACTCATCATCAAACAGCAGGGGGGGGGGTGCTCTACTTATCATCAAACAGCAGGGGGCGCTGTACTCATCATCAAACAGCAGGGGGCTGCTGTACTCATCATCAAACAGCAGGGGGGCTGCTGTACTCATCATTAAACAGCAGGGGGTGCTCTACTTATCATCAAACTGCAGGGGGGGGGTGCTCTACTTATCATCAAACTGCAGGGGGGGGCCTGCTGTACTCATCATCAAACAGCAGGGGGGGGGGGCTGCTGTACTCATCATCAAACTGCAGGGGGGCTGCTCTACTCATCATCAAACAGCAGGGGGGGGCTGCTGTACTCATCATCAAACAGCAGGGGGGGGCTGCTCTACTCATCATCAAACAGCAGGGGGGGGGGTGCTCTACTTATCATCAAACAGCAGGGGGTGCTCTACTTATCATCAAACTGCAGGGGGGGGCCTGCTGTACTCATCATCAAACAGCAGGGGGCGTCCTCACTGCAGTTAAAGCAGAGCTGTTCTCTAATCTGATCAATAAAGTAACTTGTGGTGATTAACATTAAAACTACAATAACAAACAGAATCATTACATCACAGAGGGAGCTGTTTCCAGGAATTACACATTTAACATTTTAAAGGTGATTACATTTGTAAAAATCTCATTTGATACGTTGTTAAACCAGAAAAGAAAAAAACTTTCTAAATTCAGAATAAAAGAAATAGAACTTAGACTAAAAATGTAAATATTTGGAACCAGATACTTAATTAAAAACAGACATATTAAAATGTTGAGTAACAAAATTACATAATATTCTCAAATAGAAAGAAAAACATGTAAAACCTTCATGTTGGCATTTAGACCGAATGAACTTTGATACATTACAAATTAATATTTTGCATCAGATACTTCCAAAAACAAATGAATTCTAACTTTTGAGTAAAAAAAAACAATCACATACCATACTTAATCAGATAATTAAAAAAAACTTTCCATCCTATTATTAACAATACCACATAAAGACTGAGTGGTGGTTAAAAATATATAAACGCAAAATAAAAGATCACATTTGATTAACTGTGCACATCTTTTCTGAGACAATGTAATGATATTGTATATATATATATATATATATATATATATATATATATATATATATATATATATATATATAACAATATAACGGCATTCATCTGTTCTACAAATATAAATTCAAAGTCTGATTTAATCAAACTAGAAACACTGTGATGTGTATGTTAGAAACATACTGAATGCACATAATGTATAATAATAATAATAATAATAATAATAATAATAATAATAATAATAATAATAATAAGTACATTGACTCAAAAAGTATCTCAGGTAGCAGTGAGAGCTAATTTCAGTTATTTTCTTATATTTTCCTGCTGTAAGCCTTAGTGGTAAAATCACTGAGTACTGATAATATCTTCAGCCTTTCCAGATCTAAATCTCCATGTGAGGAGGACGTGCCCCTCTGGAACCCCCCAGCATGCAGTCTTACTTCATGTTAAAGGACTCTTTGATGCTTGCTTCTGCTTGCTCACGAGTGATCTCCTTCCACGTTGGAGGAACATCAGCAGGCTCTGCTTCATATGCTTCAGCAAACTGCTGGTTGAACTTTGCCATTACATATTTCCAGTAGTCTGATGCCTGAAGACTTGCATCTGGAGCGATTCTCCAGTCTGGGAAAACATCTCTGTAATCCTTGTAAGGGTGATATTCCCCTTTTGTAGCACTGCAGCGAAAACGTGCGTCACTGATCACCGAGGACGAGCATACGTCAGTGGCAAGTTTTTTTGTCTTATCCCACTTGAATCTACCCAGACCCTCCGGCCGATGTAGTGACGTCCAGTGCTCAGCGTGGGAGCTTGCTCCGGCCTCACAAGGCGCTTTGCAGAACGGACACTGATGACCACATCCAATCAGTTTGGTGAAAAGCTCATCCTGAGGATTCACATGAAGGTTTTCTAGTTTCTTTTGGATTTTAGTGTCTTTAAACTTTTCTCCAAGAGTGGTCGCCATGTCCTTCACACACACTGTGAGCCAGTGAGCAAACTGTTCCTGGTCTGCTTTGTTCAGGATCATGAAAGCACCAAAAGCATCCTGGGAAATGACCAGTTTATCACCAAGTTCCTGACAGACATTTTTAACGAACGTCTTCAAGTCGCCACTCTTTTCTGTTTTAGCTTTGTCGATGGCATTATTTATGCTTCTGACACTTGACTGGAGATGTTGATCCTCAAACTGAAACAACGAAGACGCATTTGAGAAGCGTTCCACTATTTGATCGAGTGTCCATTTCTTCACGTACTTCTCATATGAACAAATATAGCTCAGATAGTCTTCAAAATCATCCTTTAACAGCAAATCCAGTAAAACTGAATACTGGAAGAACATGCGTGTGCTGAACTTCTGGCTTGTCGACATTTCACCAATGATATCAGGACCCAAGGAACGGTTGACAAAGTCTTCGACTGCAGGCTTTAGGCAGCGGTTGGTGAATTCTTCTGCTTTCTTCTGGCACTGGTCTTGGTCATGGAACACGTCTCTGAAGTCAGCTCGGAACTTGTTTTGGTTTTGAATCAGACATCTGTAGGGATCATTCATTTGTATGAACTCGTCGTGCATCTTCTGAAACTCTCTGGCTGCAAATCCACAGATGTGCTGTTTCAGAGAAACTTCAAACTCGTTCTCGCTCTCTATCTTAACAGCCTGATTGTTTTGCAGCTTCTCATCAATCATGTGTAGGATCTCCTGGATGTAATTGTCATGGTAATTGTTCTTTTTTTTCAGTTTTTCAGTCACAAACTGTGTGCACTCCATTATGATACGATCAGCTAGGTTTTCCAACGCCTTCACATGCGCTTTAATGTTGGACCTTTTGATTAGATCATTTGTAAACTTCTCGTACCATGTTCTTTGTACTGTGACTGTAAAAGGCTTCAGTCCACAATCTTTCAGGTTTTTTTCACTTAATAATTCACAAACATGACTCCCCTTCTGTGTTAGATTTCCTCTCAGGTGGTGGGACACACTTGCGATGACATTTTTGGCCTTTTGTTCAGGAAAGGAAAGTTCATTTACCATTTGATTCCACATCTTATCAAATTCTTTGTCAAGCTCGTAGTCTGTCATCTGGACTTTTTTCTGCCGACATTGTTCAATCAGTCCATTTACTCTCTCCTCTAATTCTTTTGTGTGGTTCTCCTTGATTCTATCAAGTTCTGCCATTCCCTTTCTGATTTTAGATGCTGATGTGAGCTGATTAAGTACAGAGCGCTCCATTTCTCGTCTGAGGCTCTTTGCACTGTTTGCAAAGTCCTCTCTGTATTGTTCAACTAGATAGACATGTCCCTCTGTTTTCTTGAAGTATTGTGTCAGATTGTCAAGGAGTTTTGTCTCCCATGTAGACAGCATAGTGCAAGCTTCACTTTTCAATCCTGTGAGAAGTTCTTCCATGTCAGATGCCTCAGATTTCACAGCAACTGTACCGTAGTTGGAAATTCTTGTTTCAGATTTTGTCACCCATGTGTACATTTCTTTTTTGAATTCCCATTCCCATTTGTTGAATTCTGTGCAGAGCCTCATGTATGCATCCGCCACCAGGCTGTTTCTGAAGCTGAAGATGAAGTTTTCATGCTTTACTGCATTCCACAAGCTTTTCATCCACTCTGTAAACTCCAAGATATTATTAGCAGATGACTCACAACTTCCCAAAATTTGGATTATATTCTTCTTGAGCTCATATACTGCTTCGCTGTACCCGGCATTGACTGGTGCCATTGGTGGGTTTCCATTCCACAGTCCAGGAATGTACCAGTTCCCAGTGTCTGGACTGTACTCCATCACATCAGTGAAGCTCTTGTTCTCCTCTTTCTTTTCCATTTTGGCTGCTGCCTGGGTCATCTCATTTAACTGTTGCAAGAGCAGTTTCCTGTCTCGTGAGTTCTTCTCATGGGCTGAAACATCTGACACATTCTGGTGGACAAACTGACATTTGGGCCTTTTGCCAACCTCTTTCATTCTGAGGAAGGCATGCACAACTATTTGTAGGATGTCCTTCATTTCTGTTGAATTCTCCATTGCAATATTGATGATGGTGATATCACTCAGCCCCACAACAAGTGTTGCAAGCTCATTGTCGTGCTCATGGCTATTGTCCAGTTGTGCAAGCTCTGGTGACTTCAAGCCCTCAGTGTCAATGATCACCATGAAGTTACAGTTGAGTTCTTTTCTAAGATCTTCATTGATTCTGATGAGCAACATAAAGGCACCTCGAGTGCATCGGCCACTGCTGACTGCAAATTGCACTCCAAACATGGTGTTGAGGAGAGTGGACTTCCCTGTGCTCTGAACTCCAAGGACTGTGACAACCAGTATCTTGCTCTTGGGGGGCACCAAGTCATTGAGCTGAGAGAGAACATCACTCACCCATCGGAGAGGTATGTTGGATGCATCTCCATCTACGAGCTCAAGGGGGAATCCATCAAGTAACAATTCTGCACAAAGTCTGGGCAGATGCTTTAATTGTTGACGTGATTGGGCTGTTTCTGGAAGGGAAAGTGAAGCCTCATAGATCTGACCCATTTCACGGAAGAAGTGTTCAGTCCCCAGTGAGCTGTTGGAAAGTTGTCTGTCAATGTCTTTGATCTCCTCTCTGTTCTCAGAACTTTTGCATTTTTCTTTGTACTTCTCCCTGAGACCAGACAGTTGTTCTTGGGACACATTATCGAGGTTCATTCGCATCCATTTCAGGAAATAGCTCCTCTCTATCCCTGGGCTTGATATTGCCTTGATGAAACATGTCATTGCTTTTGACATGTCATAAGAGTTTTGTTTTCCCCTAAGTTCTGTTTTCTTTACCTGAAGATCACTTTTGTATTTTTCTATGTCCTCAGATCCAACTTTTCGAAGCCGGAATTCTTCCTTCTCTAAGGAAGTCAGTTCCTTCCATACTTGGCCTTGCAAGGGTAGCTGAGCTTTTTTGTATTTGAGGATATTTTGAATTTCTGCAGTGATTCCATCTGCATTTTCCTTTGCAGCCTGGCACTCTGGAAAGTCTTCATCAACCTGGATTCCCAGTTCATGGGCGATGTCAGCCATCTGCTCAATTCTCATCTTCATCTTTGAGTTCTTAACAACATTGCTGACTGTTTTCCGCAGGATTTTGACAAAGTCTGCATCATTCATGTTCTTAGCCTTCAAAAGGATGTTGGTGCTATTTAATCCCAACTTGGTTGCCAACTTCTTTAGAGCATTCAAATTAAAATGCTTGCTTTGACGGTTACCCACCAAGAAGATCTGTGCCTTGTGGTCTTGGTTGCTAAGTACTTTACATTCAGAATCCAGAGTGTCGAAGAACACAAACACTGCTGCAGATGTGTGACACAAAAAAGAAAATTGTGTTTCAAACAAAGCAATGTCCCCACGAAGGTTAGCTACAGCTACTGGCTCCCTGAAAACATCCATGTTTTCACTTCCACATGGAAGGTACCAAGTTATTTCAGCCAGTCCATTGGATATTTTCCTTTGACTATCACCACACTCCATATTATGATGAACAAAGAAATCATGGTATTGCTGGGGATTGCTCAGAAGCTTATTGAGGATCTCTGACTTGGACATTGAGCTTTCACCCAGTCTCACAAAAGATATCATTGGAAGTTTAGAGAGAACAATTCTTTGTTCAATGAAGCCCTTGGATTGTAAAAGTGACTGAGGTCTGTACTTTTTAACAATATCTCTCATGGCCCAAAGCATGAGTGTGCACTGATTTGTGTCACAATTAGGAAGCAACAAAGGCACAGCAAACTGACACATGGACATTTTGAGGGCCATTTCCTGCCGTACAAAACCATCAGAACACAGAAAGAGAGCAGTGATCATGTCAAGGGGGTTTAGCATGTCATCTGAATTTAAACTGTTGTCCAGATTATCAAGATCTAACTCTGTATTCCATGACGGATCATCATAGCTGGACTCACAGACTGATGTACCTTTCCCATTCCTAGCGGTCACATTAACCATCATCAGTTTCTTCAGAAAATACCACGGAAGATCCGAATTACACTTAGCAGGGTCATCAGTAATGGTCCTCTCATCAATCTGGAGTACTGTGCTCAGGGATAGCTTGTCTGTGTAGTGCTGCTCCAACCCCAGATCCTCCAATACGCCTTCTAGGTGTTTCTCTGTAGAAATGACAATTAAATAATTACCCCATCACTGGTTATTTCAATAATCCATAAATTGATAAAACTTAATTTTAACATATACTCGGTTGTGTATGAGGTACACCTAAAACAAATGTAGTCTAATACAACAGCCTTGCCTTCACAATGATACATTGTTTTGATTCAAATGTCATTAGCTTCTAATTTATCTTTCATATTGGGTTACAGTTGTGGTGAGTACTGTTCCTGCTGCTGTCAACAAATAATGTTCTTCCAGAAACATTTTGGGTAACACTTTATTTGAAGGAGTTTGCATAATACTGACATGACACGGTCATAACCATGAAGGAGTCTTCATGCATGTTTGTGGCTGTTGTCATCTTCAATGCTAAGTTTGCATTGTCTGAGATGTTTGTGCAGCAATCTTTGTTATGACAACTGAGTCAATGTCAACGTAAATATCTCATAGCAGGCCTATATATCATATTTCTACTTTGGTTGTCATAAGACCATCATAAGGTGTCAAGAAAACATGTCCTGAAAGTTATAAAACCAGTTTAACAGCAGTGAATACAGTGCCGGGGGATTGATGGTTGACGTTCGAGTTTTGGACGGATAACATTGCTATAACACAACGTGTGCACTTATGGTTAGTTCCTTTTTATGCAAGGTTAGCTTTTATTCATATAGAAATCGCATTTGATGAAATATGTATGAACAATAAATATCTCATGATGAACAAACCATTAACTAATAGGTAACTAATGCTCAATAAATGATGAATCATGTGTAATTATTATAAAGTGTTACCCCAAATGGTTTCACTATCACGGTACAGTGGCGGACCCAAATGCACAACTGGTGATAAAAGGTTCTCTTATTGTCCAAAGAACACCGCAGGCGACAGTCCAGCAGGAGCAGTAATCATAGTCTAAAGGCAGAGGTCCAACACTCAGGAAGACAGAAGGACAAAAGGACCAAGAAACGTTGACAAGAAACAGGCTGAAGTCCAAAAACCCCGGGGAAGCCAACTCAAAATAAACCGCTGGAAAGACTTACGGACAACTCCAATCTGGCAGAGGTTTGAAAATCATATATATATCTATCTCTATATATAAATATATATATACACATATTAATATGCAGCAGACTTGTGTGATCACTCAGTGTGTGTGTTAGTCCTCCTGCATCTTACCTTGTGTTTCTGGGCTGGTGCTTGATAATTTCTCCACCAGATCATTCCTGGGAATCTTCTTCAAAACCTCCTTCACCACTTCTACAGACTGATGGCTGAAGGTCTGTGTGATCTTATCGACGGTGACCAGCCGGTCTGCGTTTTCCAGATGGTTCTTTGAGATGGCTGGGATTCCTACCAGGATGTCAGGGTTCTGCAGGAACCACTTGAACTTCTTGAATTCTTCATCTGTCAAATCTTCCAGTGTCTTCAAAAGCTTCTCTTTATCAGACATTATCTCCGTCTTTGACACAAGTTTTCACTGCAAAACAGAAAAACTATGGTGAGTTTATCATGGGGGAAGAGTTGAGTTTGTATTCACAGATAATTAAATATTTTACAAGTTTATGATTGGTGATGCAGACTTCTGTGTTGGTGGGACACATCCCTGCAAACATGATGGGAGCGAGCACTCGCCTCCACCACAGCATCAGATGCTCAGTAGAACTGCCTGGGGAGCATCAGCAATGTTCATCGGGTGCTGGCTAGTCACTATGACTATGGGTTTCTTTATATTTTCTTTATATTTTACCCTCTGGGTCTCCTTTCCTTCCTACAAAAGCCTGCCCCCCTGCTTCATTCCTGCTGGACTAGCCTGATGCAACCCATGTTGCATCTTCTATAAGAGCTAAGCCCTTAGCACCATCCATGGTGGACTTGCCCCCTGAGCACCTTCATCTCTGTAGACCACCATTACACTCTCCCGGTGTGGACTGTTTTGGCCCTTTACAGGTGAAAATAGGACGTTGGACAGAGAAGAGGTGGGGCCTCATGTTCAGATGACTTTACGATGATGGCTCTCCCGAGGTTTACTGTATACTACAGCAGAGATCTATTTTATGAAACAAATGTCATGATAATGGAAGGTTGTTAGCCACAGCCTTAGTGGGGGAGAACCCCAGCCTGATTCAGCTCCTTGCTACGCACCACCGGACTAATCCACCAGCAGCACCACACTTTGGAGGAGCATGGGAGCGTAAGATTTGGTCAGTAATGTCCAAACTCCATCCTCTCAGGTGGAGCTCTTGAGCAGGAGGCGCTGGAGGAAGAGCCAGATCCTGACTGACCACTGCTGGTCTAGGTCCATCAGGTCCTATGTACTAAGTATGCTACTGTGGCAGAAAGATAACAGATTAACTCATCGAGGACATCGCCGTCATGCTAACTAATTTTTGAATAAATCCTCTTTTTGTGCAGTTTCATGTAAACAGGAATATTAGTGGAATATATTACTTTCATTAGCCATGAAAACAGCTCAGAGGAATATTGTCTTTGGCAAGGTGTGTTTCTTCTTCTAAAGGCCGCGGTGCAGGTGTGTTTCTTCTTCTAAAGGCCGCGGTGCAGGTGTGTTTCTTCTTCTAAAGCCCGCGGTGCAGGTGTGTTTCTTCTTCTAAAGGCCGCGGTGCAGGTGTGTTTCTTCTTCTAAAGGCCGCGGTGCAGGTGTGTTTCTTCTCCTAAAGGCCGCGGTGCAGGTGTGTTTCTTCTTCTAAAGGTCGCGGTGCAGGTGTGTTTCTTCTTCTAAAGGCCGCGGTGCAGGTGTGTTTTTTCTCCTAAAGCCCGCGGTGCAGGTGTGTTTCTTCTTCTAAAGCCCGCGGTGCAGGTGTGTTTCTTCTTCTAAAGGCCGCGGTGCAGGTGTGTTTTTCTCCTAAAGGCCGCGGTGCAGGTGTGTTTCTTCTTCTAAAGGCCGCGGTGCAGGTGTGTTTCTTCTTCTAAAGGCCGCGGTGCAGGTGTGTTTCTTCTCCTAAAGGCCGCGGTGCAGGTGTGTTTTTACATCTAAAGGCCGCGGTGCAGGTGTGTTTCTTCTTTTAAAGGCCGCGGTGCAGGTGTGTTTCTTCTTCTAAAGGTCGCGGTGCAGGTGTGTTTCTTCTTTTAAAGGCCGCGGTGCAGGTGTGTTTCTTCTTCTAAAGGCCGCGGTGCAGGTGTGTTTTTTCTCCTAAAGGCCGCGGTGCAGGTGTGTTTCTTCTCCTAAAGGCCGCGGTGCAGGTGTGTTTTTTCTCCTAAAGGCCGCGGTGCAGGTGTGTTTTTTCTTCTAAAGGCCGCGGTGCAGGTGTGTTTCTTCTTCTAAAGGCCGCGGTGCAGGTGTGTTTTTTCTCCTAAAGGCCGCGGTGCAGGTGTGTTTCTTCTCCTAAAGGTCGCGGTGCAGGTGTGTTTTTACATCTAAAGGCCGCGGTGCAGGTGTGTTTTTTCTCCTAAAGGCCGCGGTGCAGGTGTGTTTTTTCTCCTAAAGGCCGCGGTGCAGGTGTGTTTTTTCTTCTAAAGGCCGCGGTGCAGGTGTGTTTTTTCTTCTAAAGGCCGCGGTGCAGGTGTGTTTTTACATCTAAAGGCCGCGGTGCAGGTGTGTTTTTTCTCCTAAAGGCCGCGGTGCAGGTGTGTTTTTTCTCCTAAAGGCCGCGGTGCAGGTGTGTTTTTTCTTCTAAAGGCCACGGTGCAGGTGTGTTTTTTCTTCTAAAGGTCGCGGTGCAGGTGTGTTTTTTCTTCTAAAGGTCGCGGTGCAGGTGTGTTTTTTCTTCTAAAGGTCGCGGTGCAGGTGTGTTTTTCTTCTAAAGGTCGCGGTGCAGGTGTGTTTTTTCTTCTAAAGGCCGCGGTGCAGGTGTGTTTTTTCTTCTAAAGGTCGCGGTGCAGGTGTGTTTCTTCTCCTAAAGGCCGCGGTGCAGGTGTGTTTTTTTTTCTAAAGGTCGCGGTGCAGGTGTGTTTTTACATCTAAAGGCCGCGGTGCAGGTGTGTTTTTTCTCCTAAAGGCCGCGGTGCAGGTGTGTTTTTTCTCCTAAAGGCCGCGGTGCAGGTGTGTTTTTTCTTCTAAAGGCCGCGGTGCAGGTGTGTTTTTACATCTAAAGGCCGCGGTGCAGGTGTGTTTTTTCTCCTAAAGGCCGCGGTGCAGGTGTGTTTTTTCTCCTAAAGGCCGCGGTGCAGGTGTGTTTTTTCTCCTAAAGGCCGCGGTGCAGGTGTGTTTTTTCTTCTAAAGGTCGCGGTGCAGGTGTGTTTTTTCTTCTAAAGGTCGCGGTGCAGGTGTGTTTTTTCTTCTAAAGGTCGCGGTGCAGGTGTGTTTTTTCTTCTAAAGGTCGCGGTGCAGGTGTGTTTTTTCTTCTAAAGGTCGCGGTGCAGGTGTGTTTTTCTTCTAAAGGTCGCGGTGCAGGTGTGTTTTTTTCTAAAGGCCGCGGTGCAGGTGTGTTTTTCTTCTAAAGGCCGCGGTGCAGGTGTGTTTTTTCTCCTAAAGGCCGCGGTGCAGGTGTGTTTTTACATCTAAAGGCCGCGGTGCAGGTGTGTTTTTTCTCCTAAAGGCCGCGGTGCAGGTGTGTTTTTCTCCTAAAGCCGCGGTGCAGGTGTGTTTTTCTCCTAAAGGCCGCGGTGCAGGTGTGTTTTTCTTCTAAAGGTCGCGGTGCAGGTGTGTTTTTTCTTCTAAAGGTCGCGGTGCAGGTGTGTTTTTCTTCTAAAGGTCGCGGTGCAGGTGTGTTTTTTCTTCTAAAGGTCGCGGTGCAGGTGTGTTTTTTCTTCTAAAGGTCGCGGTGCAGGTGTGTTTTTTCTTCTAAAGGTCGCGGTGCAGGTGTGTTTTTTTTTCTAAAGGCCGCGGTGCAGGTGTGTTTTTTTTTCTAAAGGCCGCGGTGCAGGTGTGTTTTTTCTCCTAAAGGCCGCGGTGCAGGTGTGTTTTTTCGAGAGTAGAACATAGTTATCGGGAGTTGTTGTCTCTTTTTTCTCTTTTTTCTTCTGGGCAAAAAGATTCTTATAAACCGACATGCACCATTGATTATGTTGCACGATGCAAATCAGAAGCAGCGAGACCGTGAAAGGTGAACCGCGATATAGCGAGGATTCACTGTAGTATTTGTTTTGTTGTATAGTATTTGTGTTGCTGTTGTATAGTATTTGTTTTGCTGTATAATATTTGTGTTGCTGTTGTATAGTATTTGTGTTGCTGTTGTATAGTATTTGTTTTGCTGTATAATATTTGTGTTGCTGTTGTATAGTATTTGTGTTGCTGTTGTATAGTATTTGTGTTGCTGTTGTATAGTATTTGTGTTGCTATTGTATAGTATTTGTGTTGAGGTTGTATAGTATTTGTGTTGCTGTTGTATAGTATTTGTGTTGCTGTTGTATAGTATTTGTGTTGCTGTTGTATAGTATTTGTGTTGCTGTTGTATAGTATTTGTGTTGCTGTTGTATAGTATTTGTGTTGCTGTTGTATAGTATTTGTGTTGCTGTTGTATAGTATTTGTGTTGCTATTGTATAGTATTTGTGTTGAGGTTGTATAGTATTTGTGTTGCTGTTGTATAGTATTTGTGTTGAGGTTGTATAGTATTTGTGTTGCTGTTGTATAGTATTTGTGTTGCTGTTGTATAGTATTTGTGTTGCTGTTGTATAGTATTTGTGTTGCTGTTGTATAGTATTTGTGTTGCTATTGTATAGTATTTGTGTTGAGGTTGTATAGTATTTGTGTTGCTGTTGTATAGTATTTGTGTTGCTGTTGTATAGTATTTGTGTTGCTGTTGTATAGTATTTGTGTTGCTGTTGTATAGTATTTGTGTTGCTGTTGTATAGTATTTGTGTTGCTGTTGTATAGTATTTGTGTTGCTGTTGTATAGTATTTGTGTTGCTATTGTATAGTATTTGTGTTGAGGTTGTATAGTATTTGTGTTGCTGTTGTATAGTATTTGTGTTGAGGTTGTATAGTATTTGTGTTGCTGTTGTATAGTATTTGTGTTGCTGTTGTATAGTATTTGTGTTGCTGTTGTATAGTATTTGTGTTGCTGTTGTATAGTATTTGTGTTGCTATTGTATAGTATTTGTGTTGAGGTTGTATAGTATTTGTGTTGCTGTTGTATAGTATTTGTGTTGCTGTTGTATAGTATTTGTGTTGCTGTTGTATAGTATTTGTGTTGCTGTTGTATAGTATTTGTGTTGCTGTTGTATAGTATTTGTGTTGCTGTTGTATAGTATTTGTGTTGCTGTTGTATAGTATTTGTGTTGCTGTTGTATAGTATTTGTGTTGCTGTTTCCCTGTGCGGCGTCCCAGAGAAAGGTGCCTTTAAATAAAATGTATTATTATTAATATTATTATTATTAATATTATTATGTACCAAACAACCGTAGAGTTCTTCATAAATCAGTTACTAAATACTCAACATGAAGTCATTATGAAGGTCAATGCTCAATTGTAAGTAGCTCATTTATGATTCCCAACAGCCATCTCAGTCTTTGAGCGTCGTCATACATATTTATCTAAATAAATCTCTGCTTTTATCTCACGAAACAAAACACGGAACTCCTTTTCTATATGAATCAAACACCACACGGGACAGTTCCTCCTCTACAGCAACATGTCGTCCTGTTTCAGAGGTTAACACCAGATCTCCACTGAGCTCATACAGATCTTTGCCTTTTTGACAAATTATACACAACATGAGTCCCTGTGCCATATTCTTGTTTTATCATTACAAAGAATATGTAATTTTGTCTGAGTCCATAATTCATCAGCCCGCGGTTCTGTCTCACGCAAACACAGATTCTTTAAAAAAAACAATATTCAGATTTTCATTATTATATCTGAAGATAAATTAAAACTGTTTTGTAATTATGGATTTTTTAATAATCTTTTTAATTTTAATTAAAATTAAATAAAAATAAAAAATATTAAAAAACCCATACTTACAAAACAGTTAGCATATATCTTCAGACCAAAGACCAAGAGTGTGTTCATCCAGAGAAATATGTTCCTCGTCCACCTGTCTGTGTCTATATCTAATATATTTAATCGCTTCCATAACTGGCTCATACATATCTTCCATCGAGCCTCACATGATTCCCACTCCATGTCTCCCACTATCGCCAAAATATCTTATGGCGTTATTTAATTAATTACCTAATTCACCATTAGATATATTTCTAATTCATCTACCCCCCACAACATAATCAAGTTCAGGGTTTCTCACAGAGGCTTGAAACAGGTTAGAACCAGTTAGAAAACGTTCAGATTCCTCCAAACTCTACGTGCTGGATCAGCTAGAACCTTCTCTGGAAATCATATGTTCATCACTATAGAAACCGAGATATTTATATCAGTCTGATAAGTTCAGCTTTCAAACTCATACATGCATTTGTAGTTATTTTGGTTTTCTTTCTATAGATGAACAGTCTCCACTTATTCCACCAATCATCAATATAGGATAGCATGCGCTGCGTATTATCTTCACATATTGTTGCTACACAGAATAGACAATCAATACAGTATAGTTATGTAAAAATATAACTTACAGTAATTCCAGTTCTTACCTGTGATGCTGGTCTGTGATGCTGGTCTGTGATGCTGGTCTGTGATGCTGGTCTGTGATGCTGGTCTGTGATGCTGAGGAAGCAGAGACAGATCAGTTCATATAGCTGCAGAGAGGGGAGGAGTCTCTGGGTCACATGATTTACCAGAAACTGTCTCAGAGACAGAGACCTTCATAGACTGCAGTGAAGTCTTTCTTTAAGACTTTAGTGTCACGTGATTTCCCAGAAACAGTTTGACTTCAAACCATCAGTCTAACCAGAGGGGAAGTGAAACATGCAGAATGCAGCAGTCCTGGGGGTACAACAGCAGCATTTCTGGCATACAGCTGGATGTCCTCCATGTAGAGGAGGTGACTGATGATTGTTTTGCTTCGGAATCGGTATCCGTAGCCAGTCTTTGTGATGGTCTGGCTGAGGGGGTTCAGGCCTATGCAGAACAGCAGCGGGGATAGTGCATCGCCTTGGTGGTGACTTGTGCACCTGGCTCTGAGTTGGCTTCCAGACTTGTTTTCCACAGCCTCATTGAGTTCTTGATGAAGGCTATTAGTGTCCTGTTGACCTTGTACATCTCCAAGCATTCCAGTATCCACGTATGTGGCATTGAGTCGTAGGCTTTCTTGTAGTCAATCCAGGCAGTGCACAGATTGGTCTGCCAATAAAGATGAGGAGTCTCTGGGTCACAGGATTTCCCAGAAACTGTCTCAGAGACAGAGACCTTCATAGATGGCAGTGAAGTCTTTTTTTTAAGATTTTAGTGTCACGTGATTTCCCAGAAACAGTTTGACTTCAAATCATCAGTCTAATCAGAGAGGAAGTCAGGGAGGAGTTCTCTTCAGATAAAACCTCTAATGGTCCCATGAGACAAAGTTCAGCTGCTGCAGCAAATAAATTATTCACCTGATCCACTTTGTTCTCCGAGATATCGTAACTGCTTTCAGAATCAAGATGAGACAAACCCCCCAAAAACTATCATGAGACAAAGTTCAGCTGCTGCAGCAAATAAAAGTAAAATAATTAATAATGATATGTGTTGTAGAAATAATAAGAAGAATAAGAAATAACAGCATTAACGACTGACAGGTAATGCTTAAAGCTGCAGATGTCAGTTTAAGGTGTTGTGGTTTGTGTTAAAGCAGCTGTGTGCATCTCATTGAGGACGTGGGTAGAAGAACTCGGTGGACTCTGATCCACAGAAGGTTAAGCTCAGCTCTTTGAATATAGAATAATCCTCATATGGTAGAAAGAACTTGTTTTAACACATCAACATATTTATATATATATATATATATATTTATACACACACACACTGCATGTGTGTGTGTTTCTAGTGAGGTAAAGTCCAAGTTGCTAACGATTAATCAATTAATTAATAGGCAACTATTTTGATAATCAATCAGTCGGCTTGAGTCATTCTTTTAAGGAAAAAGGAAACATTCTTTGATCCCAGCTTGTTAAATGTGAATATTTTCTAGTTTCTTCTCTCCTCTGTGAAAATGAACTGAACATCTTTGAGTTGTGGACAGAAGAAGACATCAGAGGACAACATCTTGGGCTTTTTGGGAACAGCGATCCACATCTTAGAGACCTAAACTAACCGATTAATCGAGACAATAATCAACAGATTAATGGACTATGAAGATAAGCGTTGTAGTTGCAGCCCTAATGAAAACCTGATGGAGGTTCAGAGAGATGCTTCCTCTTCTCACCTTCCCTGTGACCAGACCCCCTTTCCACCTGGAGGAGGCTGATCTCTGTAGGTGATGAATCCAAAGTCTGCTGGCTATGAATGATGCAGGATGACAAGGGAAGGTAGGGAGGGAGGTACGCAGCCAATCCAAAGAGAGAACAGCAAGGTACCAAATCCACCACTGCAGATCCACTGTTCACAGTGGTGACTGGTCTTTAGGGGCCCGGGGTACTGCCCCACCTCTTGTCAACAGAAAGACATGCAAACCAGATTATGTTATAATGTCTTCTATGAACATAACGTCTTCCTATAATGTGTGGGAGGATTTTATTTCCCATCCTGCCCCTGCCTTGGTGCTTCAGACGGCGTTCTCCCACGGTCTCGATAGACTAAGGCAGCCTGGATGCATCAGAGGGGGCTAGCCCCTCTCACAATGAGCATTATAGGAGGGAAACGACTAATACGCCTGCTCAGTGTTAGTGTGTTAAAGAAGATCACCAGAATGTGGTGGCCACACAAGAGTGAATACAGACTGGATTACTGTAACCCACTTCTCATCGGGACCCCTAACAAGAGTCTGCAGAAACTGTTCAGAACAGTGCTGCAAGGATCCTGATGAGACCACATCACACCCGTTCTCCACTCACTTCACTGGCTTCCTGTTTCTGCTAGGATTGATTATAAGGTCTCAATCCCCCCCCCCGCCACCAGACAGACAGACAGACAGACAGGCAGGCAGGCAGACAGACTGCTAGAAGTCATCTTCTGCTTTGTGTGTGAAGCTTGAGATGGAAAGCTTTTAATTGTTGTATTGCATGACCAAATATTTTGAATATTTAATGCTTTAAAGTTATAAATAAGTTCATGAGTGGAGGTAACAGTGACGAAGAGCGTCGTCCATGCAGTGAATCTCAACAGGTTAAAAAATAAAGTGACAAGAAAATTGGAAATAAATTGACAAAAACATCAAGAAAAGTGTAGAAAATAACAGCAAAATGTTGAAATTTAGACCCAGAAAAACCCAAAGTCGCAGGTCGACAGGAAGACGACACAAGGGTTAAAATGAATCGTTCCCAACAGTCTGACCATATTTAATAATAATAACTTATAGTGATATAGTCACAAAACACAAGGACAGAATTACTGGAGGAGCAGAGCGAAGCTAAGCTAAGCGAAGCTAAGCTAAGCTAAGCTAAGCTAAGCTAAGCGAGGATGTTTCTGACCAACAGGACCACACCGTCTGCAGCTCTTTGATCGTTTTATTGACAACACTGGCAGCAGAGAAACACGTACATCATCTTTTATTTAATAATTCACTACCACAAAGATAAGAGATCAACGGTTCTATCTTCTGTGCTGAGATCAAGAAATATTCAGAACATGAGACACTTCATCAGTGTGATGGAGAGGAGGAAACGTACAGCGTGAGGAAGAGTTACCGGCTGCAGCACAATAAATACAAAGTCACTGGAACGCTCTCCGTTAGCCCACGAAATACAAAAAGATATGGTACATATTCATATATACAGAATATATATATACACACAGAGCTGGTCTCAGGTCAGCTGCCTCCTCACGATGAACTTCAGTTAAAGGAGCTGAAGCTGCCAGCTAACGCTACATGCTAATCATATTTAAAGGGCCACACCTGTGTTTTTACTGCAAACCAGACCCAAAAACAATCTGCAGACTAAAAAAAAAATGTATATCCAGATCCCAGCGGTGATCCAGCGTGATACCAGTCTCAGGTTTTTATGTCATATGAAACCTGCAGAAGACCTTCAGCATTATTACGGATTGTAAAGGCTCATCCCAGAGCTCGCATGGCTCGGGTCCTGTCTCCAGTCGTCATGCTAAGCTAACGGCTAACGGCTGTAGCTTCGTATTTACAGGACATGAGTGTGGGGTCAAAGCCAGGTTCAGACCAACGAGACCCCCACTGAGACGAGACCGCGTATCATCAGCATGGAGACCCGCTCTGTTCTGCCGTTCTAACTGTAGAACCCCCTACAGGTTTCTCTATAGACCCCCCCCTACAGGTTTCTCTATAGACCCCCCTTACAGGTTTCTCTATAGACCCCCCCCCCCACAGGTTTCTCTATAGACCCCCCTTACAGGTTTCTCTATAGACCCCCCCCCCCCTACAGGTTTCTCTATAGACCCCCCCCTTACAGGTTTCTCTATAGACCCCCTTACAGGTTTCTCTATAGACCCCCTACAGGTTTCTCTATAGACCCCCTACAGGTTTCTCTATAGACCCCCTTACAGGTTTCTCTATAGACCCCCTACAGGTTTCTCTATAGACCCCCTACAGGTTTCTCTATAGACCCCCTACAGGTTTCTCTATAGACCCCCCCCCCTACAGGTTTCTCTATAGACCCCCCCCCTACAGGTTTCGCTATAGACCCCCCCCCTACAGGTTTCTCTATAGAGTCCCCCCCCTACAGGTTTCTCTATAGACCCCCTACAGGTTTCTCTATAGAGCCCCCTACAGGTTTCTCTATAGAGCCCCCTACAGGTTTCTCTATAGACCCCCTACAGGTTTCTCTATAGACCCCCTACAGGTTTCTCTATAGACCCCCTACAGGTTTCTCTATAGACCCCCTACAGGTTTCTCTATAGACCCCCACCTACAGGTTTCTCTATAGACCCCCTACAGGTTTCTCTATAGACCCCCTACAGGTTTCTCTATAGACCTCCCCTACAGGTTTCTCTATAGACCCCCACCTACAGGTTTCTCTATAGACCCCCCACCTACAGGTTTCTCTATAGACCCCCCCCCCCCACGCCATCTGTCCCAACGCTGGCGGGGGTTGGGGGTCCTATAACGGTTCCAATTAAGCTAAAAACACACAAATTAAGCTAAAAACGCCCTTTAACGCCCCCCCCCACTTCCCCCCCGACGACAACTTTAGTATAAACACAGGTGTGGTCTTTAAAAGGTCACTGCTCCTGGTCTTCTCTTTGTATTTACAGTGGGGGATCAAACCGTTTAAGGACCCGACAGCTGCAGATTAGACAAAGAAAACATTTAAATACACAAAACTATCCAATAAACAGCTGATTGGTTCTTTCAAAATAAAGGATCAGAGTGTTTTACTTTGAAAGTAATCCGTCTCCAGGTTACAGTACTAGTACCAGAGCCAGTCTGGTCAGGAACCAGAACTTCTTAGTCCGGTTTGGGAAAATATGGAAAAGGTCCCATTAAATAAAAAAGGAGAAAACGTCTCCCCAAATAGTTTCATTACAAGGTCAAAGGTCAAATTCACGGGTTAAAGAGGGTGAGTCTGTTAAAGGAGCCGCGCCACACATGTGTGTGTGTCTGTGTGTGTTAGTCTGTGTGTGTGTCTGTATGTCTGTTTCTGTGTGTGTGTCTCTCTCTCTCTGTCTGTGTGTGTGTGTGTGTGTGTGTCTGTTTCTGTGTGTGTGTGTGTCTCTCTCTCTCTGTCTGTGTGTGTGTCTCTCTCTCTCTGTCTGTGTGTGTGTGTGTCTGTTTCTGTGTGTGTGTGTGTCTCTCTCTCTCTGTCTGTGTGTGTGTGTGTCTCTCTCTCTCTGTCTGTGTGTGTGTCTCTCTCTCTCTGTCTGTGTGTGTGTCTGTTTCTGTGTGTGTGTGTGTGTCTCTCTCTCTCTGTCTGTCTGTGTGTGTGTGTGTGTGTGTGTGTGTCAGCTCTAACCACTGTAAAGAAAATAGAGGAGAAATCAGACCAATCACAACAGCTGTCATGCTGCCTGAGCTCATT